>CM052339.1:4132827-4529721 GCA_028455595.1 Lasioglossum vierecki
ACTCATCTCGAGACTGAAAAACTGTTGCCTGTGCGAAAACGATGAGTGAAAAGCAACGCATCAAATGAACTCGCAAACAAAACCTGTTTCATCATTCCTACTGTACTTCACTGAGCCATTGCTTATCCAAAAAGCTTGAAAGATCGTGCAAGCCTCGATTTCGGCAGAACAAATCTCTCCAATTACCGGGCAAAAATCGAGGCTCGATTCACGAAAATAAGTGGAAACGATCGATGGCTCGCCGGACACGGCGGCTCGCGGTTGTCAATTAGCCGTTTTCGAAGAGGCGAAAAAATATCCGGTCTTGCCGTCGCGTCGGTTCCCCCGGTTGTTTTGAGGATTTCTCTCGGTTTCGCTTAGCGTGACGCCGCAACATACATCTTTTGCTCGTTCCTTTTTTTTCTCTCTCTTCTCTCGCTTTCTATTTTCCTCTCTTTCTCCCGGTATATACTCTATCCCCCTCCCCTCTGCCCCTCCTCTCCGTGCGTGTACCTCGGTGTGCGCGTCCCTCCCTCTCTCCCGCCCCTCTTCTCCTCCCCCGCTTCTCTTGGTCGTTGGATGCTGTTCCTCTCTGAAAGTCCCTTCGGAGAGGTAGGGCACGCGAATGTGGGAGGGAGAGTTTCCGGTCGCCCACGCGCCTCCGCAACAACCACTTCGCCGAGAAGTATCAGGGACAAAACATGGGCCGGCGGATGTCTCTTCTCTTCTGCGCAAATGAAGAAGTCGCCTCGCGTTCGGCAAATATAACGAAAGCTCCCTCGCCGCCACCGCGTCGCTGCCGTTTCCACGATACCGCTTCCGCGATTCCAACCACCGGCTCCTGCTCCCTTGGTATGCTCGCGATCCGCGGATACCTGTTGATGGAAATGAGAGTTTTTCGTTGGGGAATTCGCGCGGATCAGAGAGAAACAAATGCTCCACAGTGTCTTGATGAAGCAGCTGCGAAACTGTTTCGTTGAGCTCGGAGTAATAAGTGGTCCACGGTATTTAACCTCCTCCTCTTTGTGCACTGCTATTCTAATGTTGACCGTGTGCAGGGAGGTAATTGTATCCCATACATTCTCGGAGCAAAAGTCTGCATAAATATTTGTGAAGTTTTATTGATTTTTTACCACGTTTTTATTAGCTCGCTTTCTTGTTTGTTTGTCTGTCTGTCTGTTCGGTGGCAAATTTTACAATTGATTTTAAACTAACTTCCTGATGAGAACTGGATCACAATGCATTATTCAAAAAAATTTTTTTTTAAAAGTCTATCTGTTTCAAAGTAAAGAACAATTAAATATTTTAATGGTACGTATACAGTGCTTAGGAAAGTAGTAGAAAATTTTTTTAAAAATTTGCACCCCATACACATAGAGAAGGTTCATTCAGTTTTGTTTTTTTCGATTCTAATTTCTATAATGAAATTTGTATACGTCATTTAGGGGTAATTTGGGGTATTGAATCTGAGTTTTCGACCTCGAGGACCCTGTGCCACCTTGGGGAGGGGGAAAACCACGATTTTTATTACCTTGATTGGTTTTTTTCCTATTATTCAAAAACTATGGGTCATAAGAACTTTTTTTTCATTTTACACGCACAGTTTTTGAGAAATTTGAGTTTAAAAAAAATATTGTGATGATATTATATAAGATATTGTATTGTTCTTGACAGCAAAAGATTGTCTATATTTTCCTTAGTCCTGCGATGTGCAATAGTAATACGTTGTGATCGTGTAAACATATTTAAACAATGTTTTGATGTTAAAACTTGATGTTAAGGCAACATTAAATAAATAAAATGTTTAAAACCAAAACAAGGTAATAAAAATTGTGGTTGTTTCCTCCACTCCAAGTTAGCTTTGACACCCCGGAGTACCCTAAATGACGTTTCAAAATTTCATTAATTTCAGAATACTTTCCAAGTAAAAGTACCTAGTGACTGGACTGAATCCAGAACTTTAAACTAAAATACTATAGAATATGTTAATAATAGAAAAATGTGGTTCGGGAGAGAGGCCAAGAATAGGTAAGAGCGCGTAATTATCCGTTTAATGGATGATTATCGTGCGGAGGGATTATTATGCAGCTAGAGCACGATTTCAGTGACGCAACGGAAGAACGCGATGCCGTCGATCGATTTGTTTACAAACGAAGCGGAGTCTGCGGGATTTTAATTACCGGACGTGGCACGTCACCGTCCACTCCATTTTCTCAACCGGCCGAAAGCTGAAATGAGCTTAATTGACAGGTGAATTTATCACCGACAGGATCGATGATCGAGGGAGAGTCAGAGCCGAAGAGCTCTCGCGGGGCCCCTAGACCGCGACGCGCACACTTTCACCCGAAATTTATTCCGATCTTAACTAATGACGGCCACGAACTCGTCCACGGGGCACCGTGGTAATCGATTTCGTATATCGACAATCAACGAAAATGAGTATGAAACGTATCATTAATCGTGTGTGGCACGTCGCGTCGCTGTGAACATTCAGAGGCGCAGAAAAACCCGTTTGATCGACAATCATTCCGGGCACTGATCGTACCGCACATCTTTTTTCCAACTCGTTTAACGCTCGAACGTAATAATTAGAAGGTTAACGTCGTATCGGGCGCCGTGCCGAGGAACGAAATGCTAATTATCGGCCGGGGAGCCGAGCGTTTACGACTCTCTTCGGAGAGAGAATGCTGTCAGATGCGTTACACCCTCGCAGCTGGTGACCCGAATCATCGGACATTCGAAAAAATACTTTATCAAGCTTGATCCGAGCATCCTTCATTTCTTAATTCATTTCTCCAAGTTATTCTTAACCCTTTGCAGTTGGAGCTGTTTTCATTAAAAAATTAATTTCTTTCGACCTAAAATAATTCCATTCTATATCATTTTTTTTTCATTTTATGGATCTTTTTTTCTTATTTTGATGTATTATTTTCCTGTATTTTTTTGTGATACCATTTTCTTTTATTTTTGTGTGATATTAGTTTCTTCTATTTTTTTGTGATCACAATTATGTCGTGTTATTTCTTCATTTTATGGATCTTTTTTCTTTTTGATGTATTATTTTCCTCTATTTTTGTGTGATTTTTTTGTGATACCATTTTCTTTTATTTTTGTGTGACATTAGTTTCTTCTACTTTTTTATGATCATAATTATGCCGTGTTAGCGGCTCAATTCCATTCATGTACTTATCATAATTTTTTTACTTTGTTGAAATTTTGATTGGACATTTTTTCTTCATTTTCATTTTCGACATTCAATTATTTAATTAAATATAGACAAGTAATGAATACAAACTTTGTTTCGCATCTAGAAAATTATAAACAGTGTCGAAGTACTAATTGTTTGCACATATTAAAAATGTGGTGCAAAGAGGTTAATGATAAAATACCATTATAAGTTTAATTGTTTAAAAAAGGTGAATTAAAATAGCAGTTCAAAGAATGAAAATTTAATGGAATTCACGAATAAAGCCTCGCGAGAGAGCTGATTCTGATCGTCGTAACTCGCAATGACAATCTCTTTTGTACCCACAAACCAATAAATTACGTATCAGCTAGAAAGTTCTACTCTCATTAAAATCCGAACTATGTATATCACTGACTGCGTTATCGCTCTAAAACAGGTGAGCCTCCGGCTCGTTAGTATGCATACTCGAAGAGTTTCACTTCAACTTCGGCTACCGTCGTAACGTAACACTTGCTGGTCCAGTGTTCAGTGTTCGATCAATCGAAACGGAATGAATCGGGTTCACGGTTCTAGGTGACGAGACAAGCCAGAATGTTGAACCTTTGAAACCTCAAAGGCGGCACTCGTTTGCTAAGAGTTAAGAAAGTCATCGTTTTTTCTGATGTAGAATATTTTAATCCTCTATGATTTTTTAAAATTTGGTAGATATGAAATTGATATAATATCTTATATAATATTCAAATGCTTAGTTGTTGGTTAGATACATATCTAACAATGTAAACAATATTTTAAATAATAGTACAACAATTTTTAGTGAAACCTCAGAGGCGCCACTCGATTGCTAAGGGTTAAGAAAGTCATCGTCTTTTTAATAGTGTCCGAATATTACTGTGGTTTACTGTATGACACATAGCAGTGGTCGCAGGACCTCCACGGCGCAGAGGTCAAAGGACGATCGTCCCTTTCCTCCTAGAAATCAACAAATTGTTCTCCGCCTGGCTCGAGGCATAGTTCCCCCACTTGATCGGGGTGTTGCGCCAGGTTTACCACTCGGCTCGCGCTATCTGGACACCTGAATCGAGAGGATTTTCACAACGCCGCGCTGCCTGACGCGAGAGAGCTCCGGCTAGGTTGTCGCGTGGGCGACCGGAAACCGTACCTTCCTACCGTCTTTGGTCGTCACTCGACGACTCGGCTATGGGAAGGGGTGCACGGGGTGCGGCGAGGGGCACACACGCGAGAGAGTGGCGAGGAGAGGAGAGGAGAGGAGAGAAAAGGCAGACCGGCCGAGAACTGGCGCAGGCTCTCCTTCAACGTTCTCCAGCCAGTACCCGCGGCCGAGGGCGGATCTGTCCTCATCGTCGCTGTTACCAGTCCGACGTTGCACCGGGGACCAACTGGGACTCCCATGTGGACGAACGTGATCGTTCGACCTGGCGAAATCCTCTAGGAAAGCTACCCTGTCTCAGAGAAAACCCGGTTGCCAGAAGCAATGGTGAGGACGGTTGTTGATGAGAGTTCTGGGTGAAATGCTCACTGTAGAAGGATCTAGGTTTCTGTGTTGTCTTACGATGCAGCAGGGATCTATTGGGATCTCTAGTTGGATGACGAAAATCGTCTAAAGAAAGCTTTCTGTTTTCAGGAAACCATGATCTTCGTATGAAACACAAAGAGTCCAACGACGATCAAGGATCTAGGTTTCTGTGTTGTTTTATGATGCAGCAGGGATCTATTGGGATCTCTAGTTGGATGATGAAAATCGTCTAAAAAAAGGTTCCTGTTTTCAGGAAACCCTGATCTTCGTATAAAACACAGGGAGTCCAAAGACGCTCAAGGATCTAGGTTTCTGTGTTGTTTTATGATGCAGCAGGGATCTATTGGGATGTCTATAAAACACAGGGAGTCCAACGACAATCAAGGATCTAGGTTTCTGTGTTATTTTATGATGCAATGGGGATCTATTGGGATCTCTAGTTGGACGAGGAAAATCGTCTAAAAAAAGCTTCCTGTTTTCAGGAAACCACGATCCTCGTATGAAACACAGGGAGTCCAACGACAATGAAGGATCCATTCAATAGAATCCAAGAGTCCTGGATTCCCATAGAAAGATTGATGGTGGACATCACATATAATTGGCCAGCATAGAGGATTTTCTAAAAAAAAGCTTGTTCCCGGAAAATGGTGATTAAACAGAGCCGTCGAAGACGATTGCGCCACCGAGAGTCTAACGGTGATGGACCAATGGAGGCTCGTCACTGATGAGTCCACGGTCTAGGGTCACTGTAAAAGGACCGAGGTTTCACGGCTGTCCAACGATTGGCTGTCGCGTGAAAGTTGGCTTCGACCGGAGCCGATGGTGTGGGTAAACGAGCAATTTGCAGCTGCGCCGAGTATCCGCTGCGATTTGGATACCTGCGAGCGATACTATGCCAGATAAGTTGCTCGGACTTGGTCCGTGGACATTGGGATTTCATGAAACATGAATGAAGGCGGTGGTTTCATTAACGTGGTCGCTGCTCTAACGTTTCGTCTGAAATGTAGGAAGAGAGTATAATATTTTGGATCCACCAGTGAGCTGGCTTCTTTCCACACATTATCAGACTGTGGATTCTTGTGCTAGATAAAAATTGTGCGCGTTGGTATCAAGGTACAGAAGCTTTATAGATTTTTCTTATTTTCTTGATTTTTTAAAATTGAAGTTCTCATATGAGATTTATTTGAACATAATTAAAAAAAAAACGAAATACACTACATACAAAATAAAATATAAAAATTATTGGAAATAATAGTGTTTCCAAATTTTTATATGTTGCTAATATTTTGGATTTGTTGGTTGAAATTACATAAAATTTTCAGCCTGTACACTCTCTTTGACTGGATTACATCGGGAAAGAATTTGCACATGTTCGTATTTAAAAAATATCTCGACAGGGGTGAGAAGAGCGACATTTTAAAAATCGATAGAAATCAGAATGATTTTTTGACACTCGCCCGGCTGTTTAACGCTAGAAGGTAATTTCAGTAATATTCAATCGATTGATTGAATCGTTATGTTCTTAATACCGAGGAAGCCATCTATTAAACGAAAATGGCGAGTCCACTTGAGGGTAACACGTTCAAGTCCGGCGCGCCATATATGGGTCACGACGATTTTAAATAAAAAGTTAATAAGTCTCGCGTAATTGAGGACAACAAGTACTACAAGTAGAATTAACGCGATCACAGTGTCACGTACCATTTATGGGTCATGATAATTTTCAGTAAAAAAGTTAATAAATTACGTGTAATCGAAAGGAACAGGTATCGCGGGTAATGTCGATCGGAATGCCATCTTAAAACTGTGATTTTCGAAAGAGGATACCTGTGATACCCTCATAATCATAATAACTATAACTATTCACTGTACACCCATGTTGGAAGCCCGAGGTAATAATTCAGGCATCTTCTTTCGAAAAATAGATCAATATATATTATAATATAACACACTCTATCCTTAAGTGAATGCATAAAATCCGCTGTCTAATATTGAATTAACCTCGTGGACCTCTTCAAAGATGAATAATATACAGCCCTAAATCATTCTAAACATAGCCACACAACAAATACAAACCTTGGCACAAAAACAAATGAATGCTTTAACCCTTTGCACTCTAAGGGTTAAAATAATTCTTTTTACAAGCAAAAAAGTGAGTGACTTCTGATTAGTATTTCTGGAAGGCTGGCTCCAAGGCCGAGAGCCATCCAAACAGTTAAAAAGACAGAAAGAAAAAGTGAATGCATAAAATCCGCTGTCTAATATTGAATTAACCTCGTGGACCTCTTCAAAGATGAATATTATACAGCCCTTAGCCCTTAGCCACACGCATAGTCACTCTAAATAATTCTAAACATAGCCACACAACAAATACAAACCTTGGCACAAAAACAAATGAATGCAAATTTTTAAAAAATGCTTTTTACAAGCAAAAAAGGCAAGTGGGTAGTGTTGCTGCAAAAGGGTGACTTCTGATTGGTATTTCTGGAAGGGTGAATGCATAAAATCCGCTGTTTACTATTAATTAACCTCGTGGACCTCTTCAAAGATGAATATTATACAGCCCTAAATAATTCTAAACATAGCCACACAACAAATACAAACCTTGGCACAAAAACAAATGAATGCAAATTTTTAAAAAATGCTTTTTAAAAGCAAAAAAGGCAAGTGGGTAGTTGCCGCAAAAGGGTGACTTCTGATTGGTATTTCTGGAAGGGTGGCTCCAAGGTCGAGAGCCATCGAAACAGTTAAAAAGACAGAAGGAAAAAGACGACGGAAGGTGGAGTCAGATAGAGAGAGAGAAAAAGAAGCGAGAGGAGGAAAAAAATGCTATCTAGGCTCTTCGGATGATAGAAAGGTGATGACCTCGATCCTACGCCTGCCGCGTATAAAACGGCGTTCCCGTCTTGCACCTCGTTCCGCCTGTTTCTGCTCGCCTGTTCTGACTGGCCTGCCCACGCCTGCCCTTCTGTCAATTATATTTACTATTTCATTCATACCGGCCGCCGCTTGGTCCACGAGCCGTGCCCATTCACGAGAACGGCCGCGCATGCCAGATCGCTCGCGCCCGATGGCGATCCGATAGGGTAGCGCCTCCATATATGATTCGGATGCGAGTATGCCAGTATGGGAGTGCGCACCACCGGAAAAAATGTAATTTGCCGTAATCTAGGATTATGCCTGGTTGCGTAACACCGACGCCAGATGTATTGCTCGATCTCTGCCCATCTAACGGGTGTCTCACCCTGCAATCGATGATCCTTCGCCATACCTCACCGTTTCCATCGAAATTCATCCTCATCGACCCATTTTCAACATTACATGACCAACATAAATTTATAAATTTAGATCTTATAAAAATGGATAATAACTGGTTTAACTCTATATATATAGGGTTTATTTATAAATGTATTCATAGTTCAATAGATATATATATACTTTTATTTGGTCCCCTTGGGGTTACAAATTTTACAACCACCCTCTCTTCACATTCTCCGCCCATACAAACTTACTTACTAAATACTTAAAAACTATATATTAAATATACAGTATTATAATAAATTAATATTGTTCTGTATTTTAATCTTACAATTTGCAGACCCGTAGATTCATTATATATTTTGGAGAATTTTGTCCTTACTCCCAAGGTGTCCTAATTATGGCCATCCGAAGACAACCCTCACCTTCCTACCTGGATCAATTAAGAGGGTCGACGAAGTAATTGCTTGCTGAACCAAGCTAGTTCAGTTTGTAATTCGTAAATAAAATTGTTTGTTGATTTCTAATATTTTGTGACTTTTTGCAGGAGTTCCTACCTCGATGGACACCATAAAAGCCCATGGTACCTCAGGGATTCTTATTGGCGTGTCATCTCCGACATCTTAGAGGAGATCTGTACGTATTGCTCAGCTGCTCTATTATTTAAGACATCTTCGGTATGCCACATCTGGTTCTCAGAGTATTCTTGATGTTTGAAAATATTGTCACACACAGAGGGTTTATCTCATAATGTCATTCTGTGACTACCAACGACCACACAGAATTTTTATTTTCTCTAGAAACGTACAAATAGTTGACAGAATATTTATTATGTTAAAGAATAATTATTATTCTAGCCTAATTAAGAAATCCATCTAGGTACACTTTGCTGTTGATTAAGGTTCGAGTGCAGATTAAAGAGATTTATGATATTTTTATATATTATTATATATTTAGTAATTTATTTTATATTTTATATAAAATATTATTATTATATATTATATTTATATGATATTATTATATATTTAGAACAGTGGTAGGGTCACCCTGTACCGTGTTGCATAACAGCACCGCAGGATCCTGAACAGGATTAGAATTCAGAAATGCACTCGCACCATTAATCAGTTTCGCCGTTTGGAGCGCGCGCGGAATTGGAAGTTGCAAGCATTTGCAGAAAGATTTCATGACTCGTTGCTTAACAGGCTTCGTTTCAGTTATACCTGTGTACCTCGAGAAACGTTTCTTTGCTTTCTCACCGATCCCTTTGCCGGCCTTTGGACCGTGAGAATCTTTTTCGGCTTCCAAACTGGGTACCCTTACTAATCGAGCGCTAACTCGGCTGATGCGCTGGGGAAACAAACGCCGGGAACTCACTAATTCGTGAAAGACAACGAAAGAAGTTACCTAGGCATCGTCGTGCTTCAAGAATTTATTACAATAATAAATATGTTTAAAGTAGCTCCTGTTTCTTGTGGGAGATGCGCCTTCTCATTTCTCGATAATGCAAAGATGGAGTTTTTTAAAAGTCAAAAGTCAAAAATTACCACGTTTTTATTAGCTCGTTTTCCCTTTGCCACGTTTTTATTTTATCTGTTTGTCTGTCTGATTGTTCGGTACAAATTTTGCAATGGATTTTAAACTAACTTCCCGATGAGCTATAAATATATTCAAAAAAATTTTTTTTTAGAAAAGTCTATCCATTTAAGAGAAATAACAATTAAATATTTTTACCGTTGCATATCCCCGCGAAACGCTATCGCGTTCAGCGATCCCCACTCCGCGCGATAACGCTCTCTTTATTATGCGCGCGCACCTGACTCGACCCCACTCCACGGACTTCGCCCCGACGGAGCTCAGTTATACGATAGTACGTCGCCGCGCGAGGATCGGTAGTACATCATCGCTTTGTTTACCAAGTGAAATTTACAGTGAGCTTAGTGAGTGTACAAAGTATTAATAAAGAGTGATATAAGTATCAACACAAGACTAAAAAGCAGAAAATAATTATTTAAGTAAAAATAATTTTTTTAAAATACCACGTTTTTATAAACGGACTAAAAAGTATAAAATAATTTTTCCTAGTCCCATAAAGATTCATAACGTCGTACAGATAGTCCTGAAAATTTGTGATTGTGAATTTTTAATAATAAAATTTTTAATAATAATAAAAATACATCAATTATCTATTTGCTGTAATAAATTACATCTTTGCATTAACGAGAAATTAGAAGACGAATCCCGCTCACTTACAATCCTGGAAACGAGACTACTCCCATAAACCAAGGTAACTTACCATTTTTGCCTATTGATAAAAAATATTCTCTGATCGATCACGTTCGCGATTTCGATCGACCATATTCAGCGAGTGGTGATATCCCCTGCGAACGATGAAAACGCATGTAAACCGATTCACCGTCACGCGTTAACGATCAGCTTTTCACGATCCAACGGAGATTAATTGCTGTCGGCGGACATATGGCAGCGCCCACGCGAATTTAAGAGCGATACGGATCAGCTCTGGTCTCTTTTCCATCGTTTTGCATAGAGTTTCTTTTTTTCCTCGGTGGACTTTTGAAATCGAGAATCGGAGTGACACGGGTCACGGAAAAAGGATTGGACACGATTCCGCTGCGAAGAAGAATCGTTTCTTTCCCGTCGAAAGAGATGAGGTCAACGTTATTTTCTAATAGATGAAACACTCGACGAAAGCGCACACGCACACTCGTGCGCCTGATAACCCGAATAATTAAGTTTCCACGTTGATTCTCGTATTCCTATAAAGGCATCGCCTCGCGCCCACGCTCAATTCCATTTCGACTCTCGTGAGAGACCACAGACCCGTGATTGCAAAGCCGTTTCAGAATCTAATGATGTTTTACTCGTAACGCGCCTGTGGATCTCGTTAACGATCGCCCGGGCTGTTATCTCTATTATCGGTGCCACGGTGTGGCCGTTCTCACGAGATTCGAATGTGACGAAATAACTCCTGGTTAACCGGCCGGTAAGTGCAATTGATTTTTCGAACATTGCTTTTTTATTCGGTCGTAATCGTAGAGAGTAATGTCTTTGCAGAAAGGGAGTACTCTTGTTTCTTTTGTATTTAATATATTATATGATAATTTAATATATTTAATATTGTTTATTTAATATAGACTTAGGAGTTGAAGAAAAGAGTAACATTATCTTGTTTACAGCTCTGTTTTTGAGAAAAATTAATTTTTTATTGGGTCGTAATCGTAAAGAGTAATGTCTTTGCAGAAAGAGAGTCTTCTTGTTTTTTTATATTTAATATAGACTTAGGAGTTAAAAAGAAAGAGTAATATTTTCTTATTTACAGCTTTGTTTTTGAGAAAAATTAATTTTTTATTGGTTCGTAATCGTAGAGAGTAATGTCTTTGCAGAAAGAGAGTCTTCTTGTTTTTTTATATTTAATATAGACTTAGGAGTTAAAAAGAAAGAGTAATATTTTCTTATTTACAGCTTTGTTTTTGAGAAAAATTAATTTTTTATTGGTTCGTAATCGTAGAGAGTAATGTCTTTGCAGAAAGTAAAGTAAATTCGAAAATGTTATCGGTGTAGTTTCCTCAGTTCTTTTTTTTATTTATTTAAAGTTTTGGGCTTTGTCGGACCCATGCTGGTTTGAATAAGTACATTATTATGTTACTCAGTTTTGGCATTCGTTCAGCACTATTCCATACAGCGGCAAAGCGCTCAAACTGTTAGCCAAAAGTTACCGACTGTCGGTTAGGTCGATAACTAAATCACTGACGAGATACTATTAAAGACTGCCAGCCTTATGGGAGATCGTGTCACTGGAATAATTCGGTATTTTCTTACGCCATCTAGCATGTATTCCGACTGGAGTAAAAACCAGAAGTCCATCGACGTGATGTCGTCGGTACAGAAGGCATATTGAAGCGTAGCCATCTTGACACGAACGAGAGGCTGTGAGTATCTCCTCGGTGAAATCGATTATTATGAATTGTAACATTAAATTGTAAATCAATTGTAAATTAATATCCACGATTAACTCAAACTTATTCCTTTCCATAAAACTTTGCAATGCCACGTTCCCCTCTCAGAATAAAATATATTATTCGCGCTTGTTCATTCGATTTTGATATCAATGCGGATAATATTGCTTCGAGCTTCGTGCTATTATCCTTCTATCACTTTCCCCAATGTCTATGAAACCATTGTGTGCTAATTGTGTTCATTTTTGTTTCTAGCACTCTGTACGCAGTAAGTTATGCTGATACAAAACACGAGGATTACGCAGATTCATATAAAAATTAGCTACCGCTGCTTCGGAAGTAACCACCTACATTCCTGTTTGCATGTGCGAATATACCTACATCATCGAAATCCTGCTGAACACCTTCGTTTCTTCTCGTCACGATACACATTTAATTAATTAAAAAAAATACACATTTAATATTGTATTCTTTGGTGAAAAATAAAGAATATTAGTTATATCAATTAATGTGTTCTTCCTTACGTAACCCCTACATCAATATCCGATAGTAGAATTAGATTAACATCTTTAAAAATGTTAAGTAACGCATGATTATTTGAAGACAAAACTTAAATGTTGTAATAAGAGAATATTAGTTTGAAATTTTCGACCGTCTGACTTTCCGTTAAGTTGTACTACTGAAATTCCGGATACCTCCTTCGACATCATGTTCTCCTAATACAAAGTTCAATTTTTGAGGTTTTCTGAAAATTTTCTCAATTTTTCGGCCGTTTGACTTGTCGTTGCCTTATACTACTGATTTTCGAAAATTTTTCGGGTGTCTGACCATTGGCTGACCTATACTACTGATTTTCGAAAATGTTCGATGTCCGACTAAAGGCTGACTTATACTACTTTTCGAAAAAATTCGAGAATTTTGTGAAAATTTTCGAAAAGTAGTATAAGTCAGCCTTTAGTCGGACATCGAACATTTTCAAAATCAGTAGTATAGGTCAGCCAATGGTCAGACACCCGAAAATTTGCGATGTCCGACTAAAGGCTGACTTATACTACTTTTCGAAAAAATTCGAGAATTTTGTGAAAATTTTCGAAAAGTAGTATAAGTCAGCCTTTAGTCGGACATCGAACATTTTCGAAAATCAGTAGTATAGGTCAGCCAATGGTCAGACACCCGAAAATTTTCGGGAGTCTGTCTATTGGCTGATTTATACTACAGATTTTCGAAAATTTTCTGTATCTGACTAATCGCTGACTTATACAACTTTTCGAAAATTTTCAAAGTCGTTTCAAAGCGAGCTGCTCGGTTTGTGCGAGTTATGGATATTAAGGAAGATTAGGTAACGCAATAAATATATACGGTTCTTCATATAATTTTCTTTATTCATTCATTGTATTTTCATACATAAAATGTTGATATTGTACATGTACATAACTTATTATCTAACGCATACAAATAAAAGTAAACATAAAAGAAATTATTTGCACTTTTAAATTATTTAAATAAATAAATATTACAATTTTCGTATGTAGGTAATAACTTATTTATTATAATATTTAATATAATATAATATAATTTAATGTAACTTATTATAATATTATATTTAATAAATATAACCTAGGTAATAACCGAGAACTAAAGATGCCGTATATTTCATTTGTACCGCAATAAAAGCACCGACGATGTACGATTAAATTCCGCCTGCATAACGGGAGTTCGTCTCACTCGAATATTTCGGTGTTCTCTTACGCCCTCTGGGATACATTCTTGCTGGAGTAAGAAATAGAAGGCCATCGACGTCATTTCGTCGGTGCAGAAGACCACTGATGAGATTCTCGTCGTGATTCGTCGGTCAGAAGGGGACAAAAGCCAGACGGTCGAAAATTTTTTGAAAACCTGTAAAGTAGAATTTTTTGTATTAGGAGATAGCACGAAAATTTAGTAGTATAATTCTATGGCATGTTGGATTTCGGAAGAAATTAATAGTTCAATAAATATATACGCAGACATGCATTTTGTAATTACATGTTCTTTATTTATTCATTGTAAAATATATTATTATTCAAGTTGATTCGTTGGATTTTCGTATTAAAATAAAATTACCTCGAGCTACTATCCGCTGCCACTTTGTCTTAATTTCCGCTCTCTCATCTTTTGCTTTTAATTCGACTCCTCAATATCAAGTAACTCCTACTTGAATACATTCTACAATTCTCTACAAGAATGTATATATAATCGAGTTAATTCTGCCCGTATCGCCTGTAAAACAAAAAATTTAAATATGACTCCTGCATACTGTATATATAGCCTCCAGATTATAACGAACCAATGCTCCGATCAGTGTCACCAGCAATGTTTACATTCGCCGTGAGGCGAGCTGTTGACACGGCCGATGAAAAAGTTCGAAAAGAAACCTGGAAAGAATGTGTTTACCTCTTCTTTTCAGTTAATACCCGTCCGCGATGGATTCCAGCACGTGTTCTGCCGGCAATCAAAGTGCACCGACTTCCAATGTACAAAGAAAGTTTTACCAGTGGGTGCTAAGATGGATAAACGGGATGCAACAAACAAACGTCGAACCAAACGACGATTCGAAGCAAAACAGCCAGTCGAGGCTCGATGTGCCGATCCTAGCCAGTTTTTTTCAGGCGATTGGATTCAAACTTCTCTCGTTATGTAGCTACAATGACGATAAACGAAAAGACGAGACGAGTAGCTCAACGTCTCAGCCTGGCGTCCTCAAAGTTACCATCGAGTGCGGCACCTCGAAAATGAAGGCGATTTTAAATTTAGGAGACGTCACGTGCCGATGTCCTAATTCCGATCATGTCAACGACGCGTCTTTTTGGAGTATCAGTGGCACAGCTCCCCTTGGAAGTACAGTACGTAACAGTTCATTAATAAATATTAAATAATATCAATAGGTTCGACTATTTTAAATGAAATTATTACCTTGGCAATGGACTTTATGTTAGATAATTCATTAAGTATTCCAGCCCTGAGGTCTTCAAAATGATCAAGAAAAAGAAATCAAAAATATTTTCGTATATATATATATATTCAGTTTTATTCGTGCAAATATTTTCATAAATCACTGTTAATTATTACCTACATATTCTCAAACTTACTTCTTTAAAATCAACTTTGACCTTCTTATTGAATCCGAAATGAACAATTATTAATTTGAAATGGCTGCTACAAGACTGGAATTTAGATCCAAGTTTTGCCTTAAGTACTTCTTTAAAATCACCTTTGACCTTCTTATTGAATCAGAAATGAACAACTAATAATTTGAAATGCTTGCTACAAGACTGGAATTTAGATCCAAGTTTTGTTTTACTTACTTCTTTAAAATCAACTTTGACCTTCTCATTGAATCAGAAATGAACTAATTAAAATAAAAATAAAAATTAAATAAAAATAAATAAAAATGGATAATTTGAACTGGCTGCTACAAGACTGGAATTTAGATCTAACTTTTGTCTTACTTTCTTCTTTAAAATCACCTTTGACCTTCTTATTGAATCAGAAATGAACTAATTAAAATAAAAATAAAAATGAAAGTAAATAAAAATACAATTAAAAAATGAAGACGACGTGTGACGACGTACTTACTCTGTTCGTATACGTTCCATTTTTCGAATCGGTTGCAGGACAATATCGCGCGCAACGTGGAGGAAACCGGCAGCAATCTGCTGCCCTCGTTGCCCAAAGATGTTACTCGAGTTCTGCGAGACGTGTCGCAGAAATTATTCGAAATGATCACTCGCGAACCGGACATGAATCGTAACACGGACGCAGGCTTGAACGTCTCCCGTTCAAGCTCCGCGTCGAACGATAGCAAATTTACACAGGGGAACATGCGAAAGGAGCTCGGCGTTTGGCGCAGTTACACGCAACCAGAAATCTGTTTACGCAATTCGGTGAGTATCGCGTTCAAGGTCGAGTAGAAGTCGAGAAACAGGAAGGGAAACATTGCAACGTGTTGCAGAGATATTCCATACGCGAAGAAGTAAACGCGTCTGAGCCGAGGAAGCCAGTTTTGCAACGACAGAGGACATGGGACATTGACGCTGACACCGGAAGCGTGGATGGGGAGCCACGACCATCGCCACCGAAAATTACGAGCTCCCCCACTGTGCCAGACGAATTATCGCAATCTTTGGGACAGCTTTCCATCGCTGAGGGAAATTATTCGAGTAGCTTGACAGAGTATATAAGGGGAGCTAAGATCAATTTAGAAAAGGCTCTCATTATGCTGACAGAGAAGTCGGGTACTTCGGTTAGCGTTTCTGTCAATCAGGGTAATCTTCCTTTCATAGTAAAATTCACAGTACACTTATAAAATGTTTTTACCGTTTTGCATTTGCTCTACTAACATACAGGAGCTACCCTAGTAGCATTTATGGTTGGCGTTTCGTTAGAGATGTCACTCTTTTTTGCAGTTGGGCCAACGGTCACACCCAATCTAGAGCCAACGGTACTATAAAACGAACCTACAGAGCCCACATTCTGATTTTCTCTTTAATAGTTATTTTTATGGTATATCATAAATAATATACAAATGTATTTTCACGGTAAAATTTTGAGAAAAAAAGGAAAAAACTAAAAGAATGCCAACAAGATAGATACGTCAAGAAATTAAAATTGAAGTATCTAAAAAAGGAAGACCCATTTTGAAGAAGTCCAAAAAGGTCTTATACTACCTGAACACCCCCCTTGATTTTCCCTTGGAAAATGGAAAAATTAAAGAAATTAAAACATTCTAAAACTGCTTACAATAAAACTTTAGTGGATCAACTGTCGCGCAAAAATTACAAATATTAAGTATATTTAGAAATACCGTTGGCCAACCGTAAATGCTACTAGGGCTATTAACATACAGGAGCTAACATATTACACGAGTCAAATGTAAACATTTATACAAATGAATACAGAAGTACTTGTTAATTCTTTGAATGTTTTCAGTCTTTCGTTTTTGTTATAAATTATTAATTTTGTTGTTAACTATACCTCGCTCTGAATTTCTTCTATAACTGGAAGATAATTGTGAATGTTCCTCCGACAGACGACTGTGCATCCGTGAAATCAGCACCAGCGAAAACTTCGACTGCCGAAGTCCTCACTCCGAGGCAAACGCGATCAAACTCGATCAGTGGCGCCAAGCCGGCGTCGAGTCCGAACCGTTTTACAAAAGAGAGGGAAGCATTGGTCAAACCAGCAGCAAAGAATTCATTGCAACTGTCAAGAGTACAGAGAACTTCATTGCTGACTTCAAGAACACCGCGTTCTAGCAATCCAGTTGCTCTTTCGTTAACTAAAAGAAGCATGCAAAATGAACAAGAGAATGTGAAACCGCCGTTGCGGCGCCGTAGCTTTTATATTCCTTCGACGAGTTCGAGTCTCTCTTTGCCATCGAAGCCTGTCGATATCGGACAGAAATTGCCAAACGACGGGAAATACAATGTGACCAAACCCGCCGTTACGCCTGAATCGAAGTTATCAAATAAGTATGACATTAATTGTTGTTTTCATCGATTTTCATCTTTTCCGCTTGCGTGAAGCTAATTTAATCATGTCGTTTTTTTTCCAGGTCGCGTACAATGATAAAAACGTCTGGACGCATGTCGTTGATTAAGCCACCCGGTACAATCTCAAAGGGAATTCCTGTTATGGTGAAACCGGCACAGTCGTCAAAACTGAGCCCGGGAATTGCTAAGAATTCGAGACATAGTCCTTCGATAGAATAAGCCACTATTTTATTTATATTATAAGCGAGCATCCACTATTTTATTTATATTATAAGTGAGGAGCCACTATTTTATTCATATTATATAAGCGAGGATTTTAATTCTACATCTAAGTAATCTTACATGAAGGAACACTCAAAAAATTGGAGTGTCAGAGTATTTAAATATTTAACTTGATATATCAGTAACATAAATGATGTATATTATCAGAATCTTTTATCGATTCGAAAACAAGTGTTAAACACTCCACCGGGGAGAAAAATTAAAAGTCTACGATTAAGGTCTACAGGTATCTCTACCATTTCAATACGAAATATGCATCTTTTTGAATCTTTGGAGATTTTTCAATCTTTTTTTAAACATAATCCGAAAAATCTCAGTCATGTGTACTATTAGGTAGAATATTTATATATTTACTGCGTTATTCAAAATTTTATACTTAATTTTAACTTAATCTCAATTTTGGTTCCTGTATTTGACAATGGTTAGCCTGTGTTCTAAAATAATACAAATCGAACTTGAATATAAATTG
Organism: Lasioglossum vierecki; assembly: GCA_028455595.1. Taxonomy (NCBI): domain Eukaryota; kingdom Metazoa; phylum Arthropoda; class Insecta; order Hymenoptera; family Halictidae; genus Lasioglossum; species Lasioglossum vierecki. Next base: position 4,151,042 of record CM052339.1, read on the forward strand.
CATAATATTAGTCGTATTAAGTTAACAAAATACAGGAAGTGCCTTTTTTCATCTTACAATTAGTTCCGTAACTACCATATATATGTATATAAACTTTTATTTAGTAATTTTGTTCGATAAGCAAGAAAAAGCTTTTTAAATGTTATATTCAATGTTTAAACCGAATCATCGCGTATGTTTTTTTCCCGCCGAATTGGAGTTTTATCGGTAACGTTGGGTGTTGACACTGAATGGTAATGGGGTCTCTTTGGGGCGCTAACGCCCAAAACCGATTGGCACAAAAATGCATCGGGTGTCAGGTCTATTTCTATATCTCGTCTGTGATCTGGGTATAGATTCTGTTCCATGCTAAAAGTGGGAATGCTCTGTCTCTGTCTATACCAGTCTATACTAATAAAAGTGAAGGCAGAAAAGACCCCGGAGTGAGCACTCTCGTATCTTCTCTGGCGCTGACGATTAATGATTTTCCAGCTCGGTCGGTACATCCGCCGTAAGTTTTCCCCCGACGTACGATTGCAGAAAATAACCCACATGTTGCCTCTCTGTTTTCGTTCTGTCATTCGATCAGCTGATCAACCATGGAGACTTCAATCTTGAACGCGGTAAGAGGTCGTCCCGTATTGTCGAGCCTTTTATCGGCCCGCGGGAACAGCACTTTCTATCTCCACTCTGCATGTTAGTAATTTATCTGTGTCGCGATTGTTAGTCATCGTTCACTGTGCTCGTTTACACAAGCCGTTTCGACAGATTTTACCCAAGTATGTGACAGTGCAAGCTGCATCATCTCAATATTGACTCCTCAAACATCGTCTGCTACTTTTCAGTTATTTGCTTTATAGCAAAAGCTACTGTACACAGGTCCGTAACATTGTTCCTTCTCCATTGATGCGCATAACGTTTTCTCTGCTGCAGGCTCACGAAAGGCAAAGGAGAGCGGAAGCGTTGTTGCAAGAGGGACGATTCAAGGAGGCAGCCGAGTGTCATGAAATAGTAGCCAGTCTTCTAGGGGAGGCACATTCTCGACTCGAGTCTAACTACGTTCACTTCAAGACCTCCAGCTTATCTAGTCAAACTCCTCCGACTGTGATCAACTCGTTCCATTCTCTGGTTACTCTAGAATCTCTGAAACTGCAACACGACTACCACAAAAGACAGGCTGCTGTAGTTAGGTAACTATCGCTTGGTTCTTTAATCTACCAAAGTTCTATATATCCTACTAACGATGATGTACCACTCTGTGTAGAATGAAACAAGCTCAGTATGACGAGTACAAAGCCGCACTGGAAAACCAGCAGAGGGAGATCCTCAACAAGCAGGTGACCAACGAACAAGAGACGGAAACTACCGACAAATTTGATGGATCTCTTCGTCAAGCCATATACAGAACTATCGAAGAACAAGATAGCCTTTTGACTTTGATATCATTGCCAGATGACAATGGCCAGGCTTTTAAGTACCCAAAAGACACTAGCACAGTGATAGAGGAGCTGAAAACTGTGAATTACCAATTGCGCAGTCTGGTTGGCAACTTGCTAAGCCAGTTGGAGGCCAAGGAGAAGGAGATACGTCAACTGACAGAGCAACTACACGCTGTTTCCGTCAATCCGAACGACGACGCCAGATTAGATAATGCTCATTCGATGCGTCTCACGCCTTTGCCACCTCTTACTCCCCTCGAGATGCCCCTCTTCGACTTCTCGTCGACGTAAAACGTTGCACAATCGTTTTCTCCGTTTCTTTCTGCCCTGTCTACCCATTATCGAATCTTCCATGACATTCGAGACCAGAGTACCGCAAGTAAAATCAAACCAGCACTCGCAATAGTACAAAAACGAACGTCGTTCTCCCCTCGATGCGCCCGGTCTCTAGGCACAGGATATTAAAGTTCAAGTGTACAACACAATCAGAGTATTCTTGCGTCTTACAATGGCAGGATTTATCTCGTATCTATCATTAACGTAGTACTTACGTTCACCCGTTGTTTGATGCTATTCGAAGGGATCAAAATACATATCATCTGTAGGTACCGTGTAGCGACCCCATTTCGCAAGGTTCTACGTCTACGCGTCGAGACGAACGGTTTTTGCGGATCGATATATAATATTGTAATGCCACTCGAGCGTTCTCAGGCAGACTACGAATATAGGATAAGTGACAAATGTTCATCGTCGCGTCGGCTGGCAAAATGTCGACGTATGTGTGTGTGTATAACCGTTGTTAACCGTCAGTTACATGTTGTGTAATTTACTCGTTGCTTGATCTGTTTTAATGTTACCATAAAATACACGTGAAACCTTTGGAATACTTTATTGTATACTGTGCGATGTTGCTCAATAAAACATCTACTCGAAACGCTGTACTTTTCTACATTTTTTGTGCTAGCCAACTCACATTTTCTGTTCCAATGATTATGAAACAAAAATGATTATCTTTGACTCTACTATACCAAAAAATGTGACATATTGTTCAAGAAGTTGACGCCTTCAGCTCCTAGGCTCGAACCTAAAATGTCTATTGAAAATACATACAATGGGACGTCAAGAGGCAAGGGGCACCACCTGACATACCTTTTTTTTCTTTTTTTTTTCGGATGTGAAGGAACCGACCGAAGTCGTAAAACTCCACTTTTTGCCCCACTTTTGGGCTACTCCAACAGTGGGAATGTTGGGGTATTTGTATGGTCACAAATAGACATTTTTGAATCATATGATGGGGCACAGCGTGGTGCAGTGAACCTTCCTCTATCAAAAGAACCCTTGTGCAGGTATAAAATATGCTCGTATAAGGTAAAAAAAACGAGAGCCCGTGATTGCATTCAATTTCCCCATATACCATTCATGATGCCAGAGTCTGAAGCAAGTCTAGAGCCAATTTTAGTTCAGCTAGTTAGACCAGATGGCGCCTAGTCAACGTGGAATCGTAACAACAAAAATATATGGGGCTTCATTAATGTCTTTTAGTAAGGACATTAATAAAAAAAAGGGGAAAACGTGTAATCATAGCAAAATTGAAGCGTTAGACTGATACATATCTATGTTTATCAGTGTTACCACAAAAAAAAACTTTCTTCGCGCAGATGTTGGTAATACGGATAAATACCCTAGAATAGGTAGTGCCCCTTGCCATTTAAAAATTTGAAAAAAAAATAATCGGAAATGAACTAAATCTTTCGTGTGACAGCTCATCGGATGGACACTCTGTAAAATGACCCGTGTAAGCTCGTTACGATCGAGAAACGGAAAATTCGTAGCTGGGAGGCACCCGATCAACGATGTATCAATCGGGCGAAGTAATAACAATTTGCATAGGACAAACTGGAGCCCAAGTGGGCATGGCCTGTTGGGAATTATTCTGTTTAGAACATGGTATTTCAACTGAGGGCTGTCTTCGTCGTGGCTACAAACCCACGGACAGTTCCGATTACACGTTCTTTTCGAAGCGGAGCGTAAGTTGAGAGTCTGAATGTCCGAATACTTTTATAAAACCAGTTTTAAAAAAAGGTGAACTTTGCAGGAAAGACAACGGACTCCACGAACGTTAATCGTCGATCTAGATTCTAATATGATCGATGTGATCAAAACTGGTCCATATTGCAAGCTGTTCAACGAAAGCTCGTTGATGTGCGGGAAAGAGGGGGATGCTGTGAACAATTTTGCAATCGGCTATGGTCGAATTGGGTGCAAGATGATCAATTCGGTAGTAGATTGCGTTTCCAACACCTTGGAACAATGTTCAAATCCGACTGGATTCATTTTGTTCAGGTGTTGCCGATTTTTAAGTATTTGGACACTGATGAGATCGAATTAGCCTTATTAAGTAATCAACAGACTATGAGTGTTATGAATTTATAACAGAAATGGGAAAATTTTTTCAATTTCTAAGATCACTGTATGGTGGAACTGGAGCAGGATTTGGCACTAAGTTACTACGACGCCTATCATGCTGTTTTCCAAAGCTCGTCATGGTAGATTTTGCAATTTGTCCAGCCCCGAATCTATCCACTTTTTATGTCGAGCCTTACAACGCTGTTTTAGCTACCCATGCCAGCATGGAACATGTGGATTGTTGCTTTCTTGCTGATAACGAAGCTCTTCGCAACATCTCTAGAAGGTTCAACTCGTCCTTCGTTAATAAAACATAATAAAATATGGCTACACGTATACGTTCAGTTTATCAGCATTATCCTATTATAGATACTATCTATAATAGGATCTCTTCTACAAAAAACAGAAATCAAATTTCAAAATTGTTATAAATAAATAAAATCTGCAGGCTATTCATAACTGTTTTATCGCTCACATTCAGGAACTTAGATCTCGAATCTGGAATAGCAGGGGATTACTCAACCCTGAACAGGATCCTTGCACAAGTAATTTCCGGAATCACAGCTTCGATTCGGTTCCGAGGATCCGTGAACATGAACCTGAACGAACTACAAACGAACCTAATACCTTTTCCCAGTACTCATTATTGTCTGTCCACGTGTGCTCCACTGATACATCCTAGAATGGTTTCTAGTTCAATGTTGAACACGCAGAAGATCACGTACGATTGTTTCGAGCCCTCGAACCAGGTGCTAATTCAAGCTTCTCGAATGCGACCTGAAATTGTTCTGTATTTATTTAACCGAATGATCGCCACAAATTGCAGATAATAAAATGCGATCCTCGCAGCGGTGCTTATACAAGTTGTTGTTTGCTATACCGTGGCGAAGTCATTCCCAATGATGTCAATAATGCAATCGCGTCGCTGAAGGGGAAAAAGTCCATTCAGTTCATCGACTGGAGTCCGATAGGGTTCAAGGTACTCCGATATTGTTAACAAACACTTACGTAATTGTTAGAAAAATTACGCGGCATCTGGGTCATCGGTTCAGTCGTTTTCTAGTAATTAATCATTCGTCAATGTCACGTCAACGCATAAACTAATATGTCATTCCTAACGTTTTCTAAGATTGTTTGATCTTAAATTCGTTTGTGACCTATATTCGATTAAAGGAGTAGGAAATTGAATGTAGTTCGTGGAAGCATTTCAATCAAAGCGACACTTCAAAGTACCTTTAGACCGTGTAGGTAAGGTGCTTTTGAAGTATATTGGTTCAAAGGGACGATGCGCGAGAAGGGAACTCTAGGCAAAGTCTGTTTTCAACACCAAATTCTGCAGTGGTGTTTTGATTCAAGTTAAATTAAATTGAGTACAGGAAATTATAAATGTTATTTGTGGCTGGATTTCGTTGGATTTGGGGGATGCATTTAGATATGAACGATCAATGAAGGATTCAATTAAAATCTACAGGGAGCTAAATACAGATGGCACAATAATAAAATTAAATAATCCACAGGTAGGAATCAATTATCAGCCCACCGTATCAGTTCCCGGTGGAGGTCTAGGTAACTCGAAGAGAACAGTCACTATGCTGGGCAATAACACTGCCATCAAACAGACGTGGAGCATGCTCTTACGAAAATTCGATTCGATGTACAAGAGAAAGTATTTCTTGCATAACTTCTTAGGAGAAGGGGGATTGGAGGAAAGTTTTTTCCAGGATGCTCGGGAAAATGTGGCTACCTTGATCGATAATTATACGGACATTGAAAAATGAGCAATGTAAATTGAGGACTCTGACAGTCGCCAGTATCTTTCCTTCATTGGTAAACATTCGAGCCTAATTGTTTTTTAAGCTTGAATTATTGTCTGACAAGATGAGACGTTCTTTTCGAATCGCTAAACTTAGAACCGACCGATCGTAAAGGATTAACGAGATAAATAATTGAGAGATAGGAGAGTGAACTTCGTTCTTGAAGAAGAAAAAAATATCCAAGGCTATTGCTCGCTGATTCCAAGTCCTGGCGAAAGATAATTAACTTTTAATAATTAAGAGAATATTCTATAGAATTTTTGTAAATACACAAAGAATCGGGTATCCCTGAATTTTCAAAAAGGACGAAGTTACGACGAAGGTTGTCTTCAATCTCTTTAAATAATTTCAATTTTGACAGGAGCGCCATGGACAAAGATTGAAAACCTCCAACATGGAAATAACAATGAATTAAGTTACTTGCATGGCCGGAAGCGTGACAGTACAGCAGGTGGAAAAATTCGACGTGTTACCTTCGCATTTGCGAAGCGAAGGATCACGTCGATTGTATAAGATTAAGTCGAATCGGCGTGTGATAAGAAGGCTGTCGATGGCAGACATAGTGGCACCAGTGTCGCGATTCTGGCTCGCATGATCCACGCTTCGTTCCCACCGTTTGGTAGCGAGCACGAGCCGCGTCGACGATAACGAACTCTCTGCCACGCGTTCTCCTCGAGCTAGGAACAATAACAATGTCTTGGGCTCACGTAACATCGTACATCTGATAAGGACCCTCGGCGACTGGTTAATTCCCGGTGATAAGGGTGCGTCACCTGCTTTGTTCTGGAAATAATTGGAACCGTATCTCCGGGCATCGAGATACCCGCTCGATGGATTTAACCGTGAACACCTCCTGACAACTCAACGAGAAATTATATTACAATAGTCAACCAAAACTGTCCCAGAGGACAGCAACAAATATTTTAAACAGCAATGCAGAAACTCGATCTGTAACACACTATTGTCGTCTCCAAATCACTGTAACTCAAAACAATTCCAACGTTACTAAATGTCTCTGTACTTAATAAATGCTAAGCTTTAAAATGTACTACGAGGAATCGTTATTATTTTATAAATTATAAAGAAGCGTGTTAAACTTCAGATTCTCTTCTCATAGTCGCGCCACATTGTAGAGCTCGACAATCGATGTTCAATCAATAACGATTACTCCTATCAGCTTCCAACGTTTCAGACAGTTGATCAAACTCGATCCTCGATCAAATGGAGAGACGGCAACGATGTCTTGAACTTTGTCTAGATCGTAAAACACGGGCCACGCGAAGCCGAAATGGTCTACAGACTTGTGTACCTATGGTGATAAGATATCTTCAATCAAACAGTACACTCTGCCCCCCAGCGAAGATACCACTATTTAGGACTGTCTACGTTCACGTAATTCCTTTCAAAGGAGATTTGAGATCCAGAGAGGTTTCAGGAGATCTAGCCAACTAGAATATCCTTCATTTTCGGTTGGCAAATAAGTTTTTAATGGTTGAATGGTCGAGACTACGACGAATTTATTGCTCGCTAGTGGTTATCGAGAATACTCCAGTCCGTTATCAATTCGCGATCGTTATATCGCGATCACGACGTCTGCTCGCTTCACCTCGCTACGCCACGAGAGATTCACGTGAATCATGCGACTGCCATGTCGCTCGCCCTCTCTCCACCCTGGTTACGCGTTTTGCGTATTATCCCCGGATAACGCGGTGCAGTCGGCTTCTGCGTCGAACGGCGACGAGAATTACATAGACAGACCGCACGGCCCCGATGAACTCGCGGATCAGCCAGCTCTGACAAATTTTCCATTGGCTGTTCTGCTGGTGGAACTTTCTTCGGAACACGAGGAACGCGCGGAGTTCTGATAAGTGCGGGAAGCACGCCTAACTCCTCTTCCACGATTCATCCCGCGTCTTACTTCTGCGAAGAATCCTGCAGCAATTTATGAATTATTAATTTCTGATACTGTCCAGTTTACTTTCGACGTATATTCCCAATTATTTTTTAATATCGCAGAGAAGATCAATATACAGACAATTTTTCCGAGGTCACGAAAAAAAGCTTTTGCAGACTTCCAAGGGTTGATCCCTTCATCAAGTGACTTTCCACATTGACTTTCCTGTTAGCAAAAAGATAAAACTCGGGAAATTTTTCATCAGGGGCTTCGCTGTCTGCTACGTTAATCTTTCGAGATTAATTGCAGGAAAGTTTTTCCTGATAAGAAGAGGAAGATCGAAAAGTACAAAAGATGGTTATATTCGATGGTGGGGTTAATTGAGATTGGTCGAACGAGACTTCGGCTTTAACGAAATTAATCGAGAGAACAAATTGTACTCGTGTATACTAGACTGTTAAATATATAAAGAAATCAATTCAGGCGCAGTAATTGACTATCCGATTGAACTTGTTTGTATTAATTTTCTATTCAACGCCAATTAATTGCCCGCATCTGCAGCAAAGTGCAATGCGGCATAAAAAGAAGCAAGAGTACGAAGAAAGATTACGGATACGTGCATCTCAGTCAACAGCCATTAAAATTTCATGCTCCCGGGAGGAAGAGATCTGCGTCCTCTCGCTTCTATGAGCTCTTATCAATTGCTATCAAGCGTGCTGGGCTGATGCAATCGGCCTAAAACGAAAGAATTTAATAAGTGGTAAGAAGGTTAGACATCTAGCAATAAAGAGCGAAGATATTTGAATTTTTCGCGAGAATTTCTTCCATCTGCCCCTCGCTCGAATGAAAATTATTTTACATTCCCAGCGATGTGTTATTTTCCAGCGACACCAGCTGAGCGTGATCCATGGGTTGGATAAAATCTACGATACGTACGATTAACCGATAAGGCTGCACTCGAAGATGAACACCGATAAGGCTCTCTCTCGTTACGAGTTTTACGCGAGAATAAGTGGAGAGAACTATAAATACCGTCGCGAAAATAATCGGGAGGCGATCGATCGGCACGTTGGAGTGCCACGAATTTTCCAGCTCACCTGGATCAGGGGACCGAGACCCGGATCAGGTGATCGAGACGATCGAGACCAATGCGGTTCGAGCTAGTCAAGTGCGCCGCGCGTGGCTATTTGATAAGAAACTATCGGAGGAGAGTATTATGATAAAACTGTGAATTGACAGAAGGACTTTGCAGAGAGAGCTCGCACGACATCCTAGATTCCTAGAACTCCTTTTTAACAACGCTAAGCTTCCCTATCTTGGGTTACATCATTCGCATAATTTTAGATGCAACCGTGTTTGACACGGAATCCGCGAATTGCTTATGTTGAAATGGCACATGAACGATGCTTGTGATTTTCACGTGCTGATGAAACGTTAATAATCGTTGGCGAAATAGAGAGAAAATTAATAGCTCGCAAATGTCCGTGAATATTATGACACGCGAGAAAAATATTGCACCCAAAGTGCATCCGAATGACGTCTATATGACGTATCCCGTTTCAGACGAAACAAAGTCGGGTCCACGCAAATAAATATTTTTCAACGCTATTTTTCCGTGATTAGAGTTAATTGACAAGTCGGACATGTTAAACAAACAACCTTTTCAGGGAAGATGTTCCCTGTTCTTCAAAAATTAGTGCGCACCGTATATCTTCCCCAACGACTTAAACGTTCATTTACCAAGCGAAACCATAAATTCGCAAAAATCCACAAGATACTTATCATCGTCAAGAAACCGTTTTTCTCAGCGCGAATACATTAATTGCACAGCGATTCGCAATTAATGCTCCGCAAATGAGCTACGTCGCAGATGGTGAACGCAGCCGATGGAAAAATTGTTGAACGATTTCCGCGTATCTGGAGCAGCGACGAATATTTGCAAACATTCGGCAAGCCGAGTGATTCGTCGCGATGCCGAGAGAGAAATGCGTGCACAAGATTAACCGTGTTTGCCCGAATCGATGTATCATAGATCACCTGACGCGAGGCGAAACGGAGAAATTTAGTCGTACACGAACGTTAGATTATTTCGCAATTTAACGGAAACAACGGGTATCGGCATAAACAACCGATAATGGTCGCTACAATACCGAGAACAGAAAAAATATCGCGATGTTTTCGCGTGTCTGGGTTAAAATTTCCGCTTGCTAATTGTGCCATATATTTCTACGAAACATTGTTGTTCCTTGGTAAAACATTATCCTGTTCCAACAACAAGGATTGGCCAATAGATAATAGCTTGATAGGAATTAAAAACTGATAGGAACACTCACAAATTGCAATCAGGAAACGCAGTCAAAATAGATAAACCACGTTCACAGAATAGTTGCTCGTCCTCTCTATCAGGAACCACAATATTTACATAATTGCGGAAATAGTAGTCATGATGAATGAAATTGCGAATACAATAATTTAGAAATGTCACGTTAGTCTTGACTCATCCAAATCATTCAAAGGAAAAATGAATTATCATCTATTTTCCTAATGGATTTTCCTGATATTCTTTGCGCAGCATCGGTCGAGTGTGCATGAGACAGCGAAGTGATCGAATCGCAAACAAGGTCGATGCTCGGGATGTTTGGATCAGTCCAAGTTCCCGCTTAGCGTTGCTTAATAATCGTCAACTCTAATCCGTATTTTGGTTCGCGGAATTGCGCCACACTCGGCTGACATTATCGGTTACTATGCGATAACGATGCATCGATAGGTGGGCGACGGGTAGGTAGGCCCCCGGCGCGGCGTTTATCAAAATCTCGGTTCTTTAAAAATCTCACGCAACCCCCACCACGAATCGAAAAGCGTACGCGAACGTGGATTCGGCGATCACGATGAATGACGCGTGAACGATCTCTTATCACCGACCCCGTGACGTCGTGCCAATCGTATAAATTATCCAACCGAGGAGGTCTGTTCATCAGTTCACTGTTTCTCGTCGCTAGATCACGAGCGTGACAGAAGAAGCACATCTGCTGCAACAACACTGATCGTTGGCACACTGCAACGTTCTAACTCTGCAGACCAGCCATAGAACTGCTAAGGTTCTACTTGAACAGTCTAGTCAATTTCTTCAGTACTACGCAAAGGTGAGCATTGAATTTCCAAGACACCATCCTCCTCCAAACGAGAATCCTTCCTCCATATTCTTCCATAGCTATTAATTTTTCTTGTATTTTTCCTTAAAGATTTTCCTCGGAATGCTTAATTGTTGTCTCTTCCAGTTTAGTCACTCTTTTCCCTGCAATAGTAAAATCAGTCATCATTACACTGTCTTTACTCGTGACAGCTGATCGTTGCTGTAAGTAGAGTACAATTTGCACTGTTTTCAATTTGAACATCAATGTACACAACATAAGTGTACAGAGACTTATAACACCAAAGTCCAATTAATCAGAGAACAACTCTCCTCCAGCCATACCTAAAAGTATGAACAACCGATGTCCTATTAACAATACCTAATCAATTTCTGAATCATCTGTCCAGATGCTGATTGGTGGAGCAGTGAGTTACGTAGCTGGCAAGCAGGCAGTCCGCACAGTATACTGGCGAACGGCGAACAATGGCCGCTTGTTGAAGACAGCGAAGACCTGCATGTTCCAGGGTCCACCAAAACCGGCGCCATCCTCCACGTTCCAAGGCCAATCGCACATTGACCCGATACCGAAGTCAGTCTTCAGCAAACGGGACTGAACAGCACTCAGCATGACACTCAACCAAAGAAAGACTGGGGCGCGAACGGGGGGAGGGGGGTTGCAAGAGACTGCATCCTCAAGGATGACGACTTCTAGACTTGTACATAGTTGTAGAATGAATTAGACTTGTACATAGCCATTATTAATTTATAAGCTACATATTAACCACTTGTACGCCGATGGCGAGACTGTTGAATAAATACAATATTTATTTTCTATAAAGATCTTGTTTGGACACTTACTTTTACGAAATCGAACCACTCTCTTCTCATCATGAATTAGACTTGTACATAGCCATTATTAATTTAAGCTATATATAACCACTTGTACCCGATGGCGAGACTGTCGGATAAATAAAATATTTATTCTCTTTAAAGATCTTGTTTGGACACTTACTTTTACGAAATCGTACCTCTCTCTTGTATTAACGTTTTGCATACATAATTTTCTTTACTTGCAACCATCCAATCGAATTTTCCGAAGGCGAAATCATATGGGTTCTATTTCCTCAAAGAGGGACACTATTTTAGAGGAAGTACTATTTCAATTAGTATGAAAATAGTTATAGGAGGAACCAAAGTTCTATACGAACTGGAAGAGCCCGTTGAACAGCTCCTGTTGACTTCTCGGTGCAACCTGGAGCGATTTCTTCCGAGAGCGTGGAGGTCTCGACGATTAGGCGAACCGTGGCGCTCATACTTGATCTTTGAAATAAGGTCAAGTCGATTTGCGTCAGCGGTGACGACTAGAGAATAGGAGTTTGTGCTTCGGATCTTTTTCACAGATGATAATAATTAATCGTGCATTTAACAGCGTTCTCTTTATGCACGGTTTTATCCGGTATCGTCCGCATTGTCAACAATGCCTGTGACGCAAATCCTGCCACGCGAGCATCCCGTCCGCTATCGTCCCGTTGCCATAAGCAGTCCCATAAACTTCTGACGCGCGGAAGCTGCAGCGATAAGCGCAGCACCTGCTGTGAATTCTCGCGGCGATCATTGCACCGATCATGACGCTTTCCAAAGCACACATGAAGTCTTATCGAGAAAGAACTCGTGATCACGCATATGCATCGTGGCTTGCATGGTGTTACATACTCGATTCACTGATAGCAAAATGCGTCATGAACTTATCCGCAGGAAGAATCCACTCTGATGCATTTTAATCTTGCAGATTGAGTATAGTAGAATCTCGACTACGATGACTGAGTGATGTGTGTTGTGTGTTGATTTGAGATCATGTGTGTAAGAAATAGTATAAGGTAGGTACATCAAATAATTTTTGCAAAGAACAGCTGTGGTATTAGTTATCATCCTCCCCTTGAGTATGCGAAAAGCGGGTCAGGGGAAGGGTGATTTCAATTTAGTTTGACAAAAAGGGCTCAGTCTACTGGCACCCCTAAGGTGTGGAGGTTTATGGCCCCCTGGACTCCATTATGGTGGTACTTTTAAAAAAGTACATCAAATAATAATTGTTTAATGCGTTGGTGTAAGTTGTCAACTAATAAACTACTCCAGCATCATCCACCTTATTCCTGAAACTGAAAGATGAGCTTAAATCATTACCAGCACGATTCGTTGCTAAACAGGGAATAAAAAATATTGCTTGACAGTACCACCCTAAAACGACGTCCGTCTATCCAAGTGGCTACTCCAATGATTACGCAGGACCGATCTAATTCGTCATTCTCATTCTCGATCAGATTACCGGATCCAAAGCTCGAGTTTGATCTCACGTGTCCGAAGCTGTGTTCCGTCAACGCAGTTGGCGATAACAATTTTTCGCCAGCAGAGCTCCTGTATTCGCGAGATAAAAGAGCGAGGCGCGAGTCACGATGCGGGTCAAGGTCTGCGACATTCAACGCAGTGTCGTTCGCCAGCACGGTAAAGGTTTCCCTAAACACGCGTCTGGAGGCCATTCGACTCCCGGAACATGTTCTGCGCGCGAGGCAGCTCTTTTCATAGCTTCGTAACAGCAACCGTGGACGTGATCCCCGTTTACATTCGTATCTCGACAGTTTCTTTGCTAATGACTTGGCCCCGATAAGCGAACATCTGCTGAGAGGAAGAAAGGTTACAATAACCTCCTCAAGGACGCAATTTTTGCGAGTGCCAGATAGCTGCGTTTCTAATCGACGGGCTCGGTGCAGATCCTTTGTGAATTTATCGATATCTATTGGCAGCGAAATGCGTTATGGACTGAATGCATCACATGCATCGAGACTTTCAGACTCTGAGGTCCAAGAGAGACTACAATTTCAAAACTATGAAATTTCACAAAGTCTCAAGACCCGAAGACCTCAAATATCGAAGCTTTTAATCTCAGGACCCCAAGCTCCTGAAGAATGATTAAACATATTAAGGGGAATAACGTCTAGACATCAGATCGTTGAGCTTTAACCCTGGGGAAACCAAATCTTGAGACTAAGTAGCTTATCTGCTCATGTGACTTCTTATTTCGATGATTTTTTTCGAAGAACGTAATCTTACAGATTACAGAAACTAAACATGTTTATTTAATTCCTGATTCCTACGTAATCGACGATGACTCATTTTTACAAATTTTCTAATTGAGAGACATGATGTATTATCGAAGAAAAAGTACAAGAAGACGACGAAGAGTAAACGCAGACGTATGACGGTGACATTTGCTTATGGTCATCAGAAGCCGGATATCCGGCCCATGATGGAGGAAATGGAAACTAGTGCCTCGGGGTGGGAGACAAGACGTCTAGTGTTGGGGCTGAACATGCTCAAGCAGAATATGTCCCACAGATCACGAAGTCCCAAAATTCCAAAGTCCCAATGCTCCAAAACTCAAAAACCTCGAGACCACAAGATTCTAAAATCCCAAGACAAAATCCAAAATTTTCGAGATTCTTAGGGCCTAAGACTCCAAAAGTACAAGATATTCTAGCAATTCAAAAATCAAGAATTCAAAAATTCTAAAAATTCTACTACTATACTTCACAAAATCTCACAGGCGTAACTAGCCCAAATTCCAAATGGCGCCTTCAATGCAATTAAAACTCAATAATTTTCACCAGTCACCACCTCAGCGTACAACGTGGAACTTCTCGCTCAACTTCCTATCATTAAATCATCGAGGGGCAATCTCCAATCTCCAACCCTGCACAACCCCTACATTCCAAACGCCTTCTGCGAAACGCAACAATTTCCTGCGTCCTCGGGGAGCCATCGAATCTATAGATTCCATCACGACGAAGATCGCCGGCACTCGTAGCTCGTACTCGGGAGGGTCGAACGGAAGGCCATCGCAAGCTTTGAGTAGCCAGGCTTCAGGCGGGGTGTCGTGCGGGGGTGTAAAAGCTGCGCGGGCGCAGTGGCAGGACTATCGATCTCGGTGGCGAAAGGTGCCACACGGTTGGCCATCGATTCGACGCTGGTCTAAAAGGATTGTGGCTGGCGATTGTCGAAAAGACGGTAGACCCGTCGTCTACGGTGACATCGTCTAAGCTTGGACACCTAGGCTAGCTAGGAGATCTAGGCTAGCTAGGTATCGAGGACCTATTGAAGATCATCGCCAGGTGACGACAAGGTGAAGGGTGAAAAGGGTGCTCGTGAATCCTGACAGTGGCCGGCAGTGATCTCGTTGGTGGAAGAGGACGTTGAAGAGGCTCTGGTGGCTGAGACCAGTCCTCGGTCGAAATCATGCAGAACTATGGTCACGAAGAGTATGATTATGGGGGTGAGCAGAATGGGTCCCAGCAGGGGACCGGCAGAACGCTACCCCAGGTCCCAGGTGTTAGGCCCATGGTGGATCCTCACGCCAGCGGAGAAGTCGACCCGAACCTCTATCCGGAACCTAAAGAGGCCACCCACAAGATCCGAGGGAAGAGCGACGTGATCGAATACCTATTCGGGTCCGTCGACCAGGAGCTGCTCACTGTCAAGACGTTCTACTTCTTCTTCTACTCTGCCTTTGGATCCCTGTTTCCGCTTATGGGGGTTTATTTCAAGCAGATGGGCATGAATGCTGGACAGTGCGGACTGCTGATTGGACTTAGGCCATTCATCGAGTTCCTTAGCGCGCCCTTCTGGGGATCCCTTGCTGACAGGTGAGTGTGGACACTTGGTGAACTTGGAGTTAAGAGCTTGTTGTAGGGCTTCCTTTTGTAGCTATGG
Organism: Lasioglossum vierecki; assembly: GCA_028455595.1. Taxonomy (NCBI): domain Eukaryota; kingdom Metazoa; phylum Arthropoda; class Insecta; order Hymenoptera; family Halictidae; genus Lasioglossum; species Lasioglossum vierecki. Next base: position 4,166,468 of record CM052339.1, read on the forward strand.
TGATTGGAGAATTCTTTGCTGATGTTACGTTGTTAGAAGAGAAACATTGTTTCATAGCTATTCCTTTTAAAGCTACGTTGATTGGTACCTTTTTCTTGATTGTAGTTTGCTAAAGAAAACAGTTTATATGTATCGTATGGATATACTTTTCCTAATGTTGAAATGTATTGCCTATTGTGATGTTTTAACCTCTTGCAATGAGGTTTATTTTACACAGTGATTGATAACACATTATCAAAAAGGTTATATTAACCATATGGTAACAAGGAATCCCACAAAATCAAAGTAATTTAATCATTGTAATAACAATTGCAGAGTTGAAGTTTAATTCGTAAGGGTTGCAAACCCAGTAAACTACTCTCGACAAATCCGATGACCAACCGATTATTTCGGTAGCCACGCGGCCAGAGTAAATGTAGGTTTACGCCTATCGATTAACCCAGTCAAGGGTAGAAACTGTCCTCGTCTCCGGAGAACAGAGGATCTCGCGATCCGTGACTTTCCGTGAAGTGGGCCAATCGATTTTCAGTGATCTATTTCTCTCTGCAGGTGGCAAAAAGGCAAATTAATACTTCTGGCCTCTCTTTCCTGCTGGATCATCTTCACCCTGCCTCTGGGCTTCATCCAACCTCCGGCCACGTCCTGCATGGTGATGAGGAACAACACGGTGTACCTAGAAGCGTCGAATCCCGAGCGTCGAATTGTCAAAAGATCCATCAACCAGAAGGAATTGTACCAAACCGATGAAGACTGTTTAGAAGTTGCTGACAATGTGGTGTTCGAGAGACTGAGGAAGGAAGACACATCGGCGTTGTTGATCAGGCAAAGAGCGAGACTCAGTAACAAACAAGCACCAATAGTCGGGCAGACTGTTCCAGACCACAATAACAACGAGCACGACAACAATAGAGTCAGAAGAGAGGTTCTTACTACTGAGGACAGCCCTGTGGAGGACCTGAAGTACAAACAGCTGGTTTTCGAAGACACGGAGACCAACCCTGAAGCCAAAACCATAGATTTCGAAACTTTGCAACGAAGAAACCGTCCAGCTGATGTGCTCGAATATAAACGTTTCCTCAATGTAAGTACTACAGCATTTTTCACTCATGTTAAAGTATGAAAAGCGTAAACTTCTCATAGTTTCGGTAAACCTAAAATTTGTAATGCTGAAGAGTGTCTTTTCGTCTAGAATCAACCTTTGGAAGATGGAAGACCGCCGAAGAAAGCGTACACGCACACCAAGGTTAAGGCGAAACCGCCCCCAACGAAGGTCATGGTGAAACGAGGTGTAGATGAAGAAAATGAAGCATCGCGTGAGAAGGAACTTAACGATAGAGAGAAATCGGTGAAGGATGAGGATGAATTAAACAATGATCAAAATGAGGAGGATGTTGAGGTGCCCGTGGCGATGCCCAAGCGCACAGACAAGACCCTGTCCAGGTCTAAACGTTACATCAGAATTCATTCTCGACAAAGCCCTCACACTGTCTCCTACGCTGCCAATTATGATGCTACCGAAAACAAGGGATGGGTCAAGCCGCTGTTCAGTTCCATCGTCTACAGGCTGCCGGTGAATTTTATTTTTCTTCTGGTCTAATGCAAACATACGACAGATGCAATATTGTATAATACTACTATACCGTTAGGTTATTGCAAATAGTATTTAACAATAATTACTGATTGAACGATGTTTCCACAGGACATCCAGAAAACGTTCTTCCTCCTGCTGCTTCTAGTCATAGTAGGTGAATTCTTCGCAGCACCAGCAATCACGTTAGCAGACTCAGCAGTAATCACTTTACTAGGAGAAGACGCTGACAGGTAACGTTGTCTGCAAGGTGTGAGCTAGCCTCCAAATCCTCGAGCTTCTTCTTTTCCAGGTATGGTCACCAGCGAATGTTCGGCAGCTTAGGCTGGGGACTTGCTATGTTCTTCCTGGGTATCGCATTGGATCACAGCACCGCATTCCCAGACCATCCTTGCGGCCCAGACCTTAGGGAAAAGAACTATACTATCTGCTTCGCAATCTTCAGCGTGCTGATGGGAGCCGCTCTGATTACTGCCACGCAGATCAACTTCAAGTACGACATCATAGTCTCGGAGCCGGTGAGTGACGCTGTTGACATTTTTTTCAACCCTTCAATGTAGACGATGGCCGATAGAAAAAAATATGTGTAGAATATTTATTAATTCTCTTTGTGTCCAGGAAGTGGTGAAACCGCCGGCTGAGCCCACCAGGGAGGAGCAACTGCAGAGCCAACTTTCTCAGCAGCTGAATCTGCCAAGTCTTCAAGATTCCTCAGCTGCGGTGACCCCCAGGCCTCCGCCTCCGGAAGGGAAGGTAGCAAATTGATTTTTGTCTTCGTTGTTTTAACTAGAGGTTCCTTGGATATTTGCCAATGAATGTCCAAACTTGCAGACGAAAATGTTTGCCCAAACGATGAGGGAGATACCGGAATGGATGACCGTGCTGAAACAGTTCAAGGACCTCAAGTGTGCTTCCTTCCTATTTGTTGCCTGGTTCATGGGCTTCGGGATTGGACTCATCTTCACCTTCCTTTTCTGGCATCTACAGGACTATGGAGGCACGCCTACTCTCTTTGGAGTTGCATCAGTCATCAATCATATTTCTGAGATATTCGCGTACTTCTTCAGCTTCAAGCTGATCAGGCAGATCGGTCATGTCAAGGTAATCCAGAATATTTGTTAACCATAATCAGATTTTTTAATCTTCTGCTGGGGTATATTTCATCCAGCCAATTTTTTCACGAATGCATAAAATCTGCATTATTAAATTCTGCATGTAAAAATATCCTAATTTCAATTATTGCAGGTTTTGTGCATGGGTCTAGGCGGAAACGTGCTTCGTTTCCTGTACATTTCCTGGTTGGTGTCGCCCTGGTGGGTGTTGCCTTTCGAGTTCATCCAAGGTATCACTCATGCTGCAGTGTGGGCTGCATGTTGCAGTTATATAGCCCACAACACACCACCTCAATTGCGCACTAGCGCACAAGGTGTGTTGCAAGGTGTTCACCATGGTCTGGGCAGGGGTTGCGGCGCTATGATTGGCGGCATATTCGTCGACGCTTATGGTGAGTTTGTATAATGACTGACCAACTTTCGTATTCAAATGTTGAGGTCTAATGGCGTGTAAGAGTGCTTTGAGTAGGCGTGGCTTGGTTGCTTGGGGCCAGGGCAGTGCCCCAGGGGCAACTCTCGATCATAGCCAGACTACCAACTCTGTAACTGTGGAAACAATACTTTATTGATCCTCGTCAAGATGACAAGTGCTTCGATATTGATTTGTCTTGCAATATTCATAAGGGATTGCTCTATTATTGGTCGAGGTTCTCAAACGCGGGACCCGTTACCTACATATCCTTCTACTAAGAGAAAAATTACGGAGACAATTCTAAAGGGCCATATATTTTTATCTAATGGATTCTGTTGGGGTTTTCAGGTACGACTGCAACATTCAGAGCGTACGGATTGTGCTGTCTCCTGGTTCTCGGCGGGTTTATATTCATCAACTTCTACAGAAAGGACACTGGCTTCGTGTCCGAGTTGCCGCAGACAGAGGATCCTCACCAGGTTGCTGAGGCCACGCACCTGGCGCCTCATGGTGTCCCAAGCAACGCCATACCTAGGGCACTTAGCTCAACCCGTCTGCATGAACTGGCTAATCAGGACACAGGCTATGGTGCAACTTATCAGACGGGCAGTAATCTCGGTGTACCTGGCGCGAAGGGAGGTAAGATCCTTGCGATGGTTAACGTGGTCTCTATTCAACATGGTAGCAGATCTTGTATCTTCCACAAAGGTTGTCAACCCCTAAGCTGTTTGATAATTTGCTAACTCGTCTTTTATGGATGTGTACCTTTCAATAGTATATCCGAATCTAATGTTATAGTTGAAGATTATAATACAAGAATTTAATAGAACAATAGAACAGAGCAGCATTGTTAACATTTTAGCTATTCATAGTCTACTAATAGGCTCTTTGATGATCGTCATGTAACAGACCTTGACTAATCACGGTCTTCCAACCTCGAAAACTTCATTTTCCTAAAATGTCTAGCTGTATTCTAATTACAGGTCCTGTGAACCCGACGAATCCATTTCTGAACGGCGGCGGCGGCGGTGGTGGAGGTGGATATAATTACGGTATGACTGGCATAGGAGAGGACGAGTATATCCGTAGGAACTTCCAGGTTTAGTAAAACCGTTCTATTTAGAACGTCCCCGCGAGGGAAGTGTCCATAGCGAACGAAAATATCTACGCACGGCTATACTCTCTGAACGAAAAACGATCTTTTTTCTATATTGTTTGTTAAGTTTATATGTGTAAATCTTTCTCAAAATCAGCCTCGCTAATGAAGTGATTAGTATATATTCTCTAAACGGAACGTCTTTTTTTCTATATTGTTTGATAGGCGTCTTTGGGACTCTCACACTAGACAATCTTCACTTCCACAACACTGTTCATCGTTCTGATATTTGTTCCTTCTGTCCAACAGCTCTACAGTGAACTAATCAAACGAGCGGACCTGGACCTGATCAAACCGCCGCCGATAGAGACCTACCTACACGCTCTACAACCATGCACCAATCCCTTCCATCTGCACGACTACGAATGGTAACAGTCCTGGACGATTGATCCTGCTTGAGGCGATCAGGATGATCATGGGACGCTGGTCGACAACCGGCTTGTTCTCCGGAGAACCAAGAACCAACAACAGGTTCGATAACACAACCGGCAACACATTTCAGAGCCAGCAGATTCGCCGGCGTAGACTCCACGGTGTCCCATCAACTCACGCTTTTCTGTAAATACGGCATATTTACCGCCTGCTGCGCCTTTGTGAAGCCGATCGCGAGCCTAATATTTCCTCTTGAACTCCACAGGGTGTTGTTCAGTTAATCTTTCATTGAAAATTTAGATTTCGCTTTCTTCGTATTGAAATTCTGAACCTGCATGCTAGCGTTCTTGACCGAGCCAAAGAGATCGGCGCAAAAGACTGACCGACGATTCGAAAGTGCCTGGTACTCGAGACGCCAAACGCTCAGATTGTTAACTTGATTATTTAGTTTTATAGTTTGTTGAGAACGGTTTCATAACGGTGAGGCATCCGGCGGAAGCGGTCAGCGTGATCGTGGCGTTCTTGACCGCGATATATGGGGCACCGAGGGTGGAATCGGAATCGAAGTCCGCGGAAAAGAAGTTCCTGGATCGAGGACCGAAACCAGGAGAGGAGACACGCCATCAGAGGTTTTTCACGTTGAGAGAGCGATGGAGTGTCCTGTCGCGAGTGATTCTCTTCTGGAAATTAGGGAAATGGAGGGTCAAAGTATCTGGCGTAGCTCCTGTGATGTAGATCCTTGGTGGAGGAAACCTGTTAACAGTGGAAGGTTACATGTATTAATAGTAAGTTTGGTGAGGAAACTTGTGAAATTTTTCTGGGATTTTAGAACAGATTTCTGAAGGTTTTAGGTCGGTTTTAGTGATCGTTTGTTATTTGGAGTAAAATCATCCCTAAAGTGTTCAGTAGGACAATTATATCTGGTTTAAGAAATTGAGGGAGATGATTGGAGATGGATATTTAAAGAAGTCGTGGTCCCTTTAATATCCATTTTTTAGATTCAGTAATAGAAAAAATATTTTGGGAAAATTTAGAGGTACACAAGAAGTCGTTCTCGAATTTTCGAGGTAAGATAAAAGTTGAACCAGTAGTTTTATTAAACAGATTGCTTTAATTTTGTGAGACTTTTATGGGTAGTATCTTTAATGGTGCAATATCACATATCACATATCATGCACTTCCTGAAAAAAAACGAATCAACAGGAAAAAAAATGTTGTCCCTTGCATTCATTAATAATATGTACACTTCCAAACATCAATATTGTCTAGTGTTTGCACTATACACTGTTCCACACATATCAAAATTGTCGAGTTTGTGAATTTTAGAATATGTATATACACAGTCCAAACCATATGAAACCAGTTTTCATTTCAAAGTTTCCTCACCAGACGCAATGGTACATGCGAAAATCCACCCGGAAAGAAGATCACGCGCGACACGGGTCGTCACCAGGTGAAAATACGATTGTACAGCAGAGTAACCATATCTTTCGTGACATAAAACTATACTTAATATACCTGACACGTGTAGTACGGCACAACACAGGATCTGCGGGGTCGCTTCAACGAAACTATTTATCCTATGGACTTGCACTCCACGGAGTCGTTCGGTCCCAAGTAATCTCCAGTGCCTGAACAATCCAAAAAGAGACATTGTGAACTGGTCTAGACCTTGAAGGGAACAGAGTGCAGGGTTCGAACAAGGCCGTGTCCTTGAGTGCAAGCTCCTCGATGTATTATTGTGTATCTACGCGTACTCTGCTTCTCGTTTCATCGTGATTCTCCGGGCGTACCTGTACTCAGCATCCTCCGGGATCAAAGGAACTGAAACCGTCGACGGAAAGAGCACGAGAATCGACAGCACTCATTGTAAATAACTCTCTAACTCTATCTTTCTCTACCTCCCTCTGTCTCGTTCTCTCTCTCTCTCTCTCGTGTGGATATTAACGAAACCCGTGTTTCTCGTTGAGTCCTTGTTTTCTGTTCCTAGGCTGAACGTTGCTCGTTCCGTGTTGCAATCTGTAAAACGTATCACTTGTAATCAGGTAGAGACTCTATCGAATGTAGCTCGTATCGTACTGTTTTACCACGTAAGCAGACACGTTCTCTCGTGATAGGTGTATGATATTGTTGAATTATAGAAGACGATTACTCAGAGACGGCGACACCGGTGTTGAAGGGACCGGAAGTCCAGGGAGGACTTCGAGTTTCCTTTTTGCTCAAGTTCGTTCATTGATAATCAATGTTCTTGGTGTGTCTTGCTGTGGAGGTCCTTCTTTCCCTAGATGTGTATGGGGTGAAGCAGAATCAGTGACACTACTGGATGAAGGGAACATTCTTGTTTCGCCAAAAACACGTGGAAAGGGAATTTAAACAATGCTTCTTGCGGTGTGTTTTCTCCGAGATCGTTTTGCTATCGAAAGTAGACGATACTAAAATCAGAACACTAAAAAAAAATTATTTTCCACTTGTTTCCATGGCAACCTTTCATTCACTTCCGCTACTAATTTTGTCTCACCCTGTATATAAACTGGCCTCGTTGAAAAGCTATGTTAACTACACCATATATTACAACCAGCTTGACCAAGTCACTACAAACTGCGAAGCTACTTTCTAGCTGGGTCAAAAATGACCCAGGTTTTACCGTGAATATGAATATGAAAAGGATTCGAATCTCTTTGCTCGTCCGCGTCCCTCAACCGGTAAAACGAAGGGAAACCATGTTTCCCGTGGCACAAGCTAGATATTACGTTGTACCTACATACCATATCGAAGTTAAAGTTAACCGTAAGGCATATCGTCGTACACATCAGAGCGGAAGAGCTCGTTATTGTTACCGAACAGTACCGATCGCGTAATGTCTGCTGAAGTGAACACACTTCGGGTCAGCGCTACTTTTTTCGAGGACACCTTCCACCGAAACTGAGTAGATAAATATAATAAACGTAACCGTAGTTAGCGTTCTTGTCGCGACTCATATCTGGAGTCGTTCGCTTTCGAAGTAGCGACAAGACAGCAAGATAAAGAACAGAATACAGACACTTTTAAAGCGAACGACTCGTCTGCATTCGTTTCCGACGGACACACCGTCTACGAGAAATCATGGATCAATCCTCATTGCCTTACGAAAGCATGTGCACGCGCCACGAAGCTGGAAATAGGTGTCAATCATGTAGATCGCCGTTAGGGCATGAACGTTCCGGAATTGGTCCGTTGTTACACTTTTGTTACTCGTCTTAGCTGCTGCTGTTTCGAGAGCTTCTAGCTCAGGCATGGTCACGAATTATATTTTGCCTCAAGTTATCCGACAAATAGCAAAGAACCATGGATAATAACAATTACATCGAAGATCGAACTTGTACCAATAGTGTCTCGAATAAATCTGAATCAGCCAGACTCAAGCTTTCTTCTTGCACACCTAGACAGCTCTCTGGAGCAAAGATACTGTACCCATGCCTGATCTAGACGACCAATCTGCGATCGACGTTTCCGTTCTCGCCTAGTAAGGGTTTGCAAAGGTTTGCCTCTAGATCATTTGTGAAGGGAGCCGGTGAAAGGCGTGCTCGAAATAATAAACGGAATAAGATCTGAAGAGATTGGTTTTCACGTTCTTCGTCGCAAGCTCGCGGGGGATTAATAACAAACTCCTCGAACACCGAGACACGATGATTACTAGATTGCGGATTTTATGCATTTACGACACGAATGAGTAGCTGCAGTTTGATCTACGGAAATTATTAAAATATTAAAGCCATTCCTATGTAACCCCTGTTTGTTGCAGACGGTACAGAAAACTTTTATTTTGCATAAAGATCCGCAGTCTAACAATTAACATCACTGGACAAACGCTTCGACGACGTTCACACGAAGTCTTCCCAAAACACGTAGACACGAACTAGCGAACTATTTTTTCGGATTCTCATTTGGCGAAGTAAAAAGGCAGTTGAACAATTGTGCGCAGACAACGCGTCAGAATCGACGGAGGTATAAACGTTGACGGACTGATAACTACTTTGTAACCGACTTACAACCACGCTGTTATAATTCGCGGGGTAGTATCAGGCATTCTGCTGTACTATCTCTAGTTCGATCGCGATCTATCGCTCCGCGCAGCATACTTTCCGAGCATACTTTTCACCCAGGACCTACAAAAGAACACACATACATCCACACACACACACGTGTTTTTTTAAGGACACAAACAAAACGCGAAAACGGCAGAAGACACTACCGGCAAACTCGATACATATCATATAGGAGTTAAGTTGATGCAGAAGGGAGAAGAATGGATCGATGTTGCGTTCAGAGGGGAAAACGTTTCGCACGTGGTCCAAGACTGACGGAAAATAGTTTGTTTCACGTTGTTATACAGTTACTCAAAATTTCTATAACGGAATCCATTGAGACGTTGGAATGTTTAATAACGTTCAAGCAATAAAAGAGCTATGGAGTTACTTTGGATGAAGGCAGATCTGAGTGGTTTTCATCGAAATCGCAAAGCGTAATTGGTATAAGAGTTCAATGAATTCGAAGTCCGACGAGGGACTCACGTGCGGAGCGTGATAACAACGGCTGTACTATAGGTATAGCGCTATTAATAGATGATTATCAGAAGAAGAGTAATATACAGTAACGATGTAATTAATATACAGTTTGAAAAAAAAAACAAGTTTTAATTTTTCTGTCCCTTATCCACTGGACTATGGTTTAATATGTTGTCGTACATTATTGAATCTGCTACATGCAATTATATTGCACTCGGATGCGGTGGGTCATGCAGTTCTTTAGTAACTTATTATTTTAGTATGTTGTTATAATCACGCATAGCCTCGCAATAAAAGATTTGACAATGACTTATTATTAAATAAGAGGTCATAATGGAACCAGCGTTGACCTGCAGAAATGGTACCGTTAAACTTTCCAAGACTGAGATAAAACGTCTTCGGAAAATTTTTTATGAAAATTATTCAAACATTTGCTTTCAAATAAAACTGTTTATAGAATACTTAGAATCTCTCGAGACAATACTCTGGTGTTTCGAATTTCTAAAATAACGCAAAATTTTTTATTGAACACGGTTTACCTACTGGTGGTTACTTTATAGTGTTAGAACGACCGATCATTAAATACTAACAATTTTCTAACAGCCATAATAACTTCATCCCTTAAGTAAAAAATTATTTGAAACGATGTAACTTAAGCATTTTTCTGGGATTAATATCTATAACAAAAATACTATCGATCTGCTTGTAACACTAGAACTACCGAGCCCTAAACGCAATTGGCATACATTGCCTTATAATAAGAATAAAATTGCATTTATTTAAATTACGGACTAGTTTTGTTTGAATATTTACTTCTATAGAAAAGTTCGTTAATATTTCTAAAAGAACGAATCAGGAACAATTCATTTTGACTTATCCGGTAGTTCTAGTGTTAAATATAGCATACTATACATCGAAAACCAGTGTTCATCTCAAACATGCAAGTACAAAAACATGTAATTCTTCCCTATGAATCGGGAAGTTAAAAAAGTTGATATTATAGATTTAAATAAGTCCAGCTACGGAATTGTAAAAAAAAGAGTGTCCTACTCGGAGTTAAAAGAAACCTACATCGTTAAGTTTACAGCACCTAAAGTATTGAGTCTGTGAACTTAAACACAAAAACTATGTTTCATTAAAAAGAACAATTGTATAGTGATTGAGCACAATCAGTCTTGCAAAGATCAACTACAGTCACGCAAAAGCGTGGAAATGATCGGTGGAAACAGAGGTGACGATTTCTCGCGAGATAAACGGTGAACGACACGCTTGGTAAATAAAGGTTTATTATTCGTCATTCTTTCCTCTATCGTATTTACTTAATTTCTGCTCGGACAGAAGTTACAACTAGAGGCACTAGTCAAGCTTAAACTCTAGCTGACTACGAAGTTCGTATTATGCTCGATGTTCACTATAACTATGGGCTCTCCCCGGCGCGACGAAATCCCCGGGGCGGCAAAAATCGAAAAAACGGTGTAAAGTCGAAGTAGACTATAACTAGCGTGTTTCTTGTTTAATTACCTTAATCTCGTTTAAACTAAGTAATATTTGCTCACTCCATGTTTTTGATCACTGAGACCATTAAGTGGTTCCGCTATAATCGGTTATGCCCGAATTACTTCGGCGGTGTTTATTCCTCTTTGTGTAATTATACGTGTGTCTCTGTGTATCTGTAGATCTCTCGCTCTTTTTCTCACTGTACTGTGATATTTAGTCGTAACAATTATGTTATATAGAAACTGTGTATGTGCGTGGATCTCTGTATATATATATGTGTGTGTATGTAATGTATCTTTTGTATTAAACCTGTGTACTTTTTGGGACACGGCGTGGACACGGAGAGACTGATTACGGAAGAGAAAAAACCGCGGCCTCCGGCGCGTCCCCTTATTCTCTACTCGAATAAAAACGCTATTCCCTAAGAATGTAAAATACTGACTCCATCCACCGTCATCGATTTAGCGACCGTACTCGTAAAAAACATTTAATACGCGTCCACCGGTGCCCGGATCACCTGGCAAAATCGGCTACCTTGTTGTTTGATCTTTCTCCGCGCTATCGCTCCCGAAACGAGCTCTGTGAAAGTAACCAGACTACAGATACTCTATTTCTGCTCTCGTTTCTCCGAGTGTTTCATTGTCGTTTTACAGAGACCATGTACAATATTGTTATCGTGAAGACACACGAGACATGCGGCGAGCGAACGATGGTACTTAGAAGACTCTGGCATCGTTCCGTTATTTCAGACTAAGTTAATCAGAAACTAAGGAAAGTTAAATGGTTAATATATGACACGCAACGTTAATACTAACATTCATTAGGTACAGAGAAAACAAGCAAACACAAGCAAGCGTCTCCTTCTTTTTAGTCTTGCGGAAACCCATTGGCGTTGTTGCGTTATTTGGTTTACGTTTCTCATTCCTCCTTGTTGGCACGTAATTCCCGCTCACTCTTTTCTATCACTCCCCATCTCTTCTCTCTGTCTTTTCTTTTCGCTTGAATTACTAAAGTATTATGTTTGATCGAGTTAAACTAGTAAAAGTAAAGCTTCAGGTAACTAAAGAGATCAGGTAGACGAAACAAAGAACGCCCAAGAGATTTGTACTAAACTTAATATCGAGAAGTCGCGCTAAACGACTGACAACACTTCTGAAATGAAGTGGTTCTCTAATAATACGTGTGTGGATATAATACTTGTTCTTTACCGAGCTTTTTCGACGGCGCGCATCTTCTTTCTTTCTTTCTTTCTTTCTCTCTCTCTCTCTCTCTCTCGCTCTCTTTCATTCTCTCTTCCTTTCTCGCTTTCCTTTGCGCGCATCCGTCGAGTTTCTCACGCAAAACTGGACCGACACCGGGCAGTGTGTCACTACGGCAGAATCGCACGAATTTGTATATAAGAACTGGCACAGTGAGGCAATCATCTTAGGATTCTCTAAACTAGTAACCGTAACGTACTTATCAATTTACTTATTGACTCGTAAAATACATTCACGCACGCACTCCGTTCGATCCTAAACCATTCACCCTATATATATTTCTCATTTGTTCCCTATATGAAAAATCAGCGGTGACAACATCGAACTGTCGAGGGCCGATTCGTTGTCGACGAGGGCGAAACGAATGCGTACGAAACAATACCCTGACAATCGCTCCTCCCACCCTCACCCAAAAAAAACATACCTAAACTGTAACGTATCTCTTTGGCGAATATTCCTCAAGCGACTAGTTTCACCGGAGAACCAGTTATTATCGAAGAAGTTGCAATCATATGGCACCTCCACTTCACAACAATTTTTTCTTTCATAAATGCTCTCTATCTGCTTATAAATATTATAGTGATTTTAAATAAATAATGCTACATTCGAGTAATCTACAGTAATCATTCGAGACTATATGTATGTCATAAATTAAATAAATTAAATAAATACAATATGAGAACGGTTGAAGAAAATATTTAAGAAACATTACATGCTCTTGACTTGTCACTAAATAAGGGTGTTTCACACTACAAATGTGATCTACGATAAATATACATTTGTATAATAAATAGTAAGTATAATGGATAATATTATCTAGAAATATAAATATGCTAATAGTAATGACACAAAGAAATGTAAAGAGATGCCTGTTTAACTTATCAAACGTCTTGAACAGCATTAAAAACATCAATGTTTTTGAAATGGAAATAAATTGTGTTTAAAAAAAAAGGTGGAGGCGCCTCGTTATTGCTGCAAAACCCTTTAATAATTAATAGCGAGACAAGAATATATGTATCCGTGACGCCGACAAGGAATCGATTCCTGTTCCGTTTCGTCGACATCCGCAACGAAGTACGTAATTTACTTGCACGTCGACGATTTCTCTACACTCGGTCACAGCCTTCGGGGATGTAACGTGATGCATGTTATTATCACTGTTTATATACCTATAACGCCTAAGAAAAAAATACTGCAGGCACGAGTAAAATCTCGGGATTCACCCCCCATCTCGAATGCTTTCCTTTTTTTCCATATTTATTTCCTCCATTTTAGTCTCTCTTCTTCGTTTGCGTTCGAGCGACTACAAATGAATAGAAGTGTGTCGTGAGAACCACGGACGAGAGTGTGCAAGGTACTCTATTCGTCGTTCTCGCGTTGAATCACTTTTGGAAAAAAAAGAAGACTGACGGTACAGATATGTGCACAATCGTTTGCTTCGTGAAAACAGATGCCTCGGATACGTTCTGACAACGTAAAATTCTTTTGTTCACTACGTCGAAACCCTCTCTCTCACTATCTTTCTTTCTGATTCTCATTCTGTCTGGTCTGCGTGATCTACTACCAGTCTATAAAGTCTGTCGAAATTGACGTTACGCTAAAACGATGTAAGATTAAAATTCGAAGTATCGAAACGTGCCGCGTATGATAAACCCTATTATTTAAACTGAGCAACTATCGAATAGTAAAACCTCCGACGGCTCGAAGACCAAAAATGATTACATGATTCGTATCCCTCTCTCTCTCACACACATCCTACCCTCTCCCCCTATCTTTCTTTCTATTTCTCTACCTCTCCTTCTTTTCCTATCTCGTGTACTCTTTCCTCCCCTTTTGAGTCTGATCGTCCCTTTACTCCGATACATACACACTCTGAAGAAACATATTGTATGTATAGAAGTTACATACAATATGTATGTATAAAATATATATATATCACCCAACGCAAAGTGAAAGGTGAGACACGCGTGAGATCCTACGATTTATGCTTTACTGATGCCGCATTCTGCCATATCATAACACGCTGAACGAGCGATCTAGTTTGCAGTAGGAACCACATAATCTGTCACCCGAAAGTCCATATCATTGGTCGTCGGTTTGTCGTTACTCTGATTTAGTCAGATATCGACTTCGAACATGTCTTGTTCGATCGGCTTTTTAACCCAACTTCCAAGATGCGCCTTTACGAAAGCCTCCTTCAACTGATGCTTGGCAAGCTGTCGCACAAGAAAAATGGTAACAGAACAATGACGAACCACCGACTCGTGACCGCGCTCGGCCACATATGTATCATCATCTAGACTGCGAATCTTTGTGCAACAAATCTTTCTTGCTCTCTAAGGCTATGTAAAAAAAAGATTAATTCGCAGTCTAGTCATCACAAAATGGTACTCACCGAGTAATTCTGCACGGAGGACTTCGCGTCCAGGTAGTGACGACACTGATTCTGATCAGCGTCATCGATAGTATCGAGTTTACCTAGCAGATTGTAAAACCGTCTGAACAATCCCTGCTTCGATATTCTGGATGGCTTGCCGAGCTCATCTTTTCCCGTGGTGCAGTTTATCACCTCAGCGTCCGCCTGACCTGAGGGGCGCATGAGATATTTACAGTGAGATTCTTAATTGAACCCACCTGCCGACCTCACGTACCGATAGTCCAATTTACACTGTAGTTAGGCGCTTTTCCTGGCTGCCTAACTTCCGAGGACGTAATGAGGCTCATTAGAGGCTTGTTAAGCCTGTACGGCGGCGGTAGACCCTGAATCGTGTTTTCGATACGTCCGCAGACCGCTCTGTACATGTGGCTTGGGTTCAATAGACTGCCTAAAACGATGCTGTGGAAGTAAATTGGCTCGATGAAGTGGCTTAGAAGTGCACCTTGCACACCAAGTACGTTCCATCGAGCTATTTTGTCCGAGCACGACATCGTCAGCAGTCTTTGGCCCTGGTGGTTCAAGCAAACAGTTTGGATTAGTACTGTAAAATTGACAATGAGTGTGTTTCCGCTTCCTACTACACCAAGTATCCCTGACTGCTCAGATATTCTTATCAATAGACTGTGGATTTTATACATTTATACCGAAGATCGGTGGGTGTAATTTCAAATGATAAAGACTTTGTTACTATAGCTTGCAATAAATACATGATTTTTATTTTACATAAAGATCCGCAGTCTACTTATCGAGAACCACCTGTTTTTGCTTACCGATTCAATCGTATCTAATCGGCAAGCAAAATACAATTTTCCGCTAATCCCCGATTAAAAAAACATCCGAACAATCAGAAATACTTTATGCAACTGGAAGATCGAACTTCGTGTACAGTTCGCATGTGCAGTCCTCGATCGATAGCTTACCATAAGAACACCGTCCCACGTCTGTATACCCTCGCTGCTTTTCACGGGTATTGTCCCCTCCCCGGACTCAATCTTGGTCCGCAATTGTCCTCTAGCTCTCCGATTAGGATGTTTGTCTACAGACTCGTTTTCCTCATGCGGAGAAAAGATTCTAGCGTCGCCGCATGGGGCGGTGTTGATGTATAAATGAAACTGGATGCCCTGTTTCAGTTTGAAACCCTTCTTTGCAGGCTCTAGGATGGACTCTATGATTCTCTCTTCTGTGTGAAGCTCCAGCTGCTTGTACAAGTACTCGCATAGACACCTCCGTGCTACCACCTCCGCGTGGCAGTCATTTAGAGCACCTCCGCTGACGCTCAAGTGCTCCCCGGATACGCATTTGGTACCTTTTCGTTTGAAAGAAGCCGGGCAATGATTTATGTAGCTAGGTCCTTCGTAAAGGTGCAAATACACTAGCAAGTAATTTGCTTTGGTCCCCTTGTACCTGTGCCGTGTCCCGAGTCTCTTCAGATACGGATGATACATAGTTCTGCAAGCTACTCTTGCAAGAAATGTCACAAGTAACTTGCCAGTGTATTCGCACCCTTACTTGCTAGTACATCGGCACCTCTAGACTGTATTATAGAAGAAGAATCTTACCAGTCGTCACGCAAATAAGCTCAGCGTCCGAGCCCTTGGTCTGTACAATGCCGGCCAAGACCTTGCGGCGAGCATGCTGCGGTTTGGATTGTATGAGTTCGCTGAACTTCTGATTTACCATTTTCCCGATTTTATCAGCCAACATCTGCGGCAGTTGCATCTGTTCTTGCCAGTGACCACTGCTCGAGAAGTTCGGCAGAACGCGAACGGGAAGCGGTATGCAGAACGAGGAACTGTGGACATTCCTCAACTTGGCCAACGCTGCCTTGCTCGCCGCAGCTTTTGCCAGTTTTTTACTCGGCCCAGTACCCTCGAAGGTCTCACCGTCGATGGTCACCGATATCGTGAACTTCGCATAACTCTCCCCATTGTCGGACACGCATTTGTAGACGACGCCTGGATACAGTTCGTTGATCAGTGCCACGGGTCCTTTCTCTAGAAACTTGTTCGGGCTCTTCGGTTCCTGTGTCAATGTTTTAAAAGCATTTACTAAATGATTGTCACGCTCTGTGACGTCGCTCGTGAAGTCAGGCTCCAGGGGCATGGAGGGCTGGCAGGTGTTGATCGCTTGGTGTACCTCCGGCGTATTCCTAAACTGAACGATGTTTCGCAGAGCCAGCTCTGCTGCGGCGTGCTTGGCCATCTTCTTGGTGCGTCCCTTTCCTTCGTAGGTCTGTCCATCTATCTGCACTGCGATTGTGAAAATGGGAGCATGCGTGGGGCCAGTCTGATCCACTACCTTGTATATGGCTCCAGTCTTCAACTCGTTTAAAGCACATACTGCGTTCTTGGGCTGTGGATTCTTGTGCCGTTTCTTTGGACTGATGGTACCTGGAAAAATAAATAATATACAAATCGAGTTAGACAATCTGAAATACATTTCCTTTAGCACTAAATGTCTAGAACTTGAAATACTTCTAAAGTGATCCGTGTTCAGTTTTTTTTCTATTAGAAGTGCATAGTTCTTGTACATGCATGTAGGAGAAGTAAGGGTTCTTCTAGAGGATTGTGAGGTATAATGCAACCAGCCACTGACCTTCGGGTTCAGAGTCAGCGGGCCTCTTCAGTATGGGCCTTGAGATATTTGGCTGCTCCATCTGTGAATAGGGCATCGAGCTACGGTTAATAACGCTCGAGGGGGACGGGTTCCATAAATAACAGCAATTAACGGAAAAGTGCTCACCCCCGTCATGTGTGACTCCTGCGACCGATCCGCCGGGAACGGTATCGCGTTCGTATCGATGATGGACGGGTTGTACTCTAAACAACAAGAGAGACACGAGGTTCGGAACGGGGGCCGCATAGAGGCAACTCGTTAACGATGAATTAAAGAATACGCTGTGCGGATCTCATACTTGTCTCCGTGGTTCCCTTGTCATTGTTCAGCATCGCCAGGCCGTTCGACATTTCTCTTTTTTAGCTGAAGAACGGTAGAAAACCGCGGCCGAGGAATGTCCGTCCCGAAACACTGCACCGTTACATTGATTTTAATTATACTCGTGTGGCGATGCACGCAGCGCCACTGCTGTTTCCTCAGACTCCGACGACGACCGACATAACCTAATTTCAGGCGACGGCGGCCTCAACGAGCACCGTCGTCGACGAAACGAGAGAGGCGAGGAGAGACGAGAGAACACCGAGCAAACGACGAGAGAGCCGCCACAAACGATTACCGATCGGCCGAGAAATGAAAATACACGGGATTCGATCGAACACGGAATTCGTTCGTTGATCAATCCAGCGTGCCGAACGCGGAACCACTATCTGCGCAGAGAACCGCGCACGCGACAAGGAAAACTGTGGCGCGGCTACAGTCGATTTGAAAGCCTCTAGTCCAGCGGAAAGCGCTCTTCTCCGAGAATCGGGCTAACGATGCGCAAAAAGTTTCAGGTGCAACGGAGATGGAGACACACCGACGCCTTCATATATACCTCGTCTTGTTTTTATGCCTTTACAATCCTCCTCGGGGAACGCCAGAAATAGTTTCCCGCGGTTATCAACGACTGCCGCGATACTTACCCCCACCCTTTCCTCCCCCGGCCCTTTTCACAATTCTCCTTTTCAGGGACGTTCTTGTCACCTGAGCCTTGCTCGTTGAAAATCAACATTTATGGCTTAAATCTCGGTAATTTGTGTGGTCAAATGAACATGGATCACCCTAAAAGATTCACACATAGTCACGCAGTCAATATTATAAATATAAATATTTTAAACGAACATCAACTTTATATTTAAGGATATGCACCATAATTTGTGTAATATTAGAAAACAGAATACATTCTTCAGACACTTGTAAATATTTTTAACAAATCCCGTTAAATAAACAATATTTATCTAATTATATCAGAACATCTTTAATCTTCTAAAGTTATGGTAAAATGGCATGGTAAACAGTGAGAAAAATTTCTATGAAACTTCTATATTCTTTAGAATATAAATAAGACACCACTAACAAATAAATCAATAAAAATCCACATCTGTCTAAGCAGTTTCCATTGTTACACGAACGTAAAAATGTTTGGAATTGTCAGAAAATTGTATACAAATATCCAAGATACTTACTTTTTTTAGACGACTTTTTCCTACATTCAATCGCATGACAATTCACCGTACCATCACTATGAAAGTTCTTTCCAGGTGTACTGCAGTTGAATCTTGAGGCGACGATTTCAACTCCCTTGGTTTTCGTTCTCAGAACTTCAGACAGCAACCGACACAAATTGCAGAGACGTCTGTTTTCAGTTAGCAATTTCACTCGTTTCGTTACACCATCTTCACCAAGAAATATCACACGCTCTTGATACCAGCGAATAATACCTTGCAAAAGATTGCAACAATTCGACTGTTGCTTTTGCGACTTTGTCTTCATGGTGGTCAACGAGGAACACGTGATCGCACTCGATGGAGGACTGAGGCGAGGAGCGAGGACTGAGCTGTAGTAGTTCTCTTCTTCTGTTTCTGTGTGCGGTCTCTATCTCGTACTAAGTCAGTGAAGCGTTGTATCGTCAGAGTC
The DNA here is from genome assembly GCA_028455595.1 of Lasioglossum vierecki. Lineage (NCBI taxonomy): Eukaryota > Metazoa > Arthropoda > Insecta > Hymenoptera > Halictidae > Lasioglossum > Lasioglossum vierecki. The sequence continues at coordinate 4,185,417 of CM052339.1, forward strand.
CAATATTTTCTTAGAATCAGCTATGAATCACTGTTGTGCATTTGTTATCTTCTCTATTCTACAGTGTAAGCAGAATTCTACGTGATCTTTTCAATAACACTCAATCCAATCCTGACGAATGATACATGCCAACTTGTATGAATCTTTTGACACGTGTTCATTAGATTTAGACAGAGCCGGGCAACTTTTTCCCCGCAGTTGCTGTGCGGCCCCACCAGGCTTCGCGGGTTCTCCCACTCTTCACTTCTAACTTGTCTTCATCACCAGAACCGAAGAGCTGGCGTAGAGTGACAACCCACGTGCGGTACATTGTCTCTTTCATAAGTTCGAATGGTGGGGAACGCTGGTAGGCACCGAGAAGAGTGGAAAGAAGCGGTGTGCGGCTCGCGGGCCGCCAGTTGCCCAACTCTGATCTAAGGATTGAACTGTATTTTCCTTGTGTCTACTTTTTACTTTGGGCCACTAAAAATATTATTTTCTTTATGAAAGTTTTGCCAGAAGTACAAGATAAAAATTTCCAAAATATAATGGACATTGCCAAGTTCCTACACGTATTTATACCAAATTGAAATTTTCATAAGAGCAGTACGACTACTTCCCACAAAGCATAAAGATTTTCAAAGCCTCCGCGTTTCCCCATTGGCAAAAACAGTATGGCCCGCTCCATACGAATTAAACTCGATCTAATCCGGGAAAAAATTGCCGGTTTCTTTCTCGGTGGGCGAAAAAGCGTTCCACTTTCATCAGCGCCGGTGAACCGGAAGCTTCCTCGGTATAACACGCCACGCTTTCGCAATTTAGTGCATCTCGATTATCGGCGATAGCCCCTGACAGGATTATGATTAATGTCCGGTCTCGATAAGACCGCGTGGTCGGGAAATGCTGATTTTCTTAATCCGATCGTGGAGGAGGACAGCCTGAAACTTATCCGATCGTCGGATAATGCGATAAGTGATAGTGCACACCGATGTCCGATTATTACGAAATGGTTGCCTAAAACGCGAGGACTTCCGGTTTGCTCGAGGCCTGCCTCGTTATCGAATCGCCTTTGCATTTCGTGATTGATTGCGAAAAAACTACCTCTTTTTTCTTGATAATCTCGACTTTTATGCGATTTGCACCGAACAACAAACCGGTTATCGAATTGATAAAGTCTCTGCTGGTTCGTTTCGAGATTCCTCCAGTTCCCAGTTCCTCGTGGAAATCGTTCGTACGATCTTCAAGATTCTAGATCCGTGGTGCAACATGTTTGGAGATCTTTTGTTACCGCTGTTCCTAATTATCGTCCTAATTCCGCTGGTGAGGTTTTTCGTTTTCGTCCTGTTACTAGTTCCAAGTTTCACAATGAGGCTGCTTGTGTTTCAGGACTCTATCCGGGCCGACATCAGGAGAGACTGTCGAAAGGAGTCGAAGGTTTCCTGGGGTAATCTATCAGGCATTCGAAAGTTCGGTAGACGAGAGATTGCGAAAGCGCCGAATCTGATTTGGAAGTTCGAGGGAGAGTCTGGAAAGATTTCACTTTTCTCGGGGCTCGTAGGATTCTTCGAGAAAACAGTCTAGTTCAATCAATGCTCGTAAATTAACCATAGAAATGCAGAGGAAAGTTGCTAGAACTCCGTCTACCACGGACTAACTAATTATCTTCCTTCGTAACGCGAGAAATGTTACTTTTTGGAAATCTGATCTTTTTATTCAGGACCTTTTATTCGGAACTTTTAATTTAGATGAACATAGTATTGTTTTATGGGCTTTACGGTTTTTAAATTGTTATGAAACTCGATTTGAATGAAATTCTAGGTTTTAGAAACATTTCTCGTATCATCAGAGATGGAAAAGACTATTAAATGGCTTGATTTATTGTTTTTTCTGATTTAGAATGTTTAAAAAAATTATTGACTATCATTTAATATCGGGGAAAAATCGTTTTTGCTTTTTGAAAAAGGTCTGGCGTTTACTAATCGGGATTTGCTTTATTTGAAAATGCTATTTTTATTCGACTGTGAGCTATGGTTTCAACGTGACTGATTCTCCCGAGAACTCTCTCGTCTGACCCAGCCCGGAATCAAAGAGCTTATTGTCTCCGCAGCGACTTCACAGGTCCTTATTCTATACAGGGTGTCCCAAAATTCGTGTACTTCCCGGAAATGGGAGGTTCCTTGGGTCATTTGAAGCGATATTTTCCTTTACAAAAATGACGTCGGCGGCTTTGTTTAGGAGTTATTAACGAAAAACACGGACCAATCAGAGCGCGACTACAGCGGATTGATTCTGGCTCGGCCAATGGTGCCGCCACGCTAAGCGGGACCTGTCGCTGAGTCGGACCCCGTTCGCTATAGCCGCGCTCTGATTGGTCCGTGTTTTTCGTTAATAACTCCTAAACAAAGCCGCCGATGTCATTTTTATAAAGGAAAATGTCGCTTCAAATGACCCAAGGAACCTCCCATTTCCGGGAAGTCCACGAATTTTGGGACACCCTGTATAAACAGCGATAAGGGTATCGCGGCGGATACTTATCCGATCCGCTTACACTTTAAACAATATATTAGTTCTCTTAGAAAACGTTACAAACCAATATGAATAAGATAAGTTCTTTAACTCTGAGCTGCCAAGGCAAAGGATACAGAAATCTCGAATATTTTGGTCGAAAATGTTGTTAAAATGTTGCGTTTTGTTCCAGCCGCGTTAAGGAAATTAAAAGCCGGCGATTTCGAGCAGGAGGACCAGAAACTGAAGTGCTACCTGAAGTGTTTCATGATGAAGAATGGGATCATGAACAGCACCGCGGACATAGACGTGCAACGAGCGCTCAGACATATTCCCCGGAGCCTGCAGGCCTCCTCGAAACAATTGTTTAATAAATGCAAATCCTCTGGTGATTATATATATTATATACCCGGTGTATCGCGTCCGAGCGACTACGGACATACACACATTTCAACCGAGCCGTTTGTTTCCAGACAGAACCGATCCCTGCGACAAGGCCTTTCAGATTGCCAAATGTTATGTGAAATCTCATCCGGAGGTGAGTGCTGTCTTTCATTCCCGGAAACTGCTAGCTTCCCCTTCATCTACTCTCGCATTACAGATCCTGCAGAGCGTCCCGTTCCTCTAGGATTGGCAGTTCGGAACCAGAAGTGTCTGTGCCCAGTGTCCTCGATCCTTGGGAAACCAGGAGAACCAGCCTCTATCGGATAATCGTAATACAGAAATATTAATATTATTCTCTGTCATGAAAAACAGTTTGTAGGAATCAAAGTATGTTTGGTACAGTTGCTGAAAATAGCGAGGAACTTTGTGAAATAAGATTTTACATAATAATAAATAATATATAAATGCAAACACAAAAAAATCATCCTCCATTCTTTTTTCACTAATTAGTTTGGATAATAGAGGTTCTACTATATCGTCGATTAAACAAGCAAATAGAATCGTTCGAAGTTATATCAACAATAATGGAAAAAGTATGGAACATGGATCAATGGAACTGCTATGCGACTTCTTGAGAAAATGTATTCAAGTTTCGTAGTTTGCCGATGGAAATATCGAATTGCTCAGTGTTTCTGCGGGAGAGGTGTTTCATGGGCGACTTCCGGGACTGTGTTCGGTCAACTTATGGTCCGGTGGGCGAGGATTAGGTTCGTTGTGGGTGTTTCGCAGATAGGACGACTGTCGCGCGTGCCTACGGCCGACTTCTGAATACGGTGGGGTCGTGTCTGTATTCACCGACATGGAACTGGGTCACAGTTTCTGCCCATCGGGGTATTAAAACAATCTCTGCGCCGGAAAACAGGGTAGTGCGAGGAACGGTGGCATCGGGGGAGAGGGGGCTTTTGGGACGGGGTTGTGCGCAAATAACACGAAGGCGAGAGAGCAGAACGCGTAGGAGAAAGTGCAAGGGTTGAGAAAGTGCAACTCGCGTGCTGTTGCGAGAGAGGGGCACGACAAAGAGGGAGAGAAGGCGGTGCTGATGAGCGACGCATAAGTGGCAAAAGTACGGAGAAAAGCGTGGAGGCTAAATAAGGGAAGGGTGGCGAACGACGGACGATAATGATGCGACACTTGCCGCGGCCCCTTGTGTCACTCTGCCGCGCGTTTCAACGTTTCTTGCCTTCCAGAAGACCTGCGCTACTTCTGCGAAATCTGAATTTATTCCACCTGCTCTACGCTGCGAGAAATTAGCCGTGGTAAAAACACCCTGAAGCCTAACTCTTCGTGGACATGCACTGTTTAAAATACTGTGATGTGTGTACAGTAGGGTGGTCCTTAGCTACACCTGAAATATTTTTTTTGTGCCATTGGGTAAGAAAATAATTCTTGCGAAAGATGAAGTTGATCGGATAAGGGGAAGACGTGCCACATTGACATTGAAGTTGCAAAAAATATGAAATTTTATAGGAAAAACATCCGATTAATTTAAAACTTTGGATGTATCATTTTTTTATGAAATGGAACAATATTCATGGTCGAGAATTAAGGACCACCCTAGAGTACGCACTCACCTCGATTAGGTATTCGAACTATTCTAATTTCGTGAAAGAAAATATCGTACAATAATCTGTCTGAACATGATTTAAAGCGTAAAGCTTCTACCATTCGGAACCCGTCTCTAATTTTTTTAATAATTTTCATACAATGTGTATAAATGGTCATCCGTCGTACGGGTGGATATACACCTTTGAATCGTTGTATATTTATAAAAGTAACTTGTAAAGTTCGTGAAAATTGTTGTTAAGTTTTGTTCATCAATCACATTCAGATCAACACATTGTACATCAGAATATTAATCCAGCATTATAAAATACTAATGTAAAATATAGGTACTTACAAATTTTTTAAAATTCTTCTACTCCTCCGTCGAAACTACAGCACAATCACTAAACACTGCACAACACACTTTCCGAAATCGTGACAGCAAACGCGAAGTTACTTCGATCACGATCAAAGTAGTACTGCGTCACCTCGATTTTTCCTTGAATGGTGGGGATATGTACGGTTTGTTAATTGGGTGCGAGTGTGTCAGAAGGACTTCAGGTTGAGGAGTGGGAAAGTGTCAAAGAAATTCCTTTTCTTATTGTCTTCGATCAACAATGGTGTGATTTATGAGTGTATACCTGCTTGGGTGGGTCCGTAACACGTGTCGTCCATCTGTCAAGGTTAAAGTTCTTAAAACGATCGGGCAGTTTGTGCCGATCCGCGGGTACATTCTTACGTATGTCACCAGTAGTCGTGGCCTTTGCAATAATAATTTGCAGCAATAATATGACTAAGCGTTTCACGACGAAATACAAATGGTTCTCGAAAAATCATTATTTCCTTGATCAAGTTATATAGATCAAATATTTTTATAAATGTCTACCGAGCCAGAGGTGTAGATTCATCCCTACGATAAAGGACCATTACATTTTATACACCCTGTACAATATACTACCTCCGCGCGTCGACAATTTTATACATTCAAACCTTCCTACGAGTTTGGGAAAGTTTCTTTCCTGCGAGACTCCAATTGCCCAGTTCTTGGACAAAGTAGAAGAACAAATGGCGAGTTCAGAAACGTGGGTGGTTAAACTACGACGGAGACGGAAAGAATATTGTCTGGGCGATAAGAGAGAGGCATCACCTTGCGTATTATGAGGTAGACTATCGCGATCGCTCGTGTCCGCTTTACAAAACGTCGTTACTAAAGTGGCAGGCACCTACGATGGGGACACTTACGCCGGACTCGGTGATCTAGGGGGTGGATCTGTCCGCTAATCCCCGGCTCCAGGGTTAATCCAACGTCGCCGAATTTTCCGGCTCGGTGGACCAGCGGGGAAAGGAACGTTCTCGATTGACTGCCTCGTTGTTCTTTTATCTCGACGTCCCGGAGAAACTCGGACAAAAATATTTTTCGTCACTGGAACGAACTCTGCGACTCGTTTAACTCTTTTCTTCGATCTTTAATGGATTGCAGAGTGTTGAGAGTTTAAAGAATGAAACTTTTTAGTATTGCTATTGAAAGATCCATTCTTTCCGGACATTTCTAGCTAAATTCTATCGAGATATTTAATCAATTGCGGAAGTTGTAAACCTTGTTGTAAATTCATGTGTTAGCACACCATTTTAATCTCCAAAGTAACTCACCAGTGTGTCTAAAATCACCTGGAAAAATATCAGTCCACACATCAGACTGCATCAAAACAATCCAACTGAAAAGGAACCATCGATTTCAGCGATCATCGATTCACAGTCCCGCACCCCTCAGATTGGCGTTTGTATTTATTCGTATGTTCCGGTTTTTTTTCCCCGAGGTCCACCCACGCCACAGTTCTGGCAGAGGCACTCGCCCCCACCATCCGTGAAATAATTTTCGAGGCTCTTCGCAAGTTTGAAGCGCTTCGGTAACCCTGCTCCACTCTGGGACCGTTCAAACATTGACGAAGACTCGGCCGGGACAGCCTGCCGATTAAGCCCGATCAATATTTACAGAGCCGGGAAATAATCCTCGATTCTGCCGGAATCGGTGGTCCAATATTTGAAAGACCGTGTATCGGAGGCCGTCGCGAGGTTCCCGAGGCGACAGGCCATTGTCGGCTGGCTCTGGAGAAAGCTACCCCCGTCGAGCCATTCGGAAACGCTCCAGTTTTCGAGAACGCGACGCCCTGGCACAGTATTGACGGCCGAGGGTGAAAGATTGGCTCACACCATGTCGCTTCGTGGAGAACTGGAGAACTGTTGGAACGCCTAATAAAAGCCTCCTAAATACGTGGTTTACGATAAAATAAAGGGAATACTAATTATGAAATAAAGATATTTTAATTATTCTACCTGTGAGATAAGTCATAGTGCAAGGAGTTCAGCATGCATATATTTATAAACCCTCAATGAGATTTCCGAAATAAAAACACGATATGTAATTTTGTATAAGAGGGAGGGTGTAATAGGGGTGGTTTGAGATCCCACCAGTGAAACAAAGAAAAGAAACAGAGGTAAAGTAAGTCTGCAACAGTGCCGGTAATCGATGAAAGACGGTCTGCTACGTGTCCTACTGACGGTCAAGAAAATCTCTCTGCTGTTTACATGACAGAGCAGAGTGGGGAAAAAGAGGGAGAATAGTAAAATAGAAAAGAAGGCAGCGGAAGGAATTTGACGTGTGGAGAAGTAACCAGGCGTTCGCGAATCGGGTCTCGCAAATTCTGGGGAGGAAAAAAGGCGATTTATCGTGTTGGCTGGAGCAGGACACAGCATTCGGTCCCGCGGAATGCAACTTGGGGATGGTGGCGTTACCTGGCGCCTTTCCAACAATGTGTTCGCACTTTTTGCCCCCGCGATAAATTCGCGTGTCGATTTGGTCGCGGTCCGGTCGATCGCGAGGCGACACTGCGTCTGCGTGCGTCCTGTACGCGCGAGTGCACGTGTGATCCTATCGATCACCAAAATCACACCTTTCTGATGCTAAAAAAGGTGATCAGCGAAACAGAAGCAAAAACAGATTCCCAATTTTTCTGGTGGATTTGATGTTTCAAACGATGTTCATGATTCATTCTATATAAAGAAAATTAACCCTTTGCACTCGGAGCTATTTTATTTCCATTCTCTGTGATCTTTTAAATTTGATAGATATGAAGTTGATATAATACCTCATACAAGACGTAAATATTTAGTAATTAGTTAGATACCGACATATCTGATAATTTAAACAATATTTTAAATACTAGTAAAGAAATTTTTAGTGACGCTCAAGAGGCGCCACTCGAGTGCTAAGGGTTAACCCTTAGTGCTTCGAGCACTTTTATATAGAAATTTTTAGAGATTGGAATATTTGTAGTTGATAAGAAACTACATGATCCTACCGATGATTAGAAATAGACGCCTGTATAGAGGCTCTAATGAATGCACCCCGCTGACGTCAGCCGAGAAACGAACGGGACCATCCCCGGAGCCAACCGAAACGTTTCCTGCAGATAGAATAGAGTCTTGTACTCGTGCACTCTCTTCGAATCTCGAACACTCTCGATAGCATGGTTCCCAGCAGGGTGCCAAGGATCTAGGCCAGGTCCTTGAGCCATCGCTAGAGGAGGCGATCGGTTCGTGTTCGTGATAAATCAAAACAATCCTTGCGAGAGCAAGGTTGACCACCCTTCAAACTTTTATCTATTATAAACCTATGTGTTAGCATGAAAGAGATTAGCGATCAATTAGCAATTTCTGTGCAATTTAACGACAAATGATTTACCACTTGCGCCAATCTGTTGACATTTCGCACATTGTCTAAGATTGCCCGTCGTTCCCATAATCGCGCACTTTAGACCGTCGTTGGTCGAGTTCGATGGGTTGGCCGAAGGAGGTCCCGAAGGATGATTTTACGTTCACGAGGTTCTGCAGGTGTCTCTCCGGCACAGAAGCCGCGTCGAAGACCATTCAGGAAAATGAGGGGTGAAACGAAAATCCTCGGCATTGTGAGGGAAGTTTCTCAATCTCGCTGGACGCGACTCTGCCCCTTTATCACGCCGGTAATTAACTGGCTAACAATTTTTCTCGGCCGCGTCGCTTCATTTAAACTTTATTAATGAAGAGACCACGCCTCATTACGCCTCCGTGCCGCCCTTAACGATCAACGACCATCTAATCCCGACGAGATTACCGTGTTTACTAGGATTCCCTCTACGGAAATCCGCTCGTATCGCTCTGACCCCCTTTTCCACCTTCTGGCTATCGTTTTATCTACATGCTATATATCCTGGATAATACATATCGCGGGCTTTCGCGACCGCTTAAATTAAACATACGGTGATACCGTGTTTACAACCGTCGTTATCAAACTTCACTATTTTCCCAAGTCCAAAGTCTGCTAAAGTTGCGGGGATCGCTGTTTACAGGCGTTTATGTTTTACGTTTCGAACGGCAATGGCAACTTCTATCGTAAACCAAGTCACCCCCGGTGATCTAAGAATATCTCGTTTGGTATTGTTGCGTTAAAGAAGATTTGTAGCTTTGTGTCGCTGTACAGTAACAATAATAATAATCATGGAACACAGTCGCATAAAACAACTATAAATATAAAATAGAAGACATCTCTTCTTCGTTACATTAAATCCAGCAAATAAATCATGGTGGAAAACACGAAGCAACGGTAGAGAAACATTTTTGTACAGCCTCTTTGTACACCGTTTCCTCCACGTCTCGCAGCCAATATTTACGAAATTATCCAAACGGTTCCAGATGTGTGAACAATCTTGTACATAGCTCTCGGTTTCATCGGGTCTTACGGTCCGCACGTGCATCCGCGCCCCATATAATTCCGATATGAACATTTTCGAACAGCTGACTGCCACGACCGTCGTTCGAGTTAACCGGGTCACGAGGTTGATCTTGTATTTTCTTCGGAGTCGCCCGACTTTCGGCCAAAACCGAGGCGACGCGTTTCCAAGCTAGCACGAGGCGGGACAGCAAGTTCGCGAAAATTCAAGAGATGCGAAACACTACGGCACATTATTCCTCCTTATCGGTGCACTTCTCCTTAACCTCGATACATCCTCCGGGGCCCCGAATTATTTATTTATTTACTCATAAGCCGTGTTTTCTCCGTTCAGCTTGATCGGAGACTTTCAGCTTTAGCCGCTCGGGGACAGTTTGAACATCGTTGTATTAGCGTTGTCTCTGGATCAGGATCATTGCGATGAATCCTTGTGATGTACTTAAAAGTAGAAATTCAGCGAGCCGTAAACTGATCACTTAATTTTTATCGATGTCTGACGTTGTTGAAAAACTTTATTGGCTTAAAACAATATGACTTTATCTATTTAAAGCAAAGTTACAAAGTGGATTAAAACGGTGATCCTAATGTGAATGAAAGAAAAAAAAGACAAACTGTATTGAAATAACAGTGTTCTCTACTGTAATGGGGTGACTGTATGTTGTATAATAATGTATAATATTATTGTTGGATTCCAATAGACGTTAACAGTCGTTCTTCGCTGCATTTGGCAACCTTTATAATTGTCTCATTTTCGAACATCTACGATTGTCTTGATTTTTGTTTTGGTTGAGACGCGTTTCACCCGCGGCAATCCACATCGAGAATCTTCGGTGACGCGGGAATTAGTGGCGCGAAAACGTTCCCCCTCGACATTTATTTATTTTCTCGTTTCGAGAGCGCGCGCCAAAGGGTAGCCGCCGGGGGAAAAATACAGAATATTACATTAACGGGCGAAACGAACTGAAAAACGTTTCTAGCTCCGGTGGACAGCCTGATGAATCGAGTCCGAATGAAACGCGGCCGGCTAGGATTGCGACGATGAATCACGATCGAGGACATCTCCCCTATACTTTCCCTTCTGTTCTGAGAGATCGTGGCAAGACGCGTGGGTGTCGATGGATGTGTCCGCGAGTGTCCACTATTTTTTCTTTTTAAATTCGTTTAGGAAGATCGTCAGGAGGTTGGGCATTTCGGTTCAATTTCCCGAGTGCATTAACAGAGGGAAAACCGGTGCAATAACCTGGTCTGGCGCAGTATAAATCTTCGTCCCACCTTCCATGCCGTTTTCACGCTGCTGCAGCACTTCCGCTGCTATTCAGTGAAATCAGAACCCCTCTCTGATTCCCTCTGTCCCCCAGCTGGTTCTGAATCCACCGAATTAATGTTCGTTTATCGGAATTCAGCCGGAGATACGGCGCTTCCGGTCGCGGTCGCGATGGTCGCAGAGCAATTTCGAACCTTTTCGATTTTTGACTCGCTTTTACAAATTTTTATTCGCGGCGCGAAGGTTCGATCATTTACAACAACAATTAGCCATATTCGTGAGATGCTAAACGCTGTTAAAACCGTATTCTGCGTATTAAAACATTTTAATAGCTAACGTGGTTCTCGAACCTAAATTCTCACAAATATGGCTAATTGTTATTATCCTGAAGATAAATTACGATCGATAACCAATTAATTAATTATTTTACTCGATTGTTTCTCAGTACGAATAGTTGTGGAAATTTTTTTATAAATGTTCTTCGTTTCGCTGTTTTTCGCTGGTAAAATGTTAGAATAATTTCGAGTTCAAAGGGTTGAAAAGTCCTTAGGCATGGTCTATAGAGATTCGAAAGTTATTAGCCCGTCTGTATAATACCGTGCGAAGATCTTTGTTTATGTTGCGGGGCTAAGGGAGCTTTCTCGCCAGCCTAAGTGAACGTCAACAGCTTTACCATACCTCGCTAGATTCCATACGATCTCGCGGGGTTCGTTAGCGGCCCTTAAAAAATCCACGGTTTTTACGGGTGTGTGAAAAGAGGCTGGGAATACAACCGACAACAAAATATAAACAGTTCATCGACAGCCAATTTCGCGGGCGTCAATATTTACCCGAAATATCGGGCCGTTGCAGCTACATGGATCGACCTGTACATCGAATCGAAAGTGTTGCCTATCGTAGATTCGGATCATCGTTTTCGCGACGCTGTTACGTGACACGGTCCACATCGATATTTACCGTGTAGACGGGGTTAATTGACAATCCCTGCGATGCGCATCCTGTGCACAATAACATCGACGGCAGTGGGGTGCGCGTTCTTATCGCGCTGACAAATGTGGAGTCAGAATAAACACTTTTTACAAGTTAGGGATGATACTTTTTTCCAAAACATCGCTACATTGTGAATTTAAGAGATTACTCCGGTCTAGCGCGGTAGTTGTATTTTACAGAATTTTTTTTATTATTCTTCGAGCAGCGTTTCTGTGGTTGTTGTTCGTTGTTCTAAGATGGTGGTTTGCTGCAATGTTTTGTTAAAAAGAAACTAACAATTATAATTTAGATCGGACGTATCAAAATTTCAATTCAATAAAAAATATATTTACTGCAATATACAAAACAATTGTGCATTTCAAATGATGGGCTATTGAAGGAGACACGGAGTTGTATTTGTTTCATGTGCAGGTATCTACGCAAAAGAGAATATAGAGATAAAAGGAAAATGTAGCGAGAATGATCATCTTTCAGAATTTCGAATAGAACCGCGCGAACGTTCGACTCTCGTTTGCTGTGAAATCGAGCAGAAGAAAGAACTGCCGGCTGCAGGAAACAAATGATCTGAGATCATTGGCCCCGTGTGTTTGCTCGTGTCGTCGGATCTGATCGATCGTGTTTCGGCAAGCCCTCGAAATTCTTGTATCCTCGACGTATCCTAAATTTTCTGAATTCCCTCCGAACTACCGACTCCAGAGCCGGAAGTAATCATGTGCGACCATTGCTCGTAAGTCTATCAATAAATGTTTACCGGTTCGAGAAACTTTTGATAAAATGTCTTATTCTTCGTTAAAGAAAAGTGACCAGCCAGAAGGGGTATTCGGGCCAAGTGACGTGCAAATGCGAACAGTGAGTTTATATTTGGTACCTTCATTTTCAAATTTAAAACCGAGATTTTTGGCTTCTAGAAGCCACGTAGATAGGGCTTGAAATGGTTCCGAAAATAGTTGTTTAAAACGGTCTTACGAAGCTTTTGATTGAAATGGTTATCAGGAACCTTTATTTCGAGACACTGTTCGAATGAATTAAAATTTTCAGATGTCAGTTTCGGCTATGGTTCCCATTTTATCCGTAGAATCGATCGGCGGGATAAATTATAATTATTAAGTCTTCACCTGGCCGCGTTAACCTAGACAATTTTATGCTATTGATTAACTGATTCTGTGGTAATAATTTTACAACATATCAAGCGCATCAAATCAGCGTTAATGTTTGAATGAATCCAGCAGCATTCAACGCGTCCAAATGTATAATTAAGTTCGTTACGTTGTATTTTAGAACATGAAATATTGTTAATTACATTAACAGTATTAATAGTATTAATCAATACAGAGAAAAAAAGAATCTAAATTTAATTAAGTTCATTACGTTGTACTTTAGAACATGAAATAGTAATTAATACAGTGAAAAAAAGAATTTAAACTTCTAATTATGCATTTTTAAATAACATGAACAAAACGTCTTTTTCTCCAAATCAATGATTTAATAATAAACCATTCTGCTCTTACAGCGGCGAGAAGAAGAACGGCGAAAAGGATAAGGACTTCGGAGGATGCTGCTCCAAGAAGTATGATCTCACTTGATTCCCAAGTATCCTGTTGAAATAACAGCTTCTTTACGCTTATCGTCTGATAAAATAGCCATTCCATTGTTTCGCGTCATTAAAATCCTATTTGGTGAAAGGCTCGAGCCGTGTCGAGTTTATCCGACACCTGTATGGCCGCCGGAAGTGCATTGCGATTATGGGTTAACTCTTGCACTATCGATAATTGCATCTGTAAAATCTATTACGTACAATTCGTGTATAGACTGTTTGCATGAACATCGCGCTTCTTTGAACAAAGGAGAAACTTTTGGCAAATGAAGGAAGTACAAAATGCTTGGTCGACGTAACGTTAATTTCTTTTAAATATTTTTGTTGAAGAGAAACAGATTTCTCTGTGAGTCAATTATATGCGAAAGAAAATGTACATGTCGTAAAGATCGGTTGAAAAATGTAGATGGAAAAACAGTAAAATAGCGATAAAGAAGCTCGGTAGTTCCGAGTAGGTGGTGAAATAATTACGATCGGCCAGGGGATAGTGTCCCTTTTTCCACGGGGCTCCGAAGACAAACCATAAACGACTATGTATACGCCAACCAAGCATTGACGCAGAGGCGGCTCGTTTCCTCCTCTAACGCGCGCAATTACCCCAGCAACAGTGAACCTAGGGGGTGGCTCGGTGGTGCAAGGGGGTTAATCGAGTAACTCGACTGACTGTGCAGAGAGACAAAGACAATGGGCGGATGTTGCGGTTCGAACTGCTGTGCCGGGACGCAGAACGAAGGAGGTTGTTGCTCGGCAGGAGGTCCACCGAAGGAAACGAAATATTGTTGCTCTCAGGGGAAGTAACTCCTCGAAATCATCCTGATGCCGGCCTCGAAAGGGTAAAATGATCATACGAAACATACAGGGAAACTGCGAGCCACGGTGGCCATACGAGGTCGCGATCACTCCGAGCGAACGCTCCTCGGGAGAACTTCCAAACAAGAATGCGACAACTCGCGGGTCCGAAAATTCGGAATAAAAGTGGAAAGAAATATTTCCGACAATGCAATGCGAGCACAAAGGGACGCCCCTTTGGATTGTCATGCCGTACAACGGGAACAATGATTCCACCAGGAAGGAACCGTCCCTTTTGAACGGAAGACCAGAGACTTGTCCCTTGCAAGAGTTCGAGGAGACAGGACGACGTCCTGTGGTCGATTATGCTTGGAAAGTTGAACAGGTTTTGCTTCAAGTCGTATGCACAAGTTGGATTTATTACGGGGAAGCACGATTTACATAATTTTTGCCAGTTTGATAAAATCGTTCTAAATTTATAATTAGAAAATTGTTCCTTTTTCTATATTGTGTCTATCTAAAAATTATTTTTGACGACACAATTGGTCGAATATATGATTTTTATATTGCATGATTTTCATCATTTTTGCAAGTGTGATAAAATCGTTCTAAATTTATAATTTAGAAAATTGTTCCTTTTTCTATATTGGACTTGTGTCTATCTCAAAATTATTTTCGACGATACCATTGGTCGTATATATGATTTTAGAGGATGAAACCACCCATAGAAAATGTTGTACTCGTTCCATAATATGAATCAGAAACTCGTGTCTCTTAAATTCGTTCTAAATCGTGTTTTCCCCCGGTTTTCGGGCAACCCATAAGAAAAATCGACCACAGCGCGCCGTGAAGCGGAATTCCGCGATGACCACCGATGGGACATTTTAGCATGTAGATCGAATGGTTGTTTTGCAGGGCGAGAGAGGCGGCCGGCGGCTGCTGCATGTCCGGCTGTTGCAAGGATAAAGGGAAACCGAAGGAATCGGAACCGGCCCCGTCGAAATGCTGCGCCGATAGGAAATAAAACGTCTACGAGGGCACACCGGAAACCCGTTCCCTCCCGATAAAAATTCAATATCTTGTCCGATCGATGTAATCCCCTTGCCCCAATAAAAAGAACCCTCTCTTCCCACCATCCACAGAATCTCTGTTTTCTATTCTTTTTTCCATCGCGAATTGTATTTTCCATTCAGCCCCTTAAAAGAAACAGTTGATGTTCTTCGATCGCGCAGAAACTAGGCTGCCGAATGCTGATTCGAATTTACTGCGCGAATGCATTGGCACAGAACTATTTTTACGGGATAAATAATATAAGTAACCGTGGTGAAATTCGTGTAGATGCTCATTTTTTGACATGTATATTTTAATTCTAGTACATTGTATTTCACCCAAAATATTTCGACCACATTTTTATTCCTTTTGACAAATACAATTTTATTGTATTGAAATGTATAAAAATGTGAATTGTTGATAGTGTGTAATATTTTCGATGAAAGAACAATTTATTTTCTTCAGGTAGAGCTACGTTTCTCATATCAGAATGCATAAAATCACCGTGTACACAATGAAGTAAGAAACATGAACTATACGTTGTTAATGTCAACAACAGTCCACCATTAACTTCATACATCAACTAACAAATCATTTGGACAACATCAAAATTTCCGAGTACCATGTGTGACCACTGCAAGTAAGTTATAATCGTTGAAAAATGTACTAAGCAGCACTTTAGTAATTTGAACAGTCCTTTATTTAAAAAAAAAATGCCCAGTTTCTACCGATTCATCTAAATTCTAAAAAAAAACCTGTGCTACCAAATGCTCTCAGATTTGATGGTTCATTTGCACGGCTGACAATATTCTCTAAAAAGCATCTTCGCAGCGAGAAACCTTCAAAATGACAATACGCAAACTTGTTCCTTTCAGCACATATAAACCCTTGCTGGAACAGCCACCAGCAGTGCCCTACTACCCACCAACAGGACCAGGCGCAAGCTTACATGGAGCGCCAGCCCCGTTTCCAGCTTCCGCGTCGTGAGTCTTTCTTTATCTCTTCGTTCGACATTGCGATGGCTTGTCTTGGAATTCCGCGGAGCTGAGAGACAACTCTCACAGCGCGACTAAAACCATTCGCTGGACTAAACCGCTCGGATAACGAGAGCCTGCACTGTTTACGACAGAGTCGGACCCGCCATTGACATCGGCTGCTGCAGTTGGGCACAAGACTGTTGCGGCGGCGGTTGTTGCGCCGGGACCCGCTGCTGCGCGCCCCCCGAACCAGTGCCGGACCTGTCCCAGCTACAATCGCCGCTCGGTTACGGATGCGGGCCACCGCTGCCCGGTTACAATCAACCCGGGAACGGTTTCCCCTCGGCAATGAACGCTGGTAAGTGCCACGAATTTCCTAGCAACAAATTCACCTTGGTCCGATACGCTCGATCGCGGACTTAAACGGAACCGATCCTCGATAAACCCCACCCTCATTGGCCGTCAACCCCTGATACCATCCTGACCGTCTTAAATTCACGACAACATGCGCGGCCACCTCTTGATCTTGTTAGAGGGCTTTAGCAAGGATCTCTTCTAGAGCACCAGCTTTGCGTAAAGGAAATTTACTACCCCTCTCTATCGTCTGTTTTTATTGAATTTAGCATGCAGGCTAACATTAATAATGCTTTTAAAGTTGCATTTTTATCGACGTATTAAACAGCGAAGGAAACTTAAATCGATTTTCATAGGTGCACGAAGATCGTTTATTATTTCCAGAGTTTCGCAGACGTGTTATAGAAAAGCCATATATAATTAAAAATCGAATGAAACTTTTCTTCGACGTATCCACAAGCTTCACAATTATTTAATCTCGGTATGCCGCAAGATAATTTGAATTTTCTTAACCGGCCATTACCTGCTTAAAAATTTGGAATTTTTTGCTCTGTATTAAATTCCGGAGTATGGTCGCGCGTTAGTTAAATGCGAGTGTATAAATGTATAAATCAGGAATTTCGAGTATTATTTAGTTTTGCATTTCAATTCGTTTTCCAATTTGGATTCTTCTGTGCATCTCACCGCAACCTCGCCTTCGGAAACTCGAACCTTAATCAAGAGAAAAATTAGTTTTTCAATTCCCTTCGCAGGGGTGGTGGAACGAAGTTTCGAGAGGTAAGGGCTTGAAGATGGGATTGAATGGCCTTGGGAAACGAATTAATTCGCGCGAAAAGAACCGTCGACGCATCGGTGTTAATCTAAACGAGGTTTTAAAGCAACCCGTTCAACCAAGTTATCCGTCGGTCTAACGAGATTACGCGAGTTATCGCGGTGTTAATTACGCGGGAAGTTGTTTACGCGTTAAGGGTCCGGAATTGATTTACAATAAGCTGCGATATAATCCCGGCAAAACTGTCAAATCCAAAGGATCTGCAAAACGCTCCAGACTATGTTTAAACTCGTTGTTCAACTTCTCTATTTTGCAGGATTCTCGCGCGAGAATGACATGAGGGTTCCATGCGCTACTACAAAGAAGGAAGAACCGAGATTGCCTAAGTGTTTCGGTGGGGACTGTCAAGATTCCGAGCAATGCGAGAACGATGTAGTCTCGACCGTCTAGTCGTAGGTGAGACCTAAAGGGGGTGTCCAGGGACGCGACGCAACGGGACCAGCCGACGGAAAGTGCACGGTCGCGTTTTCGTCGCGTCAACAGCTCCGAAATGGCCGAGTGACTCCCCTAAACTCTCGCCGGGGTGTGCAACGCCGATCGATCATCCGCTCCCCGGGAATCACGGAAGAGCCTCGCTCGATAATTCCTCCTTCCACGAATCCTCCTTCCACTTTCCTTCCTTCCTTCCTTCCTTTTCCCGCGTAATTTGCCGAACGATTAAAGCACCGTCGCAGTGGATCAACCGGCGAACATTCTTCGCCGATTGAAAAATGTTCGAGCACACACCGAAACCGCCGACACGTCCTCCAGGAGCGTCTCATACTTTCCGAGACCCGCATCGTTTCACGAGCAAAATCGCAAATTAATTTTTCGTCGAGTCAATCGGGCTGCATCCAGCTGTATTTCTGTCCTGGTTGATTTTAATAAATTGGAAGTATTAAGAATTGTGTTCGAACAATTTTACATAAAGATCCACGATCTAATAATGTAACAAATAAATTTCTTTAAATTCACCGAGCTTTTCCCAACACTTGGACATTTCATAGGACCCTCGACACGAAAGCTAAACCTTGTGCAACGTTCTCCAACAGTGTACTCATAAATCAGAAGCTTTAGCTAGCAGACCATTCATGAACCGGTATTTTTACACGGTGTCTCTGTTACCACAAGTTTCATGAACGTCCAGCGCGCGGTGGCTAAACCGTTTACTATCAAACTTATAGGGTAAAAACTGGAGACGCATCTCCCGCGTCTCATTCGCTGTCAATATTCTTCGCTTTTATCGTCCGCGAGGGAATCGTCAGCCGGCGAAATTGCCTCGAGCGAACGCCCACCCTCTGTACAAGCACTTTGCGGGGACCTTGTCTACACGCAATGCGCGGCTGTGGTTCGTTCGAAGCCTGTGTCTAACCAGCCGGGAACGAAGACGAACGATTGCGGTTTAATTCCGAGCGTTTACCTGCCCCTTCAAGAGGACATAGCTTCGCGAAGATGAAGCGTAAGCGATCGGGAACGATGAATAATCGCTCGGCCGACGCGATGGTGTATTGTTCGTACCACTGGTTAGTTAATCATGGATAGAATCCTGTCTACCAAAATCCTATTAGAACAGAGCGATTCAATCACTGAAATTGCAAATTCCAATCAAATTTCATTTTTCTGCGATGCATCCGAGTGAACATTATTTCTGTTTGCATTAAAAAATGAATCTTTACTGTGGCATTTCTGTTTACATATTGTTACAAAAATTGCGAATAGAAACTTGAATATTTTTATAAATAATGTACTCGATAGTGTCAGTTTTAGACGTACCACGGCAAAAATGAATTTGGCTAGCGGGAAAAATAATTGTGTCCGTACAGAGGCAGTGTCGGTGAAGTATTAATCAGGCCGGTCAGTATCGTCGCCGACGCGATTAAGGGTTCCGTTGTCAGTGTCGAAGGGCGTTCCGATGAGGCGTTAACGAGGATCCGGATTCGATATCCCCGGATGCGTGCAATAAATTCCGTCAGGAAACTTCTAACGAGGCAAATAGCCGCGTAAGGGATCAAGCCGACGTAAAACTGCCGTAACGGGTATCGTAAAGCTGTGGGCGGATGATAATTGCGCCTCCAAGAAACGCTGCGACCATGGGCGAAAAGGAAACGGCCGAACTTTCCCGTCTCGACTCCCTACATCTTTCTTTCTTCTTCTTCTTTTTATTGGCCGACGGAAAAACTGCGAGCACGACGGAGATGAGAAAGGTTCACGATAAACAACCGTCTCTCACCGGCCGGGTTAACGATGCTGGAATTAATTACCGAGTTTCGTTAACGTTCCCAGTTGTGGGACCGAACAACCTGATGATCATCAAATGTCTCCAACTTTGCCTCTGCTTTATAGACTTTAACGAATTTTTTAGCAGATTGGCATTTTGATGCAATTTTCATACTGTATTAATTTAAATGACGTTGGCGGATTGAATATCTCGATTCTAACACGATTGTTATTAAATTTTCTTGTATTGAAGTTTATTGCACTTCGAGCGTTTCTGTTCCCTTACGCAGAGGAAATCGACTACCTCAGTCCTTGTCTCTTTATCAGATGATTTCTGTAGTTCAAATTCAATGTAGCAATAATAAAATGTCACATTGTATTATGTGCGAACAATCTTAAAGGTCGATTTAGTTTAGCCCGGTCCGGCCAGTGCACCAATGCTTCAATAATGCTTAAATAAACATTAGGTAATAAACATAAATTTTTTTCAAAGTATATGTGCACAAAGTAGTACAACTCGCACAATTTCTCAGTCACGGAGATTACTGAATATCAAAAGATCCTCTGGAGACGAGTTTTTAATCGTCTGACGATTGTAAGCACCGACCACAAGAACCCAGAAGCAGATATTGGAAAATAAAGTATATGGTTCTATAATGTAATTGGTTCCTCCCCGAGTAACATTAATTTTCTGTTAGCCAGGTCGTTTTGTCCCATTCTGTGACGCCAGTTTACGCGATCCATTCATCAACGCGGCGAGAGTGTCTGGGCGGGTCGAAACTGGGCCGAACTGCTGTGGCGATCGTATACTTTGCGAAGACATCCCCTAATTTGCCTGGGCTGCGATGTCGAGAAGCCTCGGACACAACTCTCTGTGTCACTGCATGAGAATGTGAATCTTGCGTTCCGTTATCCTTGTTTCGTGTTAGCCCCGCAATATCTGGGGTCACTTTCCATCAAATTATACAGAATCATTTTTGGGAATTTGTTGCTCAGATATCAAATCTTTGATGCAAGTTTTGAGTGTCGATTGCAAGGAACAGAAGCTGCAAAGACACTTATTTATTCTGTCAATGATTCGAAGGAGTTACAAACAATAAATTAGAATAATATTCCCACTATTTGACGTTTCACATCAGTCAATTTATAAGGTGCCACTACTTTAAAAGGGATAGTGATTGATCGAAACGACGGATACGCAACAGCGTGTGCTTCAGTGTCTTCGTTTATTGGTTCTCGTTGTAAGCTAGTCAATCCCAGGACTCGGAGAAGAGTTTTCCAGGGATAAGAGTGGATCCAATATTCGACGACTCTGGATTTCGACGGGCGGATTCGAAAGTGGTCCGAAGCACCGATCAACCACCCCCAAAATCCTCGAAAAACGATGAGAAATAACGCGTCCCGGATTTCGATAGTCCCAAAAAGACGAGTCGACGTGCCCCAACGATCCGCGATAATCTATTCGAAACTGTTAGAATAGCTCCGCTCCATAAAGGCGGGTATTTGCTGCCAGCGATTAGAGAGAGAGAGAGAGAGAGAGAGAGAGAGA
This sequence comes from Lasioglossum vierecki, assembly GCA_028455595.1. Taxonomy (NCBI): domain Eukaryota; kingdom Metazoa; phylum Arthropoda; class Insecta; order Hymenoptera; family Halictidae; genus Lasioglossum; species Lasioglossum vierecki. The sequence goes on from CM052339.1 coordinate 4,206,247, forward strand.
GAGAGAGGAAGACGCTGGGCTCGAGGCAATAAAGCGGAAGCGTTCACCTTTAATGAATCGGAAAGGAATTCCCGGCCGAGCAGACAACGAGTTCGACCCTATGGGGTGAAAACGACATTAGACAGAAGAATGAACGACTACTGGCTCCTCCTCCGTCGGGAAATTCTGCTTGTCCCTGTTCGTTGGCCAGTTCTATTTAATCCCTTCTAGAAAACACGAAACCGGGCCGGAACCGGACTTTAGCCGTAACCTAGAACCCGAATTCGGTTGTAGGTCGCGCTTGGAACATTGGTACTGCGGTGTAAAATACGCGACTACCATTGTGTCGATGGTCAGTTGAGCTATATTCCCGTTTCGTGACGCCGAGTTTCGAAATTGGTGCTGTATTAGGAGGTCGTTTCTGGTATTTATTTTTATTTTTCGGATCGTTGTATACATACTCCGATTTTCAAATACTCATAATTTACACAGACAATTTTTAGTAGAGTTTTTTTTGTGTGGTCGAGTTTCAATCAGCAAGTATCCTACGCGATACTTGTATCATTGTGGTAATTTTATCAATGCCTTTTTACAGGGTTGGTAAAACACAAGAGACAATCTTGTGAACACACAGAGCAATCCTGTTTCGTAGTCTTCTGCTAGACCGGATCTAAATATTAGATGGGAAGCTGAAAGTCGAAACCTTATTCCTTGGCGCATCTAAGGTAGAACCACTATTGGATTACAGTAAGAATACTAGCGAATACCACCCTTATAACTCCTTCTCCATTAGTCTCGGAACGTCTTTGACAGATAGCTCTCACGGAAAACAAAGAAAAAGTGCTAAGCCTACTTATTTGCCCAGTATTTTGTGACACTGGAACAGACAGTCGCGACAAGAAGTCTGTTATTCCATAGACATACAACTGATGTTCGATCAAGAATCATTCGAACAAACGCGACGAAAAGGAACGTCAAAATCGCTGATCCTCAAGATCCTTAGGCATCGAAGATAGAATCGCCAAAAGCTTGGGAACGTCTCCGTAAGATCTTTCCAAGCGACGGATAAAAAGATAGAGGCTTAGCAGGCTGGAAGAGTCATCCAGCCCGCGGCAAAGAGGAGGCTCGGCGCGTCGGAAAAAGAGCAAACAATCGCGGAAGGTGTGCAAGCTTTGGCGGCTCGGGCAAACAGTGTATCGCTTGCACAGAATTGGCAGCCGTAGGTGCGTGTGGACGTCGGCAGGGCGTCTCGACGCGAGGCGACGCGAGGCGAGGGTGCCGTTGAATGGGGAGCGCACGCGCCACGGGTAACAGAGGTTTGGGGCCACGCGGCGGCACCAGTCGCTCCTCTCAAACCGCGAAACACGTCCCGGCGTCCTCGAGGACCAGAATCGCGAGACTCGCAGATCTCTCTCTCTCTCTTTTTTTCTCTCCTTTTCTCTCACGCTCTCTTTTTCTCTATCCCGGCGTCGACACAACCCGAATCGCTGTGGATCGCGTGTGCAAACCGGAAATCGGTAAACCAGACCCAACAACCTCCAAACCTTAATCAATTTCCCGTCAAACCGATTTGCAAGAAACTGCATTAGGATCTTTCTCCGAGTCAACAAAGTGGCCTTCCCGACGAGATCCGGCGAGGTTACGCGAACGACCTTGAAGCTGCAACCAGAAGCGTGCACCGGTCTCGCGTGTTCTTGGTGTCTTGAATAGATTCTCTTGGGCATCGTCCTCTTAGCACTTTGACATCGGAACACGTATAAATATATATTTTTCTTCGATGTCTCTATTTAATATCATCTTATTTGATTTTCCGCCCGCGTTTTCATTCGGCCAGTATAAATACCCGGCGTCAAAGTGTTAACGTTCACCTTGGTAAATCTTGAGGCATCTGCGTCTTTGAAGTGACTTCCGGTGGGATTTAGAAAGTTGACCTTCGAGAAGGAACTCGGCGAAGATGGTGTTCCCTCCAGTGTCGCTGTGTCGAGGGATCTTCGGGATTATCAAGAAGGATTAACTGTTGGTACCCCGAGATCTGCTGGTTCGTTGTGGAAAGTTTGTCCTTGAATCACAGGGCCGAGTTGTCAGGGGGCAGTTAGTGTGCCGTCGATAATCGTGGCTAAATCGATGGACCCGCGATTAGGATAGTTAGAGCGGAGAACGCGCGCGTCCTTCGAAGAGGAAGACGACGCGGGATTAAACGCGGGTGAAGGCGGCTCGGGTACCGCGGGTAGACGGGTAGATTTGGTGATCGAGGATTGATGGTTGGAGATGCGACTGATGGATACGGGATTATTAATTAGTTGAAAGATGGAAGGGGAATAAGATTTTGGGGTTCTTGGGTGTCGATGGTTTCTCGACATCTGTTAGCTGTCTCAGTTACTGTAACTTCCACGATGCAATCTAAAAGACATAATTTCCACAGTTTTAGCTGTTAATCTCTAATACCATACTAACCTCGTTTGAAAGCATCTCTGCGTTGTCGCCAAACATCACCGGGCCGGCTACGTGATTTCTCTGGAGGACGCACTCTAAACCTGTTAGCTGGCTGAGCATCCTTCTAATTCAAAGGTGCAAACTCCAACACTCCATCCCTCAGTTTCAGCTGTTGATCTCTAATAATCTCCCTTGCTACCACGGTAAACCCAAAGCTTCTGGATGATGTCTCTAAACACAACTAGGTCTTTCCACTAACAACTTAGAGGCTGTGTTTCTTGGAGTTCGACTCGACGGCGCAGAACGTTCCACCGCTTTAAAGCCGGGATCTCGTGAGGCCTAGCTCCGTCGATCCTAGGGCTCTCGATCAATTAAAAGTTTTTCGCGGAATCCCGCTCACCTACGCTCGTTACGGTTCCGCAGCCGAGAGGCGGCAAGCCGAGGATTTGTCCCCGGGGAAAACCGATAAATGGATTGAACGCTCTTCCGGCGGAGCTCCTTTCGAAAGGTAAACGCCGACTCGACTCGAACGCTAGTCCCTTTTGCTACCGTCCAATTAGCTCCTCGATCCAGGTCCCGCGAACGGGATCGATCGATTCCGATCCCCCTCTGGAGACCAGAACTACCTGGCTCTGGCTCCTTTTCGACTCGAGATCCCCTTCTCAACGGTAAACACAACCCTGCATCGGGTTCTAAAACACATTTGCCTTAAGAAATCACTCGGTGGTTGATTCGTCAAAAGAATCGAACAGAAATCAATTTTTAAAGATTTAATGCAACTTCTTTAAAATCATCACCATGGAACAATTAGCCGAATCTCGTCGGGGGACACCTGCATCTCTCCACCAACCTCCCATAAACCTCTCTTACTGTCTCGAAACCTATCGATCTTTTTAATTGAAACCACATTTCCCATCGCGTTCGACGAGAAAACAGTGTTCCATAACATTGGACCTTCGTTCTAAGGGGGACAGGCGTCAAGGGGCCCACCGAAGGAACGTGGGGCCCCATGGGATAGAGGATCAGGAACTGTGGGGTGTCATCAAGAACAGTGTCGCTATTGCCATCAACCTGGACATCGATCCTGTACACGTTCCATCCAAGGACCTCGAGTTTCCGTCGAAAGAGGCCAAAGGACCGTTTTGGATCAGTGGTGTCGCGTGGTTCCGATCGTATTCGTACCGCTTTGAATCGGTTCGCACCGGATTACCGATCCTGGAGGATCTCGCGTGTCAATTGAAGATCATCTCTGCAGTGCTCGCGATCGTTGTCTGTCTCTGTGCTTTAAGTAAATACGATTCCAAATTGGAACGCGAACCCGCGGCGCAGCGATTAGTCCGCCGCTGAATTATTTTCCGGTTTAATTGTGCGTCCTTAATTGAACCCTGCGGTACGATAAATCCTGAGGACCAGCTGAACGCAGGAGCTTTCAGGTAACGTTTAAACGAGATCCTCCTGCTTTATTGTCCTTTTTCCTCCCGTTTTTATTTTTTATATTGTGCCTTTAAGCGTCGTCTCATCCGAGATTCACTTTAGCTAGGTCCTTTATGGAAAATGATGCAGGCCGTTTGATCTAGAATCGTTCGTTGATGGTCGTCTTGAAATTTTCAGGCGCTAAATAGGTCTCGTGTTCTAGATATTATCGAAAACGTTATAGCTTGTTTGATCTTGAATCTAGATTTTAATTGGTTATTATATACTCTGTTAATTTCTCACTACTGTCTCTGCTATCCTCTCACTGTGACCGATGTCCACAGGATTCGGAGTGTTGCCACATTCGCGGCACGTTCGGTTCGTTCGTGATCGCGTATCGTTCCGCCTTGCGTGATTATGACCGGTTAGGGGATCATGCGAATGGTCGAAGGGTGGGCCTCGCACCGTCGCGTGTCGTTCACCCCGTCGACTGTCACGGGGCGAGAGATCGTTCGTTCCGATAAGTCGCATTCCTTTCTATTAGCGGGGGACTTTTTCTTCCTCGTGGAACAACGACCGGGAATATATCAGGAAATTGGGCCGCGAGAGTTGATTAATTCCTGGGGTTTATTGGGGAATTCGGAAGCGAAAGTTTGGTCATTTTGTTCGCTCGTGTTTGACCGCGAATTAGAACGTAAATCTAGCTTTATTGCTTGTTTGCAGTTTGTCGCGAATTTGAACCCAGATCTGCTGTTAACGATCGTTTCGTTTATTATCGCGAATTGGTGCTTAAACCGAATCATTCGTTTGTATTCAAACAATGAGAATACGGATGATATCAGTGTTATTTGATTATGGTTTATTCTGCAGTGGATGCGCGATGGCTAATGCAATTTGTTTGCGTTTATATGTATATTTAACTATAAATGTAAAAGTCACATAACCGAGAGCATAAATCCAGTAACAAGGAAAGTAGATTTATGTTATAATTTGCTGCGATTACGGGTTCTTATTTCATTTCGCAAGAGCTTCCCGGTCGAATGTTTCTGTTTCACAGATGATGGATGTATACATAGAACGTATACGTAACTATGAGGAGCTTATGCATCGTTAATTAACGTTTATCTGAAAATTATCCCTTCAAGTAATAGCGACTGTGGTTGGAGTCCGCGAGTCACCGGATACTCTCGACTGTCTCTAAGAGAACGGAAATTCTGATGGAGAGAGAGAGGTAGAATTTATCTGAAACGATCTTGTTACCTTGTTTCGTGGCTGTGGATGGAGATAGTCGCTAGGGATATCCGTGTACAAACGCACAATGTTCAGTCGTTTATAATTCACCGTGCTCGCTGTCGCGGAAGAAGAAATATTGCAGAGGGATTATTTTCTGACGTTCATTCTACTATTTTTCTTCGGTTTGTAGTATTAATAATAATTTCTTACCGTTGCTAACGACTTCGCTACTCGGTAATTGGTGTCAGACCTTCTAATTACATGGTTCTGCAGAATTCTCTGATTATGCCAATTTTAATCTTCTTTTCTTTAAATCCATCGATTTATATGATAAATGTTATAACTGTATGTTATTGATTCTCATCCTAATGTCAATGCAAACTATATTTAATGCAATTTATATTTTAAAGTTGCAATGCAACTTATATTTTAACAATATAAGACTTTTTAGAAATTATAGTAAATTCTCGCAAAACAAGCAAGCAAGAATCCCGGCAAATAATTGATTCTTCGCGAGCATGAGTCTGCGAGCCCTCGGAGCGACGAAATAATTTCCCGAGGAAAATATGCAAGCTAATCGGATTCTTCGGGTTGCACCGGCTGGTTTTATGAACGAAAAGGAAAACGAAAGGCAATCGGAGATAGAAAGGGGAGTCGTCGATCTGAAAGGGGGTGGTTTTTGCGGCTCATACCGCGGAGTGCTCCATGGGGAATGGTTCGATAACGAAGCATCGGGGAGAAACGTTTTCGTCGTTCGGCGCGAGAGGATCAGGCTAATATCGCCGGGAGAGAAGGGACAATCGGGTTAAGAGTGTCTTAAGTGTCGACGATCGATTGGATCCGCCGCAAAAATTCTCTGGAACGAATTTAGGCGAAGCCACCACCTAACCAGTGGCGAGCAATCCTAAACGAGCACTCGCCTCCAAGGATTATTTGTGCCAGGATATGTCGGACCAACCTAACTTTCTCCACGGAGATAACAAAGTATTATTTGCTCGCAGATGGAACCGTGCTTCGCACTTCCTGACGAGACTTTTGGCCCAGTGGAAAGTCCTGCTCGGAACTCGCCAACACCATCTCTCTGCACTTTCAGTTGCAATTTTCGTGTTCCATTGAGTGCAGTGATCTAATCGCGAGAATACTTGCGAGAGTTATTTAGGAGATATTTTTGTCGACTGGGTTTTTAGAACGAAGCAATATTTCATATTTGTTGCAGGGAGTCTGTTGTAGTCGGGAAACATATATGTTGAAATTTAACCCTGTTATTATCAAAGAAAATAAATATGGAAATTTCAGCCCGCTATTAGAGAAAATCAATATTAAAATTTCAATCTGTTAGGAAGAAAATAAATATTCGAATTTTTAAAACGTTAAAATATTATATTCTGTTCTAATTTTCTTTTTCGCGAATCTGTTATAGTCCGAAGTAAATAAGTATTGGAATTTTTTGGCTTTCTTTTTATGATGTCATGGATTGAAAAATAAAGAATTCCGTAAATCTGTAAAATACAAAGATTATTATTGACAAGAGACAGGATGAAAGTTTTGTTCTCCGGTTTGCCACCGGCTTACGATGGAAATATTGTAAGGATCAATGTAAGAACTAATGTAATTACAGAGATATTAAGATTTCTCCCTGTGAGTTTCTCTAGAGGATGAGAATCAATAATTTGTGATGTTAATACTTTGATTATACACAAGGATTACGGTAGATTTGCACCAGGAAGTTATTAATGGGACTCGGCAGGCGAAAATTAGTGGTTTCTATCAGGTTTCTAGCCACGGAGGAATCTCCCTAGGTTAGTTAAACTTTCAGGACGTCCGTAATGAGATTAGATCATTAGGTTAGAGACGTTATAGCATGCTAGCCTATTTCCGATGATTCTTCTGTCCTTTGATTATCATTTTTTACTCATTATTGTTCCATTTAATCTTCTTGAAAAGGTTTTGAAAGTCTCTTAGGAGTATTTGGTGATATGCTAAAGACCTTTGGCCTCTTTGGACCCTTTGAAGCACCTTGGAGGTCTTTGAAGGATGTTAAAAATCCCTTGGAGATTCTTAAATGACTTTTACGACTTCTGGGAATCTCTGGGGGATTGTGAGGTCCTTGAGGAGCTCCCGGAGGCTTACAGGAGGCTCGAGGAACATCTGGAGGATCCTGGAGAACATTGGATACTCTTGAAAACCTTTCAAGGGTTTTGGAGACCTTTGAGGGATCTTGGAAATCCTCTGGAGGCTTCTAATAGATTTTCATGATTTTTAAAGACCTCCAGAGAATTATGAGGATCTCAGGAAGCTCCTGGTGGATTCTGGAGGATCAGAGATTTTTTGATATTTTTAAGTACTACAAAATTTTTGGAGACCTTTAAAGGAACTTCTCAAGGTTTCTCGAAAATCGTTAGGTCCTCCAGAAGATTATCAGGACCTCCAGAAACTCGTGAAACTACCTTAAAGCAATTTAAGCGACTTTAAATTCCCTCGAATACTTCTATAGGGTCTCAGGGATCTTCTCGGATTTTGCAGCCCTTTGAAACAGTTCAGGGGTCTTAAATGAATTCTTAAGAGCCCTTGAAGAGCCTTAAATACCATAGTATCAGTTATTCTGCTACCAGACAGACAAATTGTCAATTACATTGTGCATTTTCCAATTAGCATCCCTTAGCTTTAGTAGTCTCCGTTTCAGGTGAAATTTTTTTCTCACCGAACTCTGGCGAGATTAGGCCAATTTCTATTCTCCGGCCAACCACGGATTCTACGATTACAGGCCACGTTCGACAACCGATAAAGCACCGCGCGTAAAAGCCCCGCTCCCGCGTTTACAACGTCGCGACGGCGATATTCTGGAAACAGGGGATTGAAATTTCGTCCGTGGGAAATTTATGGTACTTGGAGTTTCTTGGACTATTAATAATTTCCTGCCGGATTTCGAGGCGTTCTACGAAGAATATTATAGCGTGCCCACGTTGACGGGCTTTATGCTCGGTGGGGATTGCTTTAAGTATAAATAACTACTCGAACCTGGCCGTGCTCGTCGAAACTATCGATTATTACTTCGCCGGCGCGAGTCTCTTGGAAAAAGTTCACTTTCTTCGAGTATTAATAGCGACCCGGGCTCTATCATCGTTGCCAGTGGTTAAGGGCGGATTTTCATTTACATACTCCGAAAGATCGATCCCTTTTTCAGTCTGATGAATACCATCATCCATAGGGACTTTATTTCAAAATAAATGCAACTGGAAGGGGAAGACACACCACGTGACATACCTATTCTAGGTATATATAGGTAAAAATTTTTTTGTGGCAACACTGATAAAGATACATATGTATCAGTTTAAAAATGTATGAAAAGTTTCTATTAAATTCCACTTGTTCCTTCTTGCTGAAAAAAATTCAGAATGATCACCTTTCAGGACCAAGACGAAAGTTCTCTCCATGACAGTCTTTCCGTATCAACGTATCTAAGAATGCCGAGAGATCGACAATTTCCAGGACGAAAGAACGAACCATTCTCTTCGGTAGTCTCTCGGTGTCAATGTCGCTCCCGCTCGACTGCCGCTAATTAGCGATAATCGGCGTTAAGAAACGACGCCTGGTTGCAGACCGGATCGTGCGCCGCGCCGTCTCGACGAGAGATTTATCTTTCCGTCGACTTTTCTGTTCGTTCCACCGGGGAATATATTCCGTTCTTGGAACCAATTTTCGTCTCGTCCCGTGCCACCAGGTTCCAACACTGCGCAGAGGATATTCCCAACTATCAATTCATCTTGGATACGTACAAATGATTTGTAGAGGCTACCGTAGACTATCCGTCGAGTTGGGAGGAACACTGGCAATTAACGAAATCGCGCTATTCATTTCGCTATGGGATCATAAGAGTACTATGATTTATAGCCACGACAATGCTAAACGCTTTCAACAGATTCGTCTGGTTATTCACGATTTTAAGAAACTCGTTGCAGAGAAGAATTCATCGTTTGCATTCACCGCGGACAACCTGATCGATTGATGCTCGATTCGCGTTTGAAAGATGGAATGCTGTTCTTGGGGAAGAAAGACGGGGTGGCGAGCTCGTAAACTTGTCTACGGCCAATAGTCCACAATTTACAGTTCGTTGGCGAACCATTTTTCTTCGAGCTTGCTCGAATGATGCTCGTGTAACGAATTCATTATTACTTCAACAAACCCGGTAAATGAAAAATAAAATTAAGAGATGTTTAAAGATCTTTAAAAACTTGCATGCAAAGATTGCCCACGAAAAATTCGCAGTCTGTTCCGACGGATTATGATCGGGTGATGTAGGGGCGCGCTAAGAAAACGAAATAAATTTCCAATTAAAATGAGCCGATGCTCAATCGAAGAATTAATTGGCCATTTATCAGGTCGGTGCACACGCGACCCGATTATGCATCGTAGTCACGAACAACATCTCGACCGAGCCTGGAGTTTTCACCGCAGGAAACCGCAGCCACTTGTTCGCCATTTTTGCTTTGCTGCGCGGAACTTCCTCGGATAAAATATGTCCACAATAAACAGAGCCAGATATCCGGCGGCGTGTTTCGAACCGCGGTGCGCGCGCGTACATTCCGCGTACCCTTTTCCTTTTTTTTTTAATCGATGATCGTATTTCATTGTTCCGCGAGTATTTCACTTGTATTTCCAAACATCGATTCCACTCGAAATTCCCTTAAAATGCGACGGGACGAGATTCTTAAGCAAACATACCTTCTACAAGCAATTCTGCAAAGTACACTTTCGTAAAGGATGACTATTTGGTTACAAGTCTTGGAAGATGGATCTCCATTTAGTACTGGACCGTGAAGTCATAATCACACATTTGTTCAAATGTTTTACAGCTTTGTAAAGAATTGGAATCGAAACGGAAATAAATGAATTGATATAACTGCATAAAATCCGCAGTTCGCGTGTAAAGTATTGTGAAGCAGACATGGCGGTCTGCAGACGCGGTGCTAAGATGGAAATGGAATTGGAATCGAAACGGAAGTCGGTAGAGAAGAAGCGGGTCCGACACGGCTGGCCATTGACACTGGATGACTTCCGGTTGCGCGAAACGACCAATCAGTCCGCAATTTTCCAATTGGCACCGGGCAGGCGGGGGGCCCATCATCGTTTCGCTCACGGTCCCCTTAACCGCCTGTAATCGACGGTTCTTGGACCGTGTTCTGGATTCGTCGTCGGCGGATTCACAACTTTGACAACTGTGTGTCGTAAGCGGATCAACGCCGAGCACGGCCGCAATCCGCGTAATCGAGAGACTGCCGCAAATTGTTGCGACCGGTTGGCTAACAACGTTGCTGAGTTGTCGGGGACGTGTCTGTGATTGCTACCTCTAGCAAAATTGTTGACTGTTTATCCCCACAGCTCGCGATTCCTCACTTTCTCCATTCGACTGTCATCCGCACCTTTTTCTAATGAACTTCTTTTCAACGAGTTTCCTTTCATATCTTTCGAAACTCAACTACAGAAAGATAAATCGGAAACATTATTCCTTTCTGTATCGTTTCAACAGTTATAAATGGGTTTTATTATATTACTTCTTGCGCATGATTTCGAAACCTTTAATTATTTCTGGTTTATTGAAATTACACATAAAATATTTATTATATCCGAGGCAACGTTCCACGCGCAAGAAGAGCCGAACGCATTTACAGGATAAGAAAAGGGAGAAACGTGGGAACACTGATCAAAGTAGAACAGAGTTTCCGAGCGATAGTGATCGAATAATCGGGACGCTCTTCCGATCATTTCTCCGGGCACGCCCACCGCTTCCAACCGATCGGAGAATACGCGATTAATCTGGTTCACGGCGCTAATCCCCGATAAAACAAGGTGTCCGACGATTCTCCCGCCGGAGAATCCCGCGAGAAACGATTATGACAGGAAAGCAGACCCGGTAGACTTATCGCTTAGGTCCGAACCCTCGAACAATGACGTTGCTCGTCGGCCATTCGTTTGTCGTTTCTAAGCCGGGCTTAGCAGTGTTCCAGGGACCGGGATCATCCCCAAAGAGGATAGTTCCTCAGGAACCGGGAACGTGGCCGGCCAGACAGAGCCCTGTTTTTCTGTGGTCCGCGTTGATCTCTCGATTTACGTTTCCGCTGGGAACGGATTCAATTAGGCAAACCTTTCCTCCCTCGAATTCATCGATGGCCTCTTATCCGTCCCATCTCTCACAATCGTACATATACATACTGTTACCACAGTCGAATATGTTATATGTGAATTCCTTTGGAATCCTGTGACGGTGCACTCGCGAATTTTTAACAATGTTTCAAATCATTCCGGACATTGTTGGGAATCATGAATTTTTATTCGCGGCGCAAAGGTTCGACCATTTACAACAATTTTTGTAGGAATATTAAACGCTGGATTTGAATCTTCAGGTTCAAGAACCGCGTTAGCTATTAAAATATTTTAATTCTTAATTAAAAATTCATAATATCCTGAAGATAAATTACGATCGATAACTAATTAATTAATCATTGTTGGGAATTGTTATCAGCCTAGATAATCAGAATTATTCGAGAACTGGCGAATGAAGCAACTGGAACAATCTTCCAAGTGATTCGGTAATTGAACATTTTTCTACCAGCACTAATTCTCCCAAGATGCACTTTCCTCCGCCTCATCGGGGCTGCATAATGCATAAGAGAAATAATATCATTCGTCGGGAGGCGGATTCCACGGGGGACGAAACGACTGCAGGGATGAAATCTCAAGGCGCATCTTCGGTGCAACGTTTACGGGAACGTGAAGAATGCGAGCTGCACTTGCAGCATCCGGTGCATAGCCGCGTGCACACGGTGCGCACACTTCACTCCGAACGGAGTATCCTAGATGGCCAACGGCGCTCATGTTTCGTTGCTGAAAGCTCCGCGACCCGCGAACCGACCGGATTCGCCATGCTTTTAGAGCGGCGTATTATTCGTCATAAACATTTCACGGTGAATAAATTGAAATCGATACGTATCCAACGCTAACGCGAGAATTACAACGGCCTGGCTCCGGCGAAACGTGCAGCTGCTGTTTCGAGAGGATTCTAGCTTAAATGCCAGCAACCGTTTTTCTCTTTCGAGCCTCGCCAATTTCTGCTGCCCCCGGAACCTCGTTTTCATCGCACTGTTCGCGACAATGTTATCACTCTGTCGAGCCATGTAAAATATTATTGTGTACCGCGTGCGCTGTTTCTCAAAGAAATTAAATTAAAGCAATCGTGCTAGTTTTCATTGAAAAGGATCCATATTGGGATCGAAACGTAGAAAGTTTAACCAAACTAGCACGATTGCTTTAATTCAGTTTTTGATTGAACTTTTGCGCCGATATGATCTATACTTCTTGTTATAAACTACCTTACGATCGAGAATCAACAAACACAATTTCATTTGAACTTACGTTGGTCACATGTGGTAAACAGTTCAGCCAATTTTTAGCTCCTTGCGTTTGTAGCATCAGAATAATCTTCGCTGTACGAAATAACTGCAGTAGGAATTAAAGATATCTCTGGTTTTGTTTTTAAGAAGTTTTCTCAGGCTCCTGACGTTTTCAAAATAGCGCACGAAACTGGGAATTTTGCTTGGAGGTCCGCAGCATACTTATCAGCAACTGGTATATATGTATGTGCGCTGTGTTCATATTTCCAGGCGAATGGGCTATTATCTTCTAAAGTATCGCAGTAACGAAAGAATGTTTAAACAGGGGACTACATTTTCGTTGATATGAAAATTTCGTTTTTAATGCTATGGAACTATGCAGCGGTGGGTAACAGCGTTTTCAGTCGACGGAGATATTAATTTATGGAAAAGTTACTGAGGAAATGCGACGCCGCGTGACCACAGGCGAAACGTTGACCAGCAACCGCGAAATAAACAGAATTTAATTACGCGACTGTACCAAGGAGTACAGTGTTTTATTCTGTAGCTTGATATTCCTCTGAAGAGAATTGATTCGAGGAAATCTGCTCGAATACGTGAGGCGCATAGTGATTCCCGGCTTCTCTAACAGTATTAGTTATTTCAAATCCTTGATTTTAATATGTCGCGTCGCAGTTGGTCGTAAATACTCTTTCGAGAATTTACATTTAATTTTGTTATACGAGTTGCCAGGTACACACTCGTCGAAACATCGATTGACTTTCATGAAGGTAGGTATACACGGGCATCAATCTATTTAATGAATTTTCACAAATACAGTTCCGTGTCTTTAATAACTGTGAAAGCGAAAATTGGAAACAGATCAGTGTGACCTGTAGTTCCAAAGTTAACAAACACGGGGATAGTGCAATTTTCATATAACGAAATGGCATTTCTCTGCAATCGATGCTTAAACTTCAAAACGAAAGTCCACTTAAATCTTCCCGTTTACATTTATATAAAATATTGAAGAATCCATTTATGGGAATGCATTTAACTCGTATAATTCAATTTAGAGATGGCTCTTTGAAAAATATTGTATAAGAACTTTCTCGGTAACCGTACTCTATACTGAAGGGCTAATAATATTCCCCAAATTTCAGGAGAAATCTGTTTGTCAATGGAACTATGAAAAACAAATTATTCTAAGAAAATTGAAACAGTACTTCAGCATACTACAGCTTATTTTCTCAATTTCTATTTGATCATCCCTGGATCTATATAGCACCAGGAACAACAATGTTCAAATATATATATATAATATTTTTATAAAATATAAAATAAAATATAAATATATATAAAATATTTACCACATATATATACAGAGTTATTCAAGGGCATTCATTATGTATATATTATTTATTTATATCGGTCGCATCAAGATCCAGAATCCTTGTAAATAGTTATAAATACATTGGTGAAAAATCAGTTCACAATTGTAGCTACCATAATTACAAAGTGTGGTAAATATTTTTGGATCATAGAAATAGAATAACTTGTGTGACGTTCTTTCGGGCATTGATTTTAATTACAAGGGACAGTGAAGCGACGTATTGGAAGGAGAAAAGTATTGTAGAAATTCTGGGACTGTCAGATGAATAACCTCTTAAAAAGACGATTGAACACGATTTGCAATACACCGTCTCTTCCGAGATAGCTCGACAAGAAATTCGAGGCAAGAAAAGCCCAAAGCGAACGTCTCCATCAATTTCCCCTCGAAACGAAAGTCCACACGTGCGGACTCCCCGGCGAATTTCGAGTGTGTCTCAGCGTGTGCATCTGGCTTTTCCCCGATTCCGCATGGTGTACGAGTGTGCAAAAACGAGGGGCTCGGGTCCGTTTTGCATCGGCGAACGGCTCCCGCGCCAGGTGACAAATAGCGTCGAAGTACACGAGCATGCAAATCGCCTCGAATTTGTCTTTCCGTCCGGCTCATCTGTCTCGCGCTCACGGGAGCTTTTATTTTTTTCTCCGGAGCGTATATATATAACCGAAGCATCGATAGGATCTCCTTGCGAACGGGCGCGGACAGAATGGGAATTAGGTTGGCGGCCCTTTTTCCTCCCTCTTCCGGACCGTTCTACTCGAATGGCTGTTCGGCTACGTGCGCCAGATACGTTCCCATTATCGCCGGCTAGGAGGATAGACCGATACGCGACACGGTCCGGATCCTCTCGACGTCTCGCGTACGCTTCGAAACTCATCCGGAATTTACCTGTTCTAGTTTACTCGCGAAAGAGAGAGAGAGAAAGATAGCGGGGCTTCAGAGAGATCAGCTTCGAGCTGAGTCAAGAGACGGGACATTGAATACTCTCCGCCTTTTCGCGTGGGCACACGCAGGTCACGTTCTTTCGAAGCAACATCACATGGAGAGACGTATCGACTTCATTCACCAGATGTTTGGATTTTGAACAGACTTCTATAGTTTGTTGATACGGTAACGTCGGAGGTCTTGAGTGACACTTGAACGCGTTGGATTTTTTGTCGAATGAATAACTCACAATCAAATACGTACACGTCGATTCGGAATAAGTAGTATGACCCATCCTATGGTCAGCCAATCGGAATATTTGAAAAATTCACACATACCGAGCATGTCCGATTATTTTACACTATAGTGTAAACTATATTTATTTATTATAGTTTTACACTATAGTCCTTAGTTACACTATAAGTTAAACGCTTCGTTAGCCAGCCAAAATATGAAGATGAACGTGATACACTACTTTCAAAGGCCTGTTAATTATTTTCGATTTTATTAAGCGTTATGCACTAAAAATTTAACTTCATTGAATTAATCTTTTCGATTACACATTAATGTTAAGTTAAGTTTAAAGTTTAAAGCATTAAATAAATAATAATAATAATTCACACTATCGGTAACCAAAAAGTTGCAGAATATATTCGAAATAGAGTATCGAACGAAACGAAACGTAACGCCAAACGAACGGGAACACGGTAGAAAACCGTTTTTCTTAAAAACCTCGAAACGAAATCGTTGCACGAGCATCAATTCGAACGACTCGTCGGGAAACGTTGTGGTTCGCGACCGTTTTCTCGCAACGCGGTGAAATTCCGTGAAAACACCCACGACTCCTTCGAAGCGATTTCCGCGAGTTTTCCGAAGGCCAGGATCCCCGGCGAGGATTACAGACGTAAGATTACGCACGCACACCAGCCACCGCTCGTAACCGTGAAGCGTGTACGTAATTACTCGCACATATTAGACACGGGGCTTTTTATAAACGACCTTTTTTCCCTCGGCCGAGCCAGGGAGGTCGCGGGGCAAAGGGGAAACGTAGTCGCGGCCATCACGGGATAGAACGAGAGGAGAGGCGAAAAGGAGCGAGGGAGATAGAGAGAAAAATGAAGGAAAATATTCAGCGAGTAACGAAGTGGGTCTCGGGGCTCGTGTCACGCGAGTCGCGTGCCTTTACGTCGCCCCGGCCCGTATGAAACATTGGTTTATTAGGAGATTTCTGAGAGCTCTCTCCGCGAGTTTTCTCGTTCCTAATAACGCGGGGAACCTAACGAACGGCGATGCTCGCCTTAATTTCCGAGAAACTCCCCTTAATTTCGCCCTGGACGCGAATAAAAACGTTTTTTCCCTGGCCACCGGCGTTTTTTTCTCTCCGAGGAAATTTCTTAGACTTTCGCAACGCATTCGCGGAAAAGTTGTTCCGCTGGTTTTTCAAGAGCAGCACGATTCTCGCAACGGATCTCGTATGCGGCCGCACCGGCTAATTTATTCACCCTAATCTGCACCGTGGCGGCCGCTTCACGCGACCTAACTAAAAATGGTTCAGGTTTGATGTAATCGTTCGGCGATTTATGCGGCTCTGCGGTATCTTGTTGCGGCCCGAAAGTTCACCGGCAACTTCGCCGGCCGACGAGTTCCGCGACAATGTAAATTGCGGGGGGAAATAAATTGCGCTGGTCGAGAACCTAACTTTTCACGCTACTTGCCCGGTTAACCGTTTACTCCTGGTCCAGAGAAATTTTTATTTGCCGGGGAAATTGAATTCTCGACGTATCTTTTCAGCGGCTAAAAGCAATTTTTTTCAAATAAACGTCACCCCTAAAATTGCATCCGCGTCTAATCAATTTTCGGAGCAAACGAATCTCATTCGAAGCGCTTGTCTGAAATTGTTATTTTAAAATTGTTTCAAAGTTCACCCTTTGAGGATTATATCCATCCCACGAATATGAGCGACGATCACCTAGGGAACGAGTACGTGAAATCTCTTTCGAAGATCTGTAAATTAAGAGCGAGTTTCATTAAAGTCGCTTCTGCGTGTAATTTACTGGAAACCTTGAATTAAATTCTTTCGCGATCTACTATCTTGTAGTTTCAATTCCAAGCACGTTCCGACCATCTTCTTTCTTTCGACTGTTGACGAAAGACAGCGGAATACATCGACGGACATTAATCTCGTCCGTAACAAAGAATCGGGGATTAGTCTTCGCAATAGTGAACGAGAAAAAAATAAGACCGGTCTTTTGACCGGTTTTTGAAGACAAATAGGTTTTTCTATTGGCAATGGGTAATTTCTATAATATAAAGAAAAACGCAGATCCCCATTTAGAACCCAGAACAGAGTGAAACAATTTTACGAGTTTCTGTGCCTTGTCCATCAAGCGCACCGTGGTGAAGCACGTTCTGGTGTGGTTGGCAAAATCCTGGAGGCTCTCCAGGGATTCGCGGATCGTTTTGTTGCGACGGGAGTTCTCATACCTATCTGGTGGTGCGAACCGTGGGGATTCAATCTGCGCGGAATTCGCCGAGCGCTGAAAAATTGAAGATTTCGGGATTTCGTTGACAACATCACCAGCGAGTTTTCCCTCCCGTATCTGTTCGATCTGCTTAAAAGAAAAAAGAAACTATTTTCCTCGGTGACGCGAGAGGAGATAGATAATAAACGGGGGAAAGAAGACGACGACGGCCGCAGTTTACTCCGAGAAGCATCGAACGATTGGTCGATCGATTAACTGCGCCCGTGCAGCGAAAAGCTCTCAAGATATTCTTTTACGAGGGAACTTGGGAATCCCGTGCCGATAAAAATGCAGTGAACCGACGGAGAAGAACGCGTTCTGCCTGCGTGACCGTGACTCGATTCGCCCCGCGGAATGGATCCCATAAGCATCCAAGAGTCACCCTCGAGATTGATAATCTACTTATCGAAGCCGCCGCTTTTTGCCGCTGTTACGCCCGACGAGATGACCGCCGCCGGGATTACCGCGAGCCCCGATAATCTGACGGGGAAGAAACGAGATGACACGTGTCCCAATTGATTCCGACTCGCGGCGACCAGCGTGGTCGATCTGTTACATCGTTCCTGAATGGTCAGAAAATTTTTGTTCGGTTCCACATGGTGTTTTCTGTTCTCCAATTGCGTTTTGCAAGGTCTTCTTGCTTCTCTTGTTCGAGCAAGGTCTTCTTCGAAGCAGTGCCGGATTAAGCACGATGAAATCTTTTTTTTTTAGCAAAAATATCTGGGAACGGTATCCACCAAATTTTAGGGCAATTTTCTGCTGTAATGTGGCACTGCTTCGAAGAGCAATTGTAATCTGACTGTTTTCGTGTTTAATGGTCTTGAAGACTTAAATAGATCATGAATGGATTATATTCTTGACGGTGTAATAGGTAGGTTTGGAGAAAGGAGGCATCCAGTTCCGAAGCCACAGTGTCTGACCAATGCGGGCCTTTATCACTGTCAGCCGGCTGGATCGTCGTTTGATCGGAGTAACAAGTGATCGGGAGGTTTGCGGTCACCAATGAAAAATTAAATCACGGTCGTCTGGTCTCCGTATATCGGTTGCAGATGGCTGCACCCCCCGTCGAGTGGCATGCAATATTTGTACGTCAGGGCCAATAGTAATTACGCGGCGCATTAACAATGCGCCCGGTGAATTTACGCGCTCGATATAGTATTAATGGGGACGTTTAATTTTCGGAACGATACGAATGGCTTGAACTATGCTCCGAATGCTTCTACGCTCGTGTAATTTACGAATGCGGCTGCTTGTTCGGGAGATCACGCCATTATTGAAAAAAGAATCCAATTGCTATAGGGACAAATTCCATTTACCGATATTCTATTTCCAACGATTCGATGAGTTTCCAATTTCACAGTCGCAGCAAAAAAGAGGGGGGTTGATTAATAATTTATTCGATAGCGGTGCCTATTGGACTTTTAACGATGATGAGAATTTCGCCGTAACAAAAGACTTCTATCTACGAGTTGATGACTTGCTTCTATATTTCAGTTACAGTGGGCAAGAGGAACTTTTAACGAAGATTAAAAACTGTTCCCAGGTTGTTTTTCATTTAACGAGTTCCCCGTTCGGTCGGGGAGTATTCTTTGTTCACGTCGATTTTCGAAAAGTAATTGACGAGCTCAGAGAATCGGCAGCGAGGATCGATTTCCCGTGGCCATCGGTGACGATCAAGTTCACCGGCGGCCTTCCTCGATGGCATCGATCACCGATGCGCGTCGTGCAGGCCCCGTCGTCGCTGTTAATAACTAATAAACGACGGACGATCATAAATAACCGACGACAAGCGCGCTTCTGTCCAGACCGCAAACAAAAGCGTGCACATCGCTGGCTCCCGGCTACGCCGCGACAAAGAATAAAGTTCAACATTTGTGTCTGGCTGTTAACCCGTTGCCAACCCTTCAGGGAGATCCTCGTTATCCGCGGCGAACACCTGCGCGGCCGCCATTTTATTAACCTTAAGGCGGGTTTAAATAGAAACGTGAAAGTTTACAACGTGGGACGCGGTGCATGAAAACAATGTAATAGCTTCTGAGAATGTGAGGATTCAAAGACTCTCGCAGTATTTAATGCAAAAAGGGGATGAATATTCAGCAGCAGGAAGGCACGAGAGGTAATGAGTGAAAGGGGAACAATATCGTTAGATGTGCGGAATATCTACAACGTTTGGGCAAACAAGCGAATTAATGACGCTATGTGATCAGACAAGTAGAACAGATACGGTGTACAGTCAGAGAAATTGAATAGGGGTGGTCTACGGTTAGACAAATCGATTCGGATTGTTCCAATTAGTCGAACAAGTGAAATAGTAGTGTTGCATCGTCACATGACAGGAATAGGGGTAACCTATAAGAAAAATCGACATGGACGACACGTGGTCATACAATTAACATAAGTAGGATAATAATTAATAAAGCAGGGCCCGCTAGATAGCCTTACTCATGAGTCCTCTAGAGGGTCTAGGACGAAACAGCTCCTTTCTTTTCCTCCTATTCAAAAATTTTAATAGCTAACGTGGTTCTCGAACCTGAATTGCTAATTGTTGTTGTAAATGATCGAATCTTTGCGCCGCGAATAAAAATTTGTAATATCCTGATAAGCAGGATACATTGTCACGCGAGTAAAATATGGCTCTTCTCGCATTACACAAGTGGATTAATGATCGTCTACATTACCAAACAATTAGTATGAGGATGACACATGTTTGAACAAGTGAAACGGGTGCACACACGGTCCGACAAGCGAAACAACGAATCAGCACAGTAAGACCAACAAGTCAGCGTTTACGATTAGTCTCTTTTAATTAACGGAAGATTAATGCTCGAAGTTCAGTCAGCAATTCCGAGGCCAGAAGTTGCCCGATAGTTCCGAGTTTTTAAAGCGTACTTCGCCTCAATTAGCTCGAACTGTTTGCCCCGGTCAGCGAAAGATCAGCATCGAAGATCAACCCCGGTAAATTGGCTACTTCAAATTCGACTTCAGTTTTTAGTATCGAGGCTCGCGGAAGTGGAGCGTGATTGAACCGAGGACAATCGAATATCAATTACAGTTTAAACTCTGCTAATCAGTTCCAGCTTTCAGATGCCGAGCTGTTGTACCGCGTGCAACACTTTAGCTTCAGTTCACGATAATAAACGCGCAAATCAAGCTGTGCTTGCATCATTTCAACGGAGAACATTATAAAAATTTAAAAAATATTTAGAAATGAAGGTGACCTTTAATTTTTTCAAATGGAATGCTATATATTTATTTATATCGTACGAAAGCCACGCGAGGTCAGAAGCCTTTTTCCTTTCGATGATGGAATCGTGAGTTCTTCGTTGAAAGGAGCATATTTCCGTTGTCCCGATATGCCGCAGGAATTCGGTTGCTGCCGGTAAATGGGAATTGTTGGTCCGTTCGCGTGCGACTGTTGTGTTCATTCGGTTCGAGCTCGCGCGGACAATTACGTTTTAATTAAAATTATCTCGTGCCCTTGGCAAGTGGCGCGCGGCGCGCGTTACACGTTCGGTTGGCTCGTGAAAATTGCTGACGGCGATGGGCGCAGGTATTATTATCACTGGACGAAACGATAACGAAGACGTATCACCGCGGGGAGGTTCGCTGAGTCGGATTGGCTAGCGTTCCTTCATACTTTTCCCCGTTTTTTCTCCGCTTTTCCGACTGCGAAAAACTCGGAGAGTCACTCCTGCTTTCGACTACTTCGTGCCGTTTGAGGAACCACTCAACTCCACTCAACGTTGTAAAACTTGAGCCTGGTAAGATCGCGAACGCGTCGAATTAATATCAGGTAGCCGGTTCAATGGTTTAAGTGATCGCAAAAGACAACGATTGATCGAATTAAAGAGAATGACGTTAAAGAAAGAGTTTCGTCCCGGACCTATTAGTGGACTCCTTAGTAAGGCACTTCTAGCAGGTCCTGCCTTAAACACTAGCACACGCGAGGGGTCTCGAATAATGAGGCGCGGAAACTGACGTGGTTGTCCTGTTAGCTGCACAACGAAATACCACAACGCAAGTCTTGTATACAAACTGAATAAATGGCAAGACACGGCCGTTGTACTTGTCTACCCGCGGATTCAATAATGATGCTTGTCCGAAAGCTAAGAATGAACTGTATGAACTCGAATTCCTGTCCGCACGCGATGAGGAAGAAAATGCACTGATTGGTTCCTGCCGAAAGTTACATTTACCAATCAGAAGACTCAAGAATGTTTAATCCTCTTTGCCATGGCTCTGCGTGAGGCCTATTTCAAAAAAAAGAGTGGGGCGAAACCGTACTTAGCGGACAAAATAGGATCCTTTGACCTGATTTATGGGACGTTGTAAATTTAAGATATACAAAAAACTAGACATCTGGCCATGTCTCGAATGGTCGCCGAATGACCCTAATATACTCAATCTTCGAGGAAGATTTTTAGTCACAAACGCACCATAAATATTGTAAGAAAAAGACCCACGTGTCCTGTTCTTGCGTGACGGAACGAGAATATTTCAATTTTCGAAGAGCCACTCGACCGTCCGGAAGTTCCGGCCGAATTAGGAAATTAATTTCCACTATATTTTCCGCTCGGGGATTAAGAGCTACGAGACGCGGAATGTCCTGGCAATTCGGTTAAAACGCCGGAAATAAAAACAGACGACACAGATTTCCGTCTGCTTCTTGCGCGACCGTCGATCACCGACTAATGGCGAATCGATGCTACCTTTACGAAACTTTACCCACCCACGCATCCTCGTATCCTGATGGAACGCGATTATGATTGGCGAGCGGCGCTTCGTGGCGCGGCGCGACGAAACGATTTTTCTTCGTTTCCCGCGACCAGGGCACACGGACAACGGCGATAAGCAACAGGTGAAAGTTTTAGAGAGTCGTTAACGACGTGCTTTAATTGTCCGCAGTCGAGGGGCCGTGTTGTCGATCGATCCTTCCTTCAAAAAACAGTGTCTTGGAACTTGAAGCGGATTGTTTGCTACTTCGAGGCTCCTTGTGATGCTGAACAACCAATTAGGTCGGATGCTTTTTGCAGTTTTTCTTCTCTAGTTGTGGAACACGATCAGGAGAATAGACTGTTGCGGACTCCGATGGTTATAATCACACGAGAAGAAAATCACGTAACCTAGATCCTTATATCGTAAAATTCCTAACGATGCTTTATAAGTGTCTTGAAAAAATCCATAACGTCCTCAGCGGTGTTTTATTGGTTTCCGATGAAGCCAAAGAGTTCTTCTTGTCCTTCGAATTCCTGAGGAATCTGGAGAATCCGGGTGTGTCCTCGAAGAGTCTTCAAAAGCTTCACGAGGTTCGAATGCCTCTCATCAGCGAGCACACATCGGGTACCGTAACTCTAATATAAAAAAGCACGTGTACGGGAGGCTCGCGCACGTGTGGCCTCTAATGTGCTTCCTTTCCTTTCTACTATCGAAAATCACTTTGTCTGCGATTTCACATGGCGCAGCAGCCGTCCGCATTCAAATATAAAGTCAGTGGAATCGTCGTTGGCTTGGTGGATGTACCTTACGCCAGACTGCGAACTCGGAATATAATCAGTGGATGCATTTCTCTAACACAACGTCTATATGTACACAGACGGAGAGAGACAGGATCCATTAAACATTCGTAAATATGACAATCTAATAATGTGTATTGGACATTCCACGGCGAATTCCCCGGAAATTTTCAGCTATTAGCGAAATGGCGGAAAGAGGATTCTCCGTGGAACAACATGGCGCGGCGCGTTGTTCGAAGTTCGTAGGACAGGATGCAACTCGATTTTCGCCAGGACACCAGCAGCTTCCGCGAAGCTCTCTGGCGCTCTTCCAGCTTCCATTCTACGTGTACAGAGAACCACGGAGCGAAACGACGTGTTAGTATTCATAGATGCCGCAGTAATTGTTACAAATTATTCGTAACATTCTTCGTGTAGAAGGCGCCGGCACACCGCGTTGCGCCCGCAACTTCGGTGCCGGCTGCCGCCCTTTGCCAAAGCTATTCGGTTCACGCTTCAACGGTTATCGTTTCCCTTCCTAATTTACCCAAGTGTTCGAGCTTTGACTCCAGCCCCGAGATCGATTAAACGACAGCGCCGGTGGTTACACTTTCGTCTGTTTGCCTTACCAGTGGCGCAGCCAATGATTGTCTTATTTAAGACGGTTTATTCTACTGTCTCACTTCTAGGCGTACTTGGTAGCTTTTTTGTTGTAGAAATCAGAAGAATGTCTTGTGTTGATTTTTGCATACCTGTTTCGCATCCCTTAGAGAGTACACTGTATTTTGTTTAATCAAAAATACTTAAAATTCTGTGAACTGCACTGCCTTTACTGTTATGGTATACCGAGGGAAAGAGACTAGTAGTGATTATAAAATTAGTCAGACGAGGAGAGTAAGATTGCTCTACGTCTTGTATAAATAGTTAGACAAGTGGAATATGGTCAATTTATGGTCAGACAAGCATAGTAAATGGCAACTATGACTTTTAAAGTAAAATATCTACGTTTATATAGACATACGAATAAACAATGGCTACACCATGATCATTAAACTGCGGATCTTTATGCAAAATAAAAAATGTTCGCATCGATTGCAGAGCACAGGAGGCGAATAAAAATGGTATTCTACTTTTAATTATCTTAATACATAAATTATCTTAATATTATATATAAATGCATAAACTCCACAGTCTAATAATCACACAAGCAAGCTAGGATCGATCCACTCCTGGTTTCCGTCTCTTCGCAAGCGGAACAGTGGTGTGTTTGCGTAATAAAATGAAAATAAAAAATTTCTATCGGTTTTGGCAATTCAATAATCCCCACCACGAACGTATTTCATGGTTTTCACCGGGAACTTTGCATGGAAACGTTTCAATTCGGTTGATCCTTTATCCCAAAGCGCTCGATTCGGCGAGCCAATACGTGTACGAGTTTAGCACCCGCGATACCCATCTTTTGATACCCGGAAATCGTGTTACAGAGGGTAGAGAGAGATCCCCGTGGCGCAGAGAGCAAACGATGGAGCCGGTAATTGGATATTTTGCGGGACTTTGTATTCCGCGCTTAAGCGAGACTAAACTTTTAACTTTAACGAAGACCTACCGTCGAACTTTAACAGAGACGTAAACTAAGGCTGCTTGGCTCCAAGGGAATTTAAGAGCCCTCTGCACCGAGATTTTAGTGTGCAGCCACGTCCGTGCCACGGGTTCACTGTAGTTCGCCATGGAACTATCGTTGCAGCGAACCACTCTGAACGCATCCCACTAGGATTTCATTGCAACAGGATTTTTTACAGAAATTTCCCCACGCTGTGTTTTATTTACTATGCATCGTGGAATGGCGGTAACATTTCAGCAGAACGGCTTAACAAAAATTCATGTTACCGACCGCTTGTAGATCTTTACGCAACATCAAAATTCTCCACCTCCTTTGTAATGAACTGGAACAAAATAAAAATTGATTTCCTTTCTTAATAGGCTCAATATCTAGAGAAAAATATAACAATAGCTCTAAATTCTATTAATGGTTTTAGTGTTTGACAGTCTCCATCATCTACCAAACAAATTAGGCTTCTGCACAATAAAATTATACCTTAATTACTCCATAAAAGTCTGAATTTGCACACCTTCGGATTAACAATCGTACTTCTCTATTACATGTAGACCAAGATACTTAAACTTTTACTTCACAGGAAGGATTGAACTTTTATTCCTTTCATTCGTTTAATCATCAAGGAAAAAGACGGTCAAGACATTTTTCTCACGGAAACTTAAATTACTCGGAGAAATCTCGCCGAGCGAATTTCCTTAATTACAGAATATTCATTATTAGGATCCATCTTGCTGACCGGAACACTAGTTTTAATTAAACATGAGAAAGAGAGAGACTCTCCCACGGTCGTTTTAAAAACACTCGGTTGACAAAGACCGGCGCGGCGGATTGAATTGACAATGCTGGCACCATAATTAATATGAAAACGGTAGAACCTTTCTGAGCAAACACAGTGCGGTAGATTGCGGTCACTGATTCGATTCCGATCACCTACGCAATTATCGTGTTGGCGAAAATTGTCATTTCACGTGTGCGCGAAAATAATCACCAAATTTCGCTTTGTGTACCGAAAATAATACCTCTAGTAAATCTTCATTATGTATTACTTATGTACTGCATTAAGCTCTGTTTGTAACATATCATTTTCATGCTCGTTTGTTGCTTAATGTATCCGGTTTAAAATAATTTCTCGAATACTCGATACGCAGTAGAATTTATTGAATTTAAGCAAAGTTAATAGATTGAATAACGAACAAAATTGAGGCAACATCAACATTCAGTGATTTTTGTATTAAATGTCAAAAGGAGCTCGTTCAAGGAATCGACAGAGCAGCAGCAGAATTAGAGAAACTGATAGGCTCGCGCAAATGGAATACAAAATTCCCAGTTCCATAAAACTGATAAAGACCTGGCATCCGATCAAAGGCGCCATAGAAGTCGGCCACGAAAACGAGACTGTAGGGACACCAGTGAATCGATGGAGCCCGTCGATAGAGCATCATCAAAGTCGTTGGAGTAGTTTCCACACGCTCTATCCCGGAACAAGCTTTGCCGAGGCTGAATCCGAGCGCGCACACGGAGATTCATCTACTGATGATAGTGCCCGTGCCAATTCGGTGGATCATGATGGTGTTTCAAGTCCGATAGAACATGTTTCCAAAGCACTGCGCTCGCGAACGAGCCGCGAGACTAATTATTTGGTCTCAGTCGCGCGGAATGTCACGCTATCTCTGTTCGACGAAGAAATTGCATTCAAGCGTGGCTAAAAGATACATTTTACAGATAAAATAAACGCTAAAACAGAATTAACCCTTTGCAGTCGAAGCTATGAAATTAGTAATTGATTAAATATCAACATATTTAATAATGTAAATAATATTGCGAATAATGGTACAACAATTTTTAATGGTGTCTCAGAATTTGTCGTTGTTTGAATTTTTTAAACATTAATCCTTAAGCCGAAGATATTTAATATCCCATGGAGGGTGGAATATTATTATTACACCCGGAATTTGACGCAAGGTCTGATTAAAGTGTATCAGCTTCGACGCGTCCTCGGTTCTAAACTCCACGATAACAGCAGATCATTTTAACTTTTCCACCCACAGACTCGTGGTCGCACGGTGGTCGTAGGTTCACGGCCGCTGTCTTTCGTTCGAGTTTGTAACGCGATCAAATAATGAACACGTACAGTGTTTACCAGCCACAGGATCAGGCGTATGCACTTTAATTGAACGGAACAGCAGCTGAAATTGCCATTCGAGACGGCTCGAAGGACGAGCGTGGGCGATCACTAGCTCTCAGCCTTCCCTGAGAATCGGATTGCAACCTATGCGAGTCTTCTTCGACCCACGCTTCTCAAGGACACTACTACCTGTCCCAATCGTCTCCTTCTACCATAGGAATAGGTTTTCGGTGGAGCTTTCTGTGGTTTTATGAAAATGAGTGTGTGAGAATGAGGCTTGAGGACACATGCGAAAGACTATCTTTGTTGTGTGATTGTCGATGATTGAGTGTAAGGTGAGAGAATGACGAATGAACGGGAAAAGAGTCCTTAGACAACCGTCGCTGAGAGAAGTTGTGTTTATGCGAGATATAATTTCAATAATTGTCATAGTGTTTCTATATCAATTCTATTCTGTGTTATACTAAAATATATATCTTCATTTTCGCAAATCCACGTTAAATTATTGTGTTGAATCCATACTTTCTCGACCGAGGTGGAAAATGAGGTGAAGAATATCGAATGGTTCAATGGCACAAGGACACGATAACAATCTGCGAAACCTGCCAGTAAACAAGACTTGCAATCACACCACCCTCCACAGTGCCTCCGGTCTCAAGGGCACCTCTCGGACCCCTCCATGCTTTACACTTCTTACGAGACATGTTTTTATCGAAACAATTTTTTTCCGGAGCTTTCGGCGGAACTTTCGAACTGATTCGACTTTCACGAGTTCTGCGGACGTCGACGTTCGCCGAGGACATTCGGCTGACGTTCAACGTAGCCGATTGGCGAACCCGAAAACGGGAAAACAAAGGGAAGAATAGAAGGGGTACGGTGAATGTGTCAGTTTGACCGCCGGAAAATCGGCTGAACTGTCGAAGCTTTCTGGACCGTGACACCAATCACTCGCGTCGCCGATAAATTCGTTCCGATGCAACCCGTAATTACATTTGTCTTGTAACAATGACATCGTTCGCTCTTTACCGCCCCTCAAACTACCCCTATCGCGTTACCCTTTCTTTTTCACTCAGAGAACGATCCCGTTTCTGCGCGGAGAGTAGTCGCCGAGATAAAACAGATAAATTAGTCGTCATTAGACTGGGGATTTTTCGGTTCGTATTTATGGCTGTTGAAAATGTTCGGGAAATAGCAAAGGTAGAACGAGAGGTTCAGCTTTTAGTCGTCCTTCGTTCGCAGAAATTATTGCCGAGCTATAGTGTCAGATATACAATATTAGCTTGGAAATTTGAAAATTTGCGGACAGTTCAAAGACATTGGCAAAAGTGTACACTTTGACTGGCTTCCTTCAATTTAGCTGAAAAATTAAGTATTCGCGGAACAGTGCGCAGTCAGCTCTTCGCAATTGGACCATTTTCGCTGGTAACGGAAGTCGAAGCACATTTTTTAACCGCACTAATTGATGAAGTGGAAAAAACGTGAGGAGCATCGTCGTCGACGTGAAACAGTTGCGCGGCTGAGGAAAAAGCAGTAAGCGACTCGCGAAATTACATTAGTCTGTGCTCTCAAAAAGAGCGAAAAAAAGGAAGCATGAAATCGTAAAACAAGAAGCGTCGTTTGGGCACACGCGTTCTCGTAATTACATCGCGGCATGGGTCCGGGCTAATTGGCTCGCGGCGTAGGTTTAAATAGTTTTTTATGACGATCGTTGAAAAACTGCGGAATCGCGTTGATGGGATGGAGTGGTTAAAACGCGGATAAAACATTTAGTCGAAGGAGAGGAGCTCGTTCGGGGGTTGAAACGACGCGCGAGTATGCCCGTGCTATCCCTCGAATATTGTTTATCGCATTAGTATGCATGTGATTAACGGCGAGAGCACGCTCGATCTCGAGATTTACGGGGCTGTTCTACGTCAACTTTTCCACGATGTTTACTGCGGCTCACCGCTATTATAATCCGATAACGCGTTCACCGCTCCGTTAATCACGGAAAAATCGGTGTAATAACAGTAACGATCTTGCGCAATCCATGGGCCAATATTATCGTCATTACAACGTTCAAGCCGGAAAAATGGCACAGTATTTTCTTCTTAATTCTTTGGCGAATCTCTCGACCGTCTGTATTTATGTAGTATTGATTTTACGTGTTTAATTGCGGGGTTATATCGAGTAGTATTTGATGAACAAAAATAGGAATATTGTGTATGATAAAATTTTCCATTTCCATTACATTTGAAAACCTCGACGAACGAACGAAACTAAATTCGCCAATAAAATTCGTTGAATTAAGCTGAATTACACCAGAATGAACGAATAGTCAACGAAACAAGTCAGCTTTCAAGAAAGCAATCTAACTCCCTACATTCAGCCCGTGACTCTCTTACTCCTCGCAGCAGAACGAGTCTTCCAACTAGATAATTACGACAAAAATGATTAAAATAATTCTCTGACGCTGCAGCAGACAGCTGCTAGCATCCTCGTCGCTTCGTAAGTCCAGCAAGAAAGCACGAGACAGCCGAGAAACACCGTAAATCAGAGAAGCTCCCGGTGACAAGAGCAGACTTCCAAGGAAAGATTCCGCGGCAGGAAAACAACCGTGCAGATCCCTCGGTCCAGATAAGATCGAGAAATCGAAAGAGCTTCGAACGAAAACAGAACTGCTATTGAGGCTTTGTTTCTGTCCACGGAGGAGGGTCGTCCAGTCGCTATCGCACGTGACCGAAGAAAAGTCGATAGTAAGACAGAGTCGATGTAATTGAATTTCCGGCGTGGAGAGAGTTTAACCTTTATTTCACGCACGCACCGGAAATCGTTTCGCGATAGTTACGCTGGGAAGTAGTCGGACTCTTTCTCTTCCGGCCTTTCTCTCTATTTCGCTCGATTTCACATCCGACACCTGCAATTCAGTCGGCCATCCTCACAGAGAAGGAGAGAAAAGGAGAGGAAGAGAGGAGCTTCATATCTCGGTAACGTTGGGTTCCAACAGACGTCGATTGTTCCCTTTCGCACCGATGGATCCCACCCGTCTACTACCGCCCCTCCTCTCTCACTCTTTTTTCTCTCGCTCAATCTTCGGATATCGAGTGCCACCGGTTACTCACCGAAATTAAATTCCGATTTTCGGTTCCAATCCAAAGGATCCCTCTCTGTGAACCTGTATCCTCCTCGCCGGGAGAGTTCAACTGTAATCAAATAAAAAAGGTCTGGGCGAAAAAATTGTTAGAGGATAAAGGATTACACGGTGCTGTCCTTTGTTAGGGGAGGTAAAAGTAATGAGAGACCGAGGAGGGTTGGGTTCGAATGAATGAGATTGTGTTGGAAAGTTGATTGATATAATCGGATGGAAGATAATGCGTTTCTGTGTTTTATCCAGACAGGCGATAATGAGGTGAAAATCGTAAATCTTCTCTGAGCAGTTCAATTTTAATCAAATAAAAAGGGTCTGTCTGAATTAAAAAATTGTTTAGGGACGATTGGACACGGGATTACACATTTCTCTCCTTCACTTGAACAGGTGAGAATGATCAAGCTTTTATTAATAGTTCGATTGCACTCCTTCTGCCAAGTAAAAATTGTTTTCATTAATTACAAGGTGTAGGGGTTCCATAAAACTGTATTTCTTCGCTTAATAGTTTTAATCAGTTGAAAACTGAGAATATTCATTAATTATTCTGACATTTCCATTGTTTGTTCCATTGTTCATTTGGAAGTCTAATCTCAATTCCAATGTGATACTATTAATGGATCTTGTAAAACAATGGATGAAACTTGGGTTTTATTCTAATATTAGCTGTCAGAGGAAGTTGATGCAGCGTTCATGACTGGAGAATGGCTCTTGAATATTTAATCCCACCCTTCTCTTAAAATAAATTTCACGCTCGTCCTAATTTTGCAAAAATACCTGGAGATTTATTGTCAAAACCGTCAGAGGACACGGAGGATAGAATAATATATTATTCAATGGAATGAAAAATTTTAATAGATTATGCAACACTTTCTTATGCGCCGTCCAATGTCTTATCAAACATTCGACCTAACCTTATCAACTCACTGGAGAGAAATTGGAAAACTGATAAACCTACCGTGACCTTTATGTTCGTGATATTGTCCTCAACACCAAAACGAACCCCATAACCGCTTGCTTCATACACCATAAGTTATAATTTATCAATTAGCCACCTTTCCCAAATGTTCTGCCAGCAATCGCAGAGCCAATTCGCAGTCACAAAGCAAATCCCGGTATCGATGCGATTTTTCTCGCCATTAATTTGCTTGGCTTTTATAGGCGCGGGAAAAATCGGTCAAATAAAATCAAGGTGCAAATCCTCGCGTAAACACCACGAGGCCCCGTGACTTTGCAATTGTTTGCTGAATTCCCGGTACTCTCGGGACCGCTGTTTGCCGTTGGCAACAATATTTTTCTATTTTTTTTATTATTTTTGGTTTTCCATCCAGCTGCACGGGTCTTCGCGGTTGTCCGGGGCGAATTTCGACGACACAGTCTCGCGTGGGACGTCCCTTCTGAGAGTTACGAGGTAACAATCGCGTAAAGTCTCGTGAAAGGCACGATTTCCCACAGGATTGCGTGTCGGACGACGAAAGCTCGATTAGCGGTTTAACGAGCATGTTAATTCAAGAGAAACTGGTCTGTTGGCTATTTGCCTTGCGGCGGTACCGTACTCGCCGTTCGTTTCCGGCGATTGTTTGCAAAATACGTCCGGCATATTTCGGGGATGTAGGTTTTCGAACCAATTTCGAGCTTACCTGAAGGCGCAGATATTTTCCCTTCCCTTTTTCTCATTTTTATTACGGATTTTTTCATTATTGTTGCAAGGAAAATTGAACGCGGTTGCCAAATATCTAATTTGCTAAAAAAATATTTTACTCGTTTAGAGAATTCTCGAAATTTTTATTTCGTTCAAGAAACACATCAGGAGAGACAACGTCACAGCCACAGGAATTTATAGAGTGGATACCTTGTTAGAGTCACGACCGAGGATTTCACCTGTGCCTGATCGTTTGAGTTATCGGTGTGACGTTGAACGGACGAGAGAAAAACGACAGTTGGGAATCGGAAGCGACGTCGGCTTTTATTTCTAATGGAGAGAGAAGAAGTGTTTCCCGCCGGAGACGTGTTCTGCTCCCGGTACAAGGGTAATCGATCACGATTATCCTCTAAATCTATAAGAACGATAAAAGATCACATTTGTCTGGGACCGTGGCACCCTCGCTGTCCCGTAATTTCTATCGTTGTTCAAGATTCCATTTACCACTCTCTCATTTTCGTTCTCTTTTTCTCCGCAAACCCGCGAGTCAGACGTTGCCCTTATTCTAATGCTGGTTTCCGAAAAAGCTGACAGTTTAAGCTGACTCCCGTCGCCGGAACTGACGAGGCTCGGGAACTCGCTAAACTGCGCACCATTAAACTCGCTAACTACCAACACTCATCCCCGAAATTTACCATACTGTTCTACGAATTCTATTTTCTACTAGTCCTATTGCTGGGAAACTGTTTCTAAAAATAGTGGACGCACAAACTTTGGTATCGGGTGAAGTAGATACTCCACACAGCACGCTAAGGACTTCACACAATATTGGGAACGTTAAAGCAAAACGAATACCAACATTATTCCATCAATTTCATTTTTCCATTCATTTCATTGAAACAAAATGCTTTCCGACGCACATTAGGATATTGAAAGATATGAACTAGACAAGTGCCACACTTGTGGTACACGACAGCTTATAGATTAATAGATCGATGGGAAGACGATACCATCGACGTCGTTCCACGCACACTATTCCACTAGCGTGCCGATGCTAATGCGATATCTCTGACATCCGACAAGGCTATAGGTTTCGGCAAGACAACCCGAAACATTGCTCAGATGCATTTACGAGGCGTCGTTCAAGATCCGCAGACTTCTATCGAGTATCTTGTGCCCTTGAGGCAATTAAGCCAACTTCTCTAGCATCAGGATTTTCCAGGTCCTTAAACTGTTCACCGTGGAAGAGTTAACTCGTTATCCAACAGTTCGTACCTGCCCCAAGAATTTCCTGTTCTCTGATTTTATTTGTCGAAAACATTTCCAACTTTAGTTTACCCTGAATTACACGTTCAATTTTTCTTACCCAGCACTTTAAGGCTGACAAATGTTAAAATTTTTTTTAAAATTATAGAATCCACTCTAGATGCACCAAATCAAATTCATATGTGAATTTCAGAGAGTTGGAGAGCCAAGAGCCACTCTTCAAATAAACCACGCCCCCCTCAGTTTCAGGACCGCCCACTAAAGCAATTAGCGGCCGCAGCGAGACTCCCCACTTCCAACCGAACCATCTCCACGCCCCTGACCACGCCCCTTTAGCTCTCGACGTGGCTCGCGAGCCAAGAGGGCAGCTCCTGCTCATGGGAACAGAACTCCGATATTTTTATCAGGATTTCTTCGATGGGGGCATCGAGAACAAGTTGTAAGCGGCTTAACAAAAGATGGCATTTAAATCAGAGATCGGCGGGGGCTTAATCTCGACGAGATCGTCGCCGCTTCGATCGCAGTCTTCGAACGGGGCAAGTTTCCCGGCACTGTAATCGCAGTTTAATTAGTTAGCTGTGTAACGATCGGAATTTCGCAGCCGCCTCGGCCGTGCTCGCTGTGCTTCAATTAATTTCAAACTACCCAAGAATCCGTATCGGGTGGGTCGAACGAGGGGGAGGGACCGGTGTTTATAGTATCTGACGTTGTATCGAGCTTTTTCAAGTAAAGAAGGCTCCCAATCAATTTTTTACACTGAAATAAAACATTTGAACGTAACAACAATACTCGTTGTTCATTAGTTTCGATCGGCTAATAGAAATAATGATTGTTTGTTATCCTATTCTCCAAAGCCAGAAACGGAAGCCGAAAGTTTTGATTGAGCTGGTCTGCGGGGAAGATCGACCGCTCTCGGTTGATCTAATGCCATAATCGAGTAGGTGTGCTCGAACTTTGGACGAGCGGTCCCGAAGGAGTCTGACCGCGGATCGCGCGTCGCAGTTGTGACAAGCTGAATCGAGGTCCGGCATCGGGATTGCTGGGTTCTCTTCCACAGAGAAAGAGAGGGAGACAAGCAGACAGAGAATTGTATGGCAGTGTTGCTTCTGCCTTTGAAAAGCCAGCTGAAGTTTGCCAACATGTTTCATTTCAAAGACGTAGCACTGTTTCCCGCGGATCTGCACAGATTGCGGGATAGCTTCCTCGCAAACCGGAACTTCGGACTCGTGTTCCGAATTTCTCTCGCGTGCAAAGTATCTGCCAGAGATTAATATCAACTGTCGAAATTCATCCCTGTCTCCCGGTTCTCTTCACTGTTGACCGAATCATCCTTGTCCTGCTCTTCTGTCCTCGACCCTCAGATGGGATAGCTAACTTGGACCCTTTATTGGTTTGCAGCTTTCAATAGCAATGGACGGTTGAAATTTACAATTACCTTCTCGAGAATTTGCTACCTATACGCATCACTATTTGCTTTAATACTTTCCGATGTCCAATCCAGCAAAGTGAAAAAAATTCATCCGGCACGTGCTGGCACACGAAATCTCTGGCAGAAGGATTTCTGAAAATTCAAAAACTAATTGCGAATTAGCAGAACAGCAGGAAAACGGCAACGTCAAAGGCTATCCAGCTGGCAGGTAGCTTCAAAGCCGGTGGTCCAGCTCCCAAAACTGGGTATAGTTTCCGGGCACGTCGTCACCGTGGATATTGAAAGTCAAGAATAAACGAGGCGCGCGGGTGGTTTTGCAGAGCGAGGTTTTCGTCCCGGTGCGAGGTTTATCGGCCCTGACACGTGTTACGATATCACGAGGGCGACGGCTACGATATCACGGTTGTGCGAGCGAGACCAAACGCTGGATCCCCAGGCTCGATCGCCAGCCGATCGAAACCCCTTTGATCAAGTAGCGGTAAACATTCTCCCAGGTCACGGATGAAAGCCCGGCCCCTGTTTTCCATCCTACGGTCTGGCCACGAAATCACAGTCCTCTCTCTCTTCCTCTCAATCTCTCCTGCGCCCTCTGGTTGGTTCGTATCTCCTCTCTCTCTTTTTCGCCTCGCCTCTTCATCACACCTTTCGGCTAAATATAGACGATCGACGGATGGATTGTACACTGGCGAAAAATTGCTAAATCGTTTGCATCGACTCGTGTATCTCTCTCGCTCTCTTTTGAGTGAAGAAGAGAGAGAGAGAAAGAGAGACTCGGTCCATGAGAGCGCTGCGCCGCTGCGAAATGATTGACAATTACCTGGAACAGGGAAGTTATTCCGGCACCGTAGCCGGAGAGACGCTTCGCTCGTTTCCACCGAGGAAATACACCGCGAAACGCTCGTTCAGGTGTTCACCGCGCAACCGTGGATTGCGAAACTGTTTTTCGAATTGCTCACGCAACGTTAATTAAATACCGCGGTGCCCCTGCGCGCGAATGCGTTTATACTGATCTATGCGCCGCCGGGATGGTTTATGTGGGAAAGAGTTTTTTAGCTGCTCGGCGAAACGGTGGTGGAGTTGCAATTTTTGCGAGAGGGATCATGTTTTTAAATTGTTTCAGACCTTTGTGCACTTGTCATGATACAAAATTAATAGGTTCTGAATTCTCAGTATATTAGCAATTTTTATGATACGTTGATAGCTTCCTTTTTGTTTTTAATGCAAAAAATATGCAGTCTGGTGATGATACAAAAATATCTTATTCGAGAACATACAGCAGAGTCCAGCAGCTTCCTCTAACATTCAATAGCAGATTTTTAATTCATCCGAAACCAATTTAATCATCAGCATCAACAGTACCGTCGATAAGATGATAGATACTTGGCGGATAATTGATTGCGGGGCAGATAATAGCAACACATCGAAATAATTAAGAATCTGATAATCGATAGAGAGCTCTCCAGAAATGCCTCCCAATTCCAAAATACCTCGCATTTCCTAGTTAAACTATAACAGAGGGCTGAAAATTCCGTTGGAAAGTCTCTTTCGCACAAGCTGTTCCTGGCTCGATGCAAGACACCGAGGAAGCTGATAAATCAACGCGTATCGACGCGTTTTACGAGGCCAGTTTCGCCCATTAAAGTATCGCGCCATAACACGATGCAATCGCAATAAAATGTTGCAGTTCATCCGGGGACACACGGCCAGTCATAATTTTCCCGGGGATCGTTTCTACTCGGTAGCTTCCTGTATGCTCAGAGGAGCCATTTCACGCTTTAAGTGTCAAAAGTCAACTTTACTATATCAAGACATTACTGTAAATAAATTGATTCGATCTGGCGTGTGACGTATGGATAAAGTAGCTAGCAGCTAACACGTTGAATCGTCCAAGCCTCTTCGTTTTGTTATTCGTGCCTTTTTAACAATTACTGTCTCTTTCTTTCCAGGTGCCAAAAGGATCTACCAAGACAGCAAACTACAAGACAGAAATCGCCTGGTAGAGGCAAAGGCCAAGTCTTCCACTTAGAGGCTGAATTAGGTGGACGAGTGGTTTGAAGGTAGCTCCCTGAAGATCGGACCAATGTCTTGAGAGGGTGTTCGCGCGTGGGTGGCAGCAGGTCTGTCTCAGAGGAAGATGAGAGGGCAGGGGGGAACGGGGCGGAGAAGACGTAGCTCATTTAGGGGGGCGGCCTGATGCGAGCGAGGGTCGTCAGGTTGTGAAGGGGGGTCGGTCAGCGTGTTGTGGGGGGCTGGCCGAAAGATGAACGAGACCGCGGTCTACCTGCTCGGATCGGAAGAAGAGGCAAACGTGCCGAGCAAGCAGCTGAACAGGACATTCTATACGGCGAGCTACCCGCCTCTGAACGCCACTTACGAGGAGCTGTGGCACCTGGCGACTGACAGAGCAGGATTAGCGATCATCCTGTTCCTGTTCTCTGTGGCAACCGTGTTCGGAAACATGCTGGTGATCCTGGCAGTAGTGAGGGAGCGATACCTGCACACGGCGACCAACTATTTCATCACCTCACTGGCATTCGCTGACTGTCTGGTTGGGTTGGTGGTGATGCCTTTCAGCGCGATCTACGAAGTACTGGAGAATCGTTGGCTGTTCACGCACGACTGGTGCGACGTGTGGAGATCGTTAGATGTTCTGTTCTCCACGGCATCGATCCTGAACCTATGCGTGATCAGTCTGGACCGGTACTGGGCAGTGACCGACCCATTTACCTACCCGCGGAAGATGACCCGCCGACGAGCCGCGATCCTGATCGCTATCGTCTGGGTTTGCTCCAGCGCTATCTCGTTCCCCGCCATCGCCTGGTGGAGAGCTGTCCGCACTGAAGAGGTACCGGAAGACAAGTGTCCCTTCACGGAACACCTGGGCTACCTGGTTTTCTCGTCCACCATCAGCTTCTACGTTCCATTGTTCGTCATGGTGTTCACGTACTACAAGATCTATCGGGCCGCAGTGATCCAGACCAGGAGCTTAAAGTTGGGCACCAAGCAGGTGATCATGGCCTCTGGAGAGCTGGAGCTGACTCTCAGGATGCATCGCGGTGGAGGGACCAATACCGACGCCAGGCACCTGTTCCGCACAGCCTCTAGCACACCTGAGGATTTGCAGGATCTCGAGGAACCGCTCACGGCAATTCATAATAATTGCTTAACTAGAGTGCCCTCGACCAGGATCAATAAGCAACATCTGGGCAAGAATTTCTCGCTGTCCAGGAAGTTGGCGAAATTCGCCAAAGAGAAGAAAGCGGCCAAGACTCTGGGGATCGTGATGGGGGTGTTCATCGTCTGCTGGTTGCCGTTCTTCGTGGTGAACCTGTGGTCCGGATTCTGTTCCCAGTGTATCTGGCAGGAGGAGATCGTGTTCGCCGCGGTCACGTGGTTGGGATGGATCAACAGCGGCATGAATCCAGTGATATACGCCTGCTGGAGCAGGGATTTCAGAAGGTGAGTCTGACTTTGGTCGTAGATCATTTCTTGAAGCGGCGGTTACTGCTCCGGGAAATTGCATTCCCCGGCGACAGCGGGAGCCCGGCTTCCTTCGGGATACAGGAAAGGAGTCGCTTTGGGTGGTCTCGTGACCTTTCTCGTGGGTTTTAATGAGGGGGCTAGATGGATTGTTAGGTGATGGACGGGTATACGGATTCTTGGCGAGATACGTTGACGTTGATGGCCTCTTGTGTCGTGATTATGCGAGGTTTCGTGATGTTTGGGGGTGTCCTGATTAAATCTACCATCGCTGGTCAAATGATCAATTTTGTATATCTTGTTCTATAATCATTGTAGATTGAGAACTGATCCGAAAAATTCTGTAGATGTACCTTGAGATTTTTCCTAAAGAATGGGAAGTCCCTTATAATTCGTACTAATGAGTCTTGTAATGGAGAGTTGACAAGAATCAAGGTTTGACTGAGCAGGATTATGGGGACAATGAAGGTTAATTTATTAATATCGTAACCCTAGGAAATATGCGGCAGGACACGGGTCAGTTAAGCCCCTCTTTAGTCCATGACTTCGGATACCCCATATAATATTTCAGCCCCGGAAATACAGCAGGGTGGGCGGCAATAACTAATTAGCAAAGCGACAGCCCACAATGGGAAAGTTGCGGTGAAAATCGTTTCCGCAATGAAACGAATATATACATACTCCGACCACGATCCACGAAACTTTGAAACGAAATTCGAAAGAGAATTTCTAAATACGTTCTAGTTAAATAACAATAATGGTAACCATTACTCGCGGACATTATAAAGCAATTTTCGAGTCGCGGATGTTATAAAATAATTTATGAATTGCGGTTATTATAAAATAATTGATGAGTTGTGAGTATGATAAAACAATTTATGAGTTGCGGCTGTTATAAAATAATTTATGGAAGCATAAGTTGCGGTAATGAGGAATAATGGGATCGCAGATTTTGTGCATATGTGAGTGAGTAGTCGAACTTTGCAATAACGATGAGATTGAAAGAATTTAATAACATTGATAAATTATTTTTAATTTATTAAATACTGTCATGGAAAGAAAGAAATGTTCAGGCGGTTTCTGCTGCTTGCAATAGATAAAGAATACTTTTATTTTGCAAAGAGAGAGTTGCACAGTTTTAATCATAATTAGACTGCGAGTTTTATGCAGTTGTGACAAAGATGCATAAGTCAAGTTCCAAACAATAGAAGGATGAAAGGGTTTAATTTAATTGAAGTTGAATTTACTTTAACCATTGTGAACTCATTACCATGATTAAAGAGAGAAAGAGATTTATCATGAAAATTTCTCAATTTTTATGTTGTATAAAGATTCAGCTGTTGAATGTTCGTGAGAAAAATTCATGAAAATTTCAGACCTCTGGAAATTTCTTTGGCTGATCGATTCTTGCATAAATAATGTTTTTTTTGGTTCGATCCATAAAAAAGCGGCCTCACGTAGCACCGCATAAGTGGTTGCCCGAGAAAGTTACTCAATCTCGGTGGTAAACCTAATTGGCACCACACGAGGACACACCGACGGCATCGTCGATAGTAATTGTCGGAATGGAGTAAGCGCCGTGGCCCCGAGGGTTCCATTAAAACCGCTGTCAGGTGTAACAGAGTGATCTTAGAGCCGGCAGGGTCTGCGACAAGGTTCAATTTCCCGAAACAGGCGCAGGACGCAGAGTCCCGTGACAACGATTAATCCGTTTCGGAAATGATCTAAAATTGGAATCGTTCGAATTCGTCCTGGACACATCATAGCGTCCGGAGATAGCGAAATCGTTTCCGGATTTTTCAAACTGCAACCACCGATAGTCATATTCTATTGTATGCCACGCACTATAATAACACAATCTGTTTTATATTGCATATTCTATCGTAATACTCCAGGCTGGAATAAACGTCTTGGCTTGGAGGGTAGCTTAAGTCGCTATAAAACAGCTTTAAGGCTTGAAAGTAGAAAGGTAGTATGGAAATTTGACGGTGAATTATTTTTATCACGCCATTCCGCGTGAAAAACTACAGGATTTTAGTAGTTAGGTGATTACATTTTTATCTCCGGCAGTTTCCAAGATAGTTTCGTGACTGTCGATTCATAGAGGGCGGTTTCACTCCTGAACCGAAACTGGGGTGGTAATTTTCGACGTAGCCTAGTTTCGTACCTCTAATAGCAACGTTTTGACAGCTTCGTTGACCTAAAACGTCCAGGCTAACATACTAATTGTCAGTGTTACAGGGGCAAGTGAGGCAACTACAATTACGCACGTGATGAATAGTCCCTGATTATTGTTTTCTAAACAAGCTTCCGTAAAGTTCCAGGGACTATAGCTCGCTAATTGAGGCTGAAACTTCAGTCACGACCAATAAAAAAGATATACGATCTTCATTTCCGGCTATTTCTTGCTAATTAGTCGAAGCAGTAACCTGGCTGGGTTCCAGGTCACAAATTAAAGCTTAAACTACAATCTCGGCCAATAAAAATAATATATGCTCCCTATTTTCTATATTCTCTAGGTAATTAGTCAGCGGACTTAACCGAAAATACTGCGGTGTGATTGATCCAAGTTTATCGAAGTTTTAAATAATTCGAGTTTCAGCCCTACGATTTCGATTTTCCAGGGCCCTATCAGGACCGTCCGGTCCGCGAAACGTTGCGCCGAATAATTGGGAACAAAGTTACGAGGGAAAGCGGAAGGTATGCAAATAGCGGGATTTAATTACGCGGGCGGGATTCGCGGGAGGTGGAAAGCGAGAGAGAGAGCAAGGTGGAACGTGAAAACTCCGTTCTGGAATGAATCGCGCGCGGGAATCAGGAAAGAATCCCTGTTGCTCTAACGAGTCTGGTCGTCCCTTTAATTAAATCCTAGTCACGGGCGCGCACGAGAGGAGAAGTGGATGCTTTTCGTATTCCTTTTGTACTCTTGTTGCGTGTATCGGTCCCTGGGTCGATGGGCAACGGCTCGCGCTCCCATCAATCTGGGTCTCCCCGTGGCCTCCAGTAGGCAACGGGACACCCTAGAACTGATTTTTCAAAAAGTCGTTCCACAGCCGAAAGCGAGCAACCGAGCGTTTCGACGTTCCTCGGAACGTTGTAATACGTTCCCGTGAAAAATGACGAGTACGTTCGGCAATAAATAACCACCATATACAGGCCTCCGTCTTTGTTGGACAGAGTTTTTCTTTGAAATTGATGGCAAGTGGTAGGGGACAGAATCAGGGAGAAATACGGTTTACTGACGGAGAGGATGTTTTACTAATTCTTTAGTCGAGTCAATATCAAACAGCATACCAATAACAAATTCCCAAAGATTGTGAGATATGTATAATAAGCGAAAGCATTTTTCCAATTAAAATTTCATTAATAAACAAACTACCCAGTTTCCCAACTCTCTCTGTCTCTCTGGAGCCTCAGTAAATCGGGAAGGATCAATCACTATAATTGCCATTACGGAGCCGAAATATCTTCAGAAATATTGCCAACAGTTCAGAATCGATCGAGTATCTTTCGGGCAAAGTGTGCACGCTGTGGGTCCCAAGGTGCACTCCGCGGTCGACCTTTCATCTCGCAGCTATCTCGGTTGACTGTTACACTTGCAAACGAGTGTCAACAGCTGCATCGGGTTCCACGAAGGTCCTGTCTGACGTTGCAGCGTCGATGGCAGAGTGGTTCCTCGCGAAAGTCGCTCGAAATTGAGACAAATACACCGTACATGGTCCATCGAGTTAATGCTTCTGCTCTCTGGTCCCCTTTCCACGATTTCACTCACGTTTCGTAACGTAAGGTTACGGTTGTAAGATAAGTCTGCTCGAACTGTAATTTAGTGTCGTGCAAATAATGACAAGTTGTAGAATATACAGTCCCGTTAATATTTTATCGAGTCTGGCATGTTATTATATGATCGCTGCGCCCATTAATTTCGTTTCAGTGACATCCGAGAGAATCCTGTCGATTATCCGCGGTTCCCAAACGTGTCCAGATGTTCCGTTGTCGAGGAGATAATTGTTGCGCGGCTAAACCGTCCCGTCGGAATCGAGTTTTTGCGGACGGGGAGCACACGAGTCCATTCGGTTGCCCACGCCCGCAAATATCTATCTGGTGTAGCCAGTAAATAGAGTTCGCATCGGACTACGGCGGTCCGGAGAGATATCTAACAAGAGACGGGGGCGTAGCAGACGATAAAAAACAAAGAATATACCAGATAAGATGCGCGGACAAAGTTTACACACCGACGAGACCAAGTTTGCGCATTGGCTTGAACGTTACGAGCGAATCGCTGTTGCGGGTGATTTGTGCGGAAATTATCAGTCTGGACGATACTGTGCAATCATCTGATCGTTCAGACGATGTTTCAGATTTTTTGCAATGTTTTGTTTCCTTCTGGAAAAGTTGAGCGAACTAAAAAATTTTACCAGTTACTTTACCGTACGCTCACTCACTACTAGAAATTCATTTTCCAGTCGAGTAATTACGAAACTGCGAATTTTATGCATATTCAGCGCGCAACCGCGCATGAAACACGATAAAACAAAGAGCGTAATGTACGTTTAATTTGTTACAGTTACCAAAAAACATCCAGCAACAATTTGCATAAAGATTTGTAGCCAAATCAGCTTTGCATGACAATGTCCTCGTTAAAGCAAACACCATTAAGCAAATATAAATCGATAATTTCATTGTTGCCATTTTGTACTATTCATGAGTAATTTAATGTAAGAGTTTCTACAATATATTTCCTCTGAAATATTTAACGCAAGCTTCTCTGGAATATTTTTACAAACATTTCATTTTGTAGCAAGGGTGCATTCATATTTCATTTGATATTTAATAACTCCTATTCGCTTCTCATATGCACACGGTCTCCTACTTTATTTTTATTTTATTCGAATTGTCTCGTGTTTGACAATACTTAATATTCCAGCATACTGCGACATTTCTTCAAAGAAAAATTCTTTACCAATTTTTATAAATTGGCCCACGAAAATTTGCACGAAGATCCGCATACGAATAATTACAATAAATCGACATTAACAGCAGCCTAGTCGTCGATCTCAAAATTAATGGGAAACGAGAATGTGTTTAATTTTATGGAGGTAAAATAAATATATCAAGATTTCGTACGTTTGGCTAAATAATGAATAATTTCCGTGATTAAACGCTATCGAACGGTCGCACGCGCGAATTTCTCTCCTATTTCCCATTGCTACACCTCACTAAGAGATAAGAGAGAGGGCGGAGGGGAAGAGATGAAACGGACCTGTGCGAATCAGTCGTTTCCACCTTCTTAATGAGACAACCGACTTAAAAACGTACCAGACCTTTGTACGTGATCAAGTCGCAAGCCTGTGACTATTTGCACTGAACTTCCCTCCGTACGTTCCGAGTCATTCATCGGGGAATTACTCGCGCGATTACGTTGACACTATACTCATTTATCTTGTGCCTCCGGATACGATGTACAAGGCGCCATCGATTGGTGCACCTGATGCATCGCTGAAAAATTTAGAATCGTTTACTTGGCAAGAAAACCGTCACAGGGATAAGAAACGTTTCCATTTTGCCAAGATTGAATTTTCAGTGTTCACTTCAAAAATACACTGCTGTGTGAGTACAGCTTAAAGATGCGATCTCCTTTTAATTATAAAATAATTATATACGAGGACGGTGGAAGAAATACATTTAGATGTAAGAAAACCTAGTCGGAGGTGTCTACTTGTCGTCCCTTATCCTCTCTTCAGGGAGGAACTTGAAGGGAGGACTGCATATTATAAAAATGAAGGAGAAGCTGGTATTTCAAAATATACCTAGATGTTGAGTTTTCGCACAGCAAGGTAAAAGACCAGACATGTTTTACCTTGACAGTTATTCCAGTGCTTCTGAAGTGAAACTTCTTTGCTGAGGGTAACAATTTTCTCACGTAACGGAAGTCGATGTTACGGAACTGGGCGTTACGGGACTCGACGTTACGGAAGTTGAAAGTCAAGCTCGAAAATTGTGCTGCGACAAACGCATGGCTCTGCGTTCGGACTGTTTCGGAAGCAGGGGATGAAAAAATGCATTTTGATCTGGTGCAACATTTAGAACGCGTATCGTAAATCGATCGACTCGTGTGCTTGAGTTTGGGCGATGCTCTTTTGCTTTTTTTATTTAAATGTAGTTTATTACTTGACAGTTCTTTATATTATGACATTCGCTATCAATGTTATTTTACAAACGAATCTCGGTTGTCAACACAATTAAATTTTTAAATAAATAATTAAAATAAT
Source organism: Lasioglossum vierecki (assembly GCA_028455595.1). NCBI lineage: Eukaryota > Metazoa > Arthropoda > Insecta > Hymenoptera > Halictidae > Lasioglossum > Lasioglossum vierecki. Next base: position 4,249,947 of record CM052339.1, read on the forward strand.
GAAAAATGATTAAGAAAAATAAATAGCATCTATAGACGATGTAAGCAACATTTACACTCTTAATTTAATAACACCCTATTTGATCTAAAAAGATCGTAGTCCCGAGGGGTGCCACGTTCTAGCAGACTGGGCGTAGCCGCGAAACAGCCCGTGAACCGTGCAATTAGAAATCGTGTTGGCTGGAATCAGTGAATGCTCGTCGCGGGACCTGAGATAAAGCAGTTTCGGAAATACAACGCCGCCAACGGGGAGAAACGATGTCCCCATCGACGCTCCCGCGTCCCTTGTCCTCGTAAAACGCGCTCGTAATGTCACCGAAGTTCTCGTAAAGAGATCCCGTGGAGCGGGACACTGATCCAAAAGGAGGAATGATCAGGCTGCTCCTTAATCCGCGTTTCCGGGCCGCTTTAAAACTGGGAATTAACGATCGACCGGTGACGCGGGTAATATCCACGGTAAATATTTCCCGGAAGTTAATTTTCCTGGTTCGTGCCACGAACGGCTTTCCTATACAATTTTCATTGACTTCAAACATACCGAGCTGCCTTGTGAAAATTACTGCAGCGAATTTATTCTGATCAGCTATGACTTTTATTAAAGTAGACGTTCAAACAAGAAAATTTATTTTACCAGTCTCCACTTGAACACATCGCTCGTTCAGAAGAGAAGTGATATAGCTAAGTCACTTGCATCTATTTAATTTAGTATAGTGGCAGATCTTTAAACAGGAAAAGGAGGGAACTACGAAGCCCCAAGTTGGAGCCAATACGGTTTCCGACGGAACTATCGGCCGAATGCTACTTATCTGAGATTAGGCGACAAACGCGGCGAGCATCTCTTAAATTACGAGCCCCGTTACGTGCATCGGACTTCCGTGCATGCGCTCGATAGCGGAACACTGCCTGATACCCTATCGATATGCACTATGTCCCACTCGGGCGCCCTTTGTTGGAGAGACTTTCCTTGATACTGTTGGCATCCGGACTAATAGGGAGGCATTCCTGTGGTCGGGTCGAGGCGTTCCAGATACCACAATCATCAGAATTATCAGAATCATTTTCTTAGTAGCAGAATCACCAGTATTATCATTTTAAACATAGAACGAAATTGATTTTCCAATTTCTTGGTCGTTCGTATACTTCAGGTATAAGGACAAAATATTTGTTATTGGACATTACATTATTAAACATTATGAAACGTGGTAGAAAATTTTGGACACCGTTAAATGAAAATATTGCAACGGAATTTCTTTAATTATCCTACAGAGAAAAAATCGCGAACAAGGTGTACCACACCGACCGACCCTCGTGCACATTTCTCTGAAACACACCTCGGAGCACGCCGCACCACCTCCACAAACAGCCATAATAAATTCAACTCGGGTCACGCGAAGAATGCCGCATGGAGTCAAGGTCCTGCGGTCAGGATGCGCCTCAGGACTAATTTCCCGTCGTCCAGTTCGATCCTGGCACTCCGAAGTTTCCAACGGTATCGAATCGATGTGTAACACCGCGACGACGTTTCTGGGGATGATAAACGACCCGGAGGAAACCGTCGAAACGCTGTCGACGAGTCTCGGTCGAGCTGACCGCTTAAAAAAAAACAAACGCGGCAGCATTTCCATCTGCTTTGCATTGCCGCGTGCCGGACCGTGTAAATCAGCGTGCACGCGAAAATAAAGCTGGACGAGAGAGCGACGAGGCTCCAGTGACGACGACGCCTCGGGGAACAAAAGGACGCGGTAACGAACGGTAAATTACTTTTCGGGACGTGGTTTAAGAATGACCGGCAGCGCGGTCTCTCTCTCCTTCGCGGAATTATTTTTCTCGCCGCGTCCCGGACGTTTTAATGAAATACAGAGCCGCGGGGCCCTCGGGAACGCGACCATAACCGTATCTTGTCCCGAGCGAAATTCTGTAAACGGCTCGTAGGGACGCCCCCGTTTCAAACGGCGCCGAATAAAATCGCGAAAAGGGCAGGCGAAAACAGGGATGCGAAAACTCCCCCACCTGATCACGGACCATAGGGCGCCGCACCGGTTCCCGTTCGTTGCCCTTCCTCCTCGACGATTCCTCGAACAAGACACCATCCTTTACGTTAGACGGTTCAGTAAGTTTCGCTCGGTCTCCTGTAAGTTCCCTGTTCCCCGACGACCCGGTATTTTATCGTTATTTGAACGCGTTCCTGCACGATCGAGCGGCCAACGGTGCTCGCGATCACCTTCCCTCGAGCTGAACTGTATCCGACTTCTTTTCTTTATATTTTCCTTGGTTTCTACGTTCGCAAACATTCCGCACAGTCTGTTGAACGGTGGTATTGTGTAGTGGGTATTCGTGGAAAATATTTTCATGTAAAATTGAATTAAGCGCATTGAGAGTTACCAAATGGAAAGTCATGGAAATTGGAACGAAGAAATCTAACTATATTTAATTCACCCGTATTTTCGTCCTGCTGAGATCGTTAAGGGAGAAGACGAAGCTTCTATTCGTTAAACAGAGAGAATTTAATAAATATCGTAGTCATTCGTATTCTTAAAAACGAAACTCTGAGACAGAATTAATTTCTTTCTCCACAGTGAATTATACAATATTTCTTCATAAAGAAATTAGACTGGCGCCCTCCATCTTTAATGAGACACTGTGATGCATCGGTTCGTCAATTTTACCAGAAACAAATGGTGAATTGAAACAATTAGAGTCGTTAATGGTCTAACTACGTTCGAGGGTTGAGAAAGTTACCGCCTAACTAATAAATAGGAATCGCGTCTATAAAATCAAAATAAAATGCTCTTAGCTCTAATCAACGTTGATCCGACGAAAACTTTTACAGGTCGTAAAATTTCGCGCTGCTCTGGCAAATTATAGATGATAAAGTAATTCCTGCGCCGTGCGGTTGCGAAAGAAATTGTATGGCAAGGGGTGGAAGCGAATGCCTTAACGTTACTGTCCCGGTTTATCGCGAATACAGCAAGAGCAATAAGGGCATAAAACTCTGGTCTATCGGTGGACGTACTGGGAGCGATGGCCGGCTGCTCACGATCCTAAGTAGCTACTTAAGATTTCGTGGGCCTCATAAATAGCAGGGGGCTTTCACGTCGTAAAACTCACCCCTTACATATTAACTGTGTACCGAGTGCTCGCGACGTACCGTTCTGTGGCAGCGTTTCTGTGGTTATTATGGTGTCGGCTGCGGCGAATATTTTACGAATGTGTTTGTACAAAGTCATCGCGAAAAGGCTGGAGAGATAGAAATGTCGAGTCGGGGATTTGTCGCGAGGACAATGAAACAGAAACAGTTTTGAGGCTTCTTCTCTTGATAATGTATCGATTCTGCTGCTTGGCCGCCATGGAAATATTGTAGAAGGTTAGGTTGGTTATCGAATTGAGGAAAAATTTTTCCAATTATTTTAGTGTCTCTTCGCGTCATTTTATTACATCGTGGCATCGTTCGAGGATTCCAGTGGGACGAATATTGAAAACTAAATGCTACAGGGAACATTTAATTCGGTTGAATGAAACTTTCGAGAATTTCAAATACTAAAGGATCGCTTAATTCCCGTTTGCCGAAAATAACAGTCTGACTGTAATGGGTGACTCAAAGGGACCGTCCTCTCGGTACAATTTTCGGTCCATGAACTCTCTCGCTAGAAAATTGTCCTCGCGAGCTAGCACGGGACCAGGTGCAGCAAAAACCATGGTGAAAAATTCCGAACCTTAATTGCGAAGCTTTAATTCGTACTCCGCGGACCCTTTAGCATCGCCGCTCATTTTCTACCCATGCGGAATTACATATTTAATATGCATTTTCAAGCAAACATTTCAACACGAGAACGTTGTCACAACTTTTTTGTCTTCCGAGGGAAGACATTTTTAATATCAAGTAGTTAAACGTGTCGACAGACAATTTTTGTTTCGACTTGTGTTTTAAAATGTTCCGAAAAATCTCAATTCGTGTCAACGAGACATTTAAATCTTTAAACAAAAACCGTCTGCAGCAAGATACGAAGTCCAACATTTGGCACATTGTCAAAGTTTCAGCTCGGCAAAACCGTATCTTTCGCAACAACGAGGATGACCTTGGTCCGCAGATTTCCACGAGGGCTCTCGAGCTCTGTAGGGTCGGATTGCATTAATCCGCGCACTAATTAGGCAAAGCGGGTTTAATCGTCGGATGCATTGGGTCCAGCTTAATTAGCTAATACACAGGCCCGATTTGGTCTCGCTTTATTCGCTGCCGCATTGCGATAACTAGTTTCCCCCTTTCTGCAATCCCCATCCCCCTATCAAAGCTGTCGTCGGGATCAAAGGACGCGACATAATGGAGGATGTCATTGATTCCGTGGAGCGGGTCCGTCGCCGTGCAAGGAACTTGTTAAACTTTTAATAACCCCTTCGCTGGGACAAAAGCTCGGCCGGAAAAATATTCCACGGGAAAATCTGTGTCTCCCCAAGGGGTGGAACAGAACCAACCCCTTCTTTGGACCTGGACAAAGAGAGAAAGAGAATAAAACTTGCCGCCGCCGGGTTCTTTTCTCAGATCGAGTCCTCGGCTCCGCAAAAGTTCAAGCCACCCTTCGGAATGTTTCTTAATAGCTTTGACAGCGAGTTCGACGGGGTATTAGATTCTCTGTTCATCCCTCTTTGTCTCGGGCAACCATCTATACTTCGCGGCCGGAAGATGACGTTGGTAGGCGAGGATGATACACCAGTGCCTGCCGGGAAAGTTTGCATCAGTGTCCGGACACCGTCGCGTCGACGGAGAAATTATTGGACTGATACCGAACAGATTTGCTCGAAAGAGTCTTACGAAGTATCGAGCTGGATAAATTATGGCGAGGAGACTGTCTCGTGTCAGATTTTCTGGGTAAATTAATGGTTGATCGGTCATATAGCAAGATCTATTTTGTTTTACGAATTTATTTCGTATTTGATATATCGCGAAGAAATTTAGTTCATGCCAAACTAACAATCTCGGCATTCAATAGTATCTGCCAAATATTCCCCAGACTTAAAGCAACCGAACGCAATTCAACACAGAGTCGATGCAGCGTTGATACATCAAAGCAGAGTCTGCAAATGAAAACGGAATCCTTTCTTACGGAAACGATCTCCGATAAATCGTCTAGCGTTCAGCGAGGGATCGCTATCCTGGAGAGATTCTCAGTGAACTGCCTCGGCAAAGCATCGCCCGAGGCACGTCAAAAGCAAGTCAGACACGAGACGTTCAACCTCGGATGCAACAGAACGGCAACACCGATCCACGCTAGTTTTATTAGAACGGTGGTAATTTTATTCCCAACGCGGTTCATCCGAATGTCGTGCGCCGTGGTAGCATAATCGCGGTATTTGTAACGTGGCTCTTCGTTGATCCTCCCTGAGCCTTATTAGCTTCTTAGCTAGTCTCTCCAGCTGCCTCGTTAGCTCCTCCCCCGCCCAAGATCCAATTAACGAGCCCTCTCGTAACGACTCGTTTCCATCGAGCGATCGCGTCTCGAATAATTAATACGCGGCCTCCTTTTCGGCCTGATATCGTGGATTTGCGCGTACAAATCGCGAATATGTTCTCGCAAACTGTTTCGCGCTGCACATCCGGTTGCAATTCGCGATACGAATATGAATATCTCTGCTCATTAGCACTAGAATTTACTCGATCGTCTCCACGAGGATGGAAAAATATTTTTCCGGTCTGAATCCAACGTGGATTTCTTTTATTTCAAACGAATACTTGAAAATTGCCATACAATTTCTTTCGAACCTTGAGGTGCGTTCTAAGCAAAGATTCTGTTTGAAACCACAATGCCCGTGACCTCGGGAACATTCTTTACATATAAACGAACGTCCATTGTTCACGGACCGTTACCCGTGCATGCACTTCGCACACTAACCAATCGTGAATGATTTACCAGTCGACTATCGAGGAGGCTGATAGACAAAGCCTGAAAGAGGAACGCAGCGGGACACGCTATCGATTCCGTACGTTTAACGTATCAAAGGTTTCGATCTGCCTCTGCTACACAGTATTCCTTGTAGTGGGTGGCTACCCGCCGTACCCTTCACTCGAATCCTGGAGGCTCGTCCGAGAAGGAATGATTCGAGAATCCGCGACATGAGCGTGTTCGACACGCATGTCTTTGAACATTTATAAATCCTAATTCTTTCTTGAGAAAAACTTTGGTTGTCTTTGAATATTAATAGCAAGTTAACTCTTTGCACTCGGAGCTATTTTAAGTTGATATGAAGTTGATGTAATACCTCGTACAAGACGTAAATGTTTAGTAATTAGTTAGATACAGACGTATCTGATAATGTAAACAATATTTTAAATACTAGTACAAGAATTTTTAGTGACGCTCGAGAGGCGCCACTCGAGTGCTAAGGATTAAATTCTGACGTAACTTCTACGAGAAAATATCAGAATCTTATCAAACCCCGTCCAAAACAGCGCACGAAAGTCCCATCCCAAAAGGTGCACCAATTTCCGAGAAAAATGCCGAAAGTTTCAACACCGTCGCAGTTGCAGAGAACCACCCTTAACCGAGGATTCTCCCGCAGAAAACCATCCTCAGTGTCTCCAACCAGCAGATACGAAGATAAGCCGCCCGAAGGGAGGCTGTTCTATCTTCGTGTGGGTGCAGGAAACGTGTTTTCTCCGTGTAGAAAGGGGAGGAAGATCAAAAAGAAGAACGGAGAAAGACAATCCAAGGTTGCGAGTAGCTAGGACCGGAGCTCTTTAGCAAATTACTTTTATTCGTTCCCGCGAAATGAGCTCTGGAGGAGCATTCGAAGAGGACAGGCCGAGTCGGGTCAGGCTTACCCGGTGGCTTCTTTTCTCGTTTCCCGCGGGAACGTTCCCGGAATCTGGAGAAAAATTTGCCAAGGCTTAACTGGGCGCTTCTCATCGTTGGGATTTTTCTTTGTCATCCTGTTCTGTCGTCGTGTTCTCTGCTGTTTTTAAAAAAAGAAACTTTAGGGAATTATGGATTCTGTGTTAGGGTTTGTTGTAATCGCTGTCTGAATGACTCGTGATGGTCTAAAATCAAGATGTGCTATTTCAGAATTAATAGAATTCTTTTTTCAAGTCTGAAAAAATTCGATTTGCAGTGAAATTTCGTGGGATGCCAGGGCATCGTAGATGCAATTGTTCCCGGTATGAGGACCCCCGCGACCCAGTGCTCTAGTTGGAGTCGTCTCGTTTCAATTAGGAAGCGTAATCTCGAGGATCGAAGGATCGCGGAAATCTCGGCCGACTCGTACGAGATCTGGGACAAACCATCGGCGACACGCGTCTGATGGATCGCATGCCTCCCGTTACGGGACCCCCACTGGCCCTGCTGCACCCTCATGCACCCTCATGCATTATGCAGCCGCGAAACGCAGATTTCAATGAGCCGGGAACCAGCGTGGCGGCACGAAACACGTCCAACTGACTCGACGACGTGCATTTTTCATTCGACCACCTTCACCGCTCGTACACGTCTGATGCAATTATCTGTCCGGATTTAAAAATTAATTTCCGCCGCGATACGCTCGGCGTGACGAATTCGATTCGAGCCAGTTCGGTCAGAGAGCAATTGTTTAAATAAATTATGATTTTATTCGATTTGTTTCGGTGAATACGATGTATCGATTAGAACGATTGTGAATATTCCAAGTAATTTCGTATGAATTATCATAAAGAAAGAGTGTATCCGTTTATTAACTTATTTGTTCCATTGAATCACTTCACTGTCGCTTAAATGTTATTAGGATTAATTTGCATTTTTTATTTATTAATTAATTACGATTTCATAATTAATAAATATGTTCTTGTGAAAATTGAAAAAGCGCGTTTACAAATCGACAGACTGATTTATTAATTTTACTGCGAATCACCTTTACGATTTCAATGAATGCAGATGAACATATCCGAAATTGGAAATTTCGTATTGCATCTGTAATTCGTTTTGAAAGGCAAAGAGTGCATTTGCAAATTGATTTGTTTATCAGCTTGCTTGGAAACAGATATACAGTTTCATATCGAATCGAAGGATCTAAAAGAGGTGATTTTAATAATCTTACTGAATACTATTAAAAATGTCAGAATATTAATTTAGCAAGCGTGCAAATTCGTGACGTCTTCAAAAAATTGAATAACTGCAGAGAATAATAAATTGACTGATTTGCGATTTCGCGTCTCGAATCACCCATGCGATTTCGTTAATTGCGGCGGAAAATATTCGTAATGGTTGATTTTGATCAATCCGGTGTTCCTTGTGTCGTGCCAGCTGGGTTATCGATTAATTAATACAGTATTATGCGTTTATAGAATATATAGATATACGTAGGTATATACATAGAACGGAGGCGACCGAAACCCCGCGAGATAAAAGGATTGAATCGGGTTTCAGCGGAATGATTGGTTTGTTTTTAGAGTAACGAGTTATTGAAGTGACGAGATGTATTTTTCTTTGACTCCGTTTTTCTTTTTTCCCGGATATAAACTATGCAGATGCTGTTGTTTGCGGAACGCTTTTCAGCGGTTCCGATCCGATGAAGTTTAATTACTTCGTTAACCCCGTTCACAGTTGAATAAAATGACTGCCTTTCCGGGGCGAGGATATTTGAAAGTCGATACGTAATTTCGAAAGCAAACAGGACTTTTATTTCAGTCTCCGAAGAGCAACGGGGACCCGGGAATATATTTACATACAACTACCTACATACATAATCACATAAATAAATAAATAAATATGGAATGAAGTTACCACTCAGCTACCGGTGGATCGGAATCACTGCGCCTCCTGTACCAAGATTCAAAATTTCAAAGCGACAGCAGAAATTAAAACGTTGTATGTCTCAAGGGTGAACACACGAGTTAATATTGAAATAGTTTATGTTGCCCTAAAATACCATAGGGTAGCAGAAAAAAATTATTTATTACATATATCAAGGTCTTTCCTAACAACACTTAACCTTTAAGGGTTGTTTTTACCCTGAAAAACCACAAAGTAGCAGAAAAGATCGAGAATGCTTCACCCCTTCAGGGTGAAAACCCGCATTGACCTTTAAGGGGTATTCTCACCCTGTAGAACTAAGTGGTGGCAGAAAAAAATTAGGAGCTTGCACTCCTTCGGGGTGAAATGGGGGTTCTCGCCATAAAGAATCACAGGGTAGCAGAGAAAAATCTGCTGTTATTGAGATTATTAAGAAGCAAATTGATTATCTGCGAGGATGTCGTTATTATTTTATACAACCAACATGAATTGAAAAACATAAAAATCTAAGCGAATTATTTTAACCGAGAAAAATAAAAAATTATTGAGCTACAAATTATTTGACACTTGTAAAACAACTCACATTCTTCTATAAGGGTTGGTCAACCTCAAAAACCCGAAAATCGAAAAAAATATAGGTAGTGCTGTCATCGAAGTTGCTCACCACGTAGGAAGCGTTAAGGGTAGTGCTCACCGCGAGGACGGAAAAAGTAGCAGGAAAAAAATTACCGGACAGTTCCATCAAGGTTTTAAAACACGTACCATCCTGACAAGGGTAGTTTTCACCCCGGAGGAGCAGAAGGTTGCAAAAGAATTACCGTGCACTTCCGAGGTCCCTCGGCAACCCCGCGGAGTTTCAAAACAGATCGGAATTTTCAAAGTTTCCTCGTAAGCAACGTCCTATCACCGATCAACGCCTCAGCAACGGAGGTGTAAAACGTAAAGGCACTAGAAGTTCCCGAAGAGTTTCACCTTCGACACCATCGACGAGGACGACTCGATTCCCAAGCCGATTGCGAGGTCTGAAGTTCAGAGTCACCAGGATACCGGCATCGAAGCTTACAAAGGGAACCGGAGGTAATAAGGGGGTAGAGGATGCTGGACCATCTGCTGAACTTCTGAGAAACGCTGCTATTCGAATATCCGTCTCACGTTCCTCGCGAGAATCAGCCCGGATGATCGCTGCCCGGCCTCCGGCTTTAATCAACCCCCCGAGAAACGAGACCTTCTCAGAGCGTTTTCGCTTTTCAGGGGAAATCGCTGGACTGACTTGAGCAAACCTACTAGGAAGTAGTGTGTGAGAAAATGTGTGAAAGAAAGCGTAAGTGCGGAGGCGAGAGAGACAGAGCCAGTGATGAAGAGAGGGTGAGAAAAATGAGTGTTTTGTGCTTTGACATATAGATTGACATAAAGAAAATTTGAAGTTTATATAAAAAATTAATAATAACATAAAAAATTCCCAAATATCATTGCTATTTTAAAATGCACATAGTAAGAGAGAGAGATAAAAAGAACTGTAAGATGAAGCGGGAGAAGAAAGAATAAAAGTGAAATAAAGAGAGAGTTAGCACAGGAACAAAGCTGAAACAAACAGTAGAAGAGATAGGAGACGAAAAATTGTAACGAGTGAGGGTAAAAGAACAAGAAATAAGGATGGCGAGAGTAGTAAGTAAAAGAAAGAAGGGAGGTGAGGAGAGAGAGAGGAGAATGGGAAAGAGTATACACAAGCGCAGCGAGTGTAAAGTTTTTTCCTGGAAGTTGGAATAGCCTGCGGAAAATAGGAGACAGAGGGCGGAAAGGGAAAGAGAAAAGGGAGCAGTGCCTGGTAGAGGATCGTTCCCTGAGAAACGCGTCCTGAAAGCACCGGCCCAATTGCCGCGCGGTATGCTCTCTCACATTTTCACGCCAGGACGGGAATATCCGGCGCGTGCTTCCGTGAACTTTTAATCGAACGATCGACACACGGCATAGAAAGGCTATGCCGCCATGGACCACGACAAAACGATCCCGAGCCAGATGCTCTAAAAACCGTTAATCGTTATTTATTGCCCGTTGAGGGAACTGTAATCCTCCATATCCCATCCCACTTAATTACTATTATTGCCGACAATGATGCTTCATCGTGTCCCGTTACTCGATTACAAATGTAAATATTATGTTGTAACATACAGCAATTGTGCTGAGAGTATAAATTCATTGGAATTTTATGGATTCAGCAATCATTTATATTTCTATTCTAACGAGTTGGCGCGAAAGAAACAATGGAGTCGAAGGTTAACGAACTCTAGATTCTTATTTAAAGATCCTAGGGCCGACGAGAAATAAAAAAAATCAGAAGGCGTAATTACAAACAAAATGCGCAACAGAGCGGTAACTCCCTATGATCGATTATTCAGATTACGGTTTGCGCTACAGGTTTGCACGTTCGCGTAACGACGTCGCCAATTCGCGACAGATGCCGATAGATTTTTTGCCTAGCGGCGAAAGAGCTAAAGCTCGAATCGCGTGTCTCCATACAAAGGAGACAAGAGTTGCGTGGGGAGGAGAAAAATAGAGAAGGGAGAGAGAAAGCGATCGTGAGGTTCAGACGTATACAGGGGGCAGTCGCACGCGCGACTATCACGCTTCACGGCTGTTTGCCGCGGTTAAATGCAAAATCGATATAGTCTCGGGCTTTCTCCATGCACGAGGATCGCCTTCTAGGTCGAAAACTGAGCAGCAGCCGCGATGGAGCAGACCGGTGCAGACTGAAGCAGACCAAAGCAGAGCAGAACAGAGCGGAGCGGAGCTGAGCAGAGCAGAACAACCTCGGTCTGGCCAATGGTTATTAATAACGAATCGATCGGGCTCGAAAGTAGTTAGGGGAGTCGTCGGATGAAAAGCCGAGCCACGTTAAAAAGGGACGAGAATTCGTTCAAGGCTCCTTGCCGAATGGAAGGACTCGCGTAATGGTCTCCCGAGCCGGATCGGCTCGGATCGCTGCCCCGATCCATTTACCGCTCAAATGAATCCCGAATCATTATGATTCCGCTCAATGGTCCACTACACCCTTAGAATCGGCCGTAAGCTTGGACAAGCATGACCAAATGCTTCGTTATCCAACGGTTTGCACGCTCGCAGACGATTATCGCGGACAGGTCGCAGAATCAATAGAGAAATCGCGCGAATGGCCCAACAATTCAGGGATCGGCTCGCACTCGCTCGTACACGGTCGTCAATAATTCGAGCAAACAGCTACTTCGAATCCATTAGTATCCGCACACCATCCTGCGCACGTGTACACATCAAGATGGAATTACAACCGGGATTTAGTGTGACCGTCGCACACCACGTTAATCCAAAGCCACTCGCGCCGAGTGGATCGCGTAACGAATACCGAAGGGATCCAGTCCCGTGGCCAGACTGCTCGACCCTGCACCCGTTGCCATGCACTTGATAACTGCAACCTCGTTTCGGATCGTTGCACCGGTGTTTTTGCGGCCGAGATCGGTCCTTTATAGCTGCGGCGCCGAGCCACCGGGTGCACAATGGGCTGGAAACCCGGTTTTCGTGGCGAAATTTCAATTTTTGAAAGTTCCAATTTTGAGAACATTGCTAACCCTTCGATACTTTAAAATCCAAAATATGGGAAATCAGGTATTCTAAGAATTCATTGTAGAGCATGAAATAACGGGTTCGAATTAATGTTTTATACATACATTTTTTATATATGGTATATATATTATGATATCGTGTCTACATCAAGAATTATAGAGGATCGAGGAAATAAGTCTATTTTCACCCGAATGGTTCAAGTTAACGAGTTAATTCATGAAGTACCTTAGAGAGTTCTGAACTTCATTGCAACATTGTACATGGACACACTGTATTAGTTGAAAGTGAACTTATACATACTTGGTTAACGTAGAAGTTCCGCACTGACGACTATTGACTTACATAATGATTACCTCAGTTAACTAAACTGCCAATTAATCGACGATTTCAAACAAAACGAAAACTTTTATGAAATTACTGCTTCATCCACTTTGTATATCATTTATCGCTATCGCCAATATCAGACGAATAATCACACTGGTTTTTATTTGATTATTGCGAAGACAGCGTTTGTTGTAACTCCGATTGGCCGGACTTTCCTTGCGGTGCGTGCTCGCGAGTGAATGAGGTATCGCAACCGGAAGAGATTAATTTCGCAGAAATACGCGAAGCCACCGAAAATCCTGGTGCCGGTTGCCACCGAGATTTGAAATCTGGAATTTTTCATCCGCTGGCGCCTGCTTTGCCACCCTCACCAAAGGCAGGATGAAAATGCAGCCTTCACAATGAATAATTCACTTCTGGCGTAGCGCACGCTCGTCCGAGGGCCGGGCGAACCTTGACTCTGCGAAAATCTATCTTTGGAAAATTAAAACGTCACCCGGCTGCGCACGGAAATCACTGTCGAGGGATGAAATGTTAAAGCACACGTCCAATGGAGTTTTCCTCTTTGCCGTAAATAAATCAGGCATGTAAGAATACTTGTAAATAAGCGCGAATCGATATGTTCTGGCCACTTGCTCCGAGGACTATTCTACTATCCGAGAAGTTCCTTCAATTGAAATTTTAACAGACTCCGGACTCAATTATTCATCCGTTGTTCTTTATTTAGATCGGTGTCGATACTTTGTGTCTGTTAATGAACTTTTGAATGAAAGACATTTTTAAGTGACATCTTCACCAACGAGTACTGAAAAATTTCATTCTGCACAGATGTATTTATATTTATTTAGAAAGAGAGAGTAAACCGCAAAACGGAAAATAGTAGAAGGGAACAAACCACATTCTCTTCAGCTTCTGAAATTCGCTGCGCGATTTATGTTTTGAGTTTAAGCACGCCGCACCCGTTTCCCGCGGAATTTGTTCCGCGGGTTTCTGCATTATTTCGCAATTCATAGCGGCGCAACAAACTCGGCACAAGTTCGAGACAACGGATTCCTCATTATCATTCCGGGCTGAAGGAAACCGGCAATTACGAGCGACCAGGGGGATCGTTCCGCGTCTAATTTGCACTTCGGTGCGCCAAAGGGAATTTTATCCGGTGGCTGGCTAAATAAATAAGCCCGGGTGAAATGGGAAACTGCGAGTGCAGTCGCCGTGTCGACGACTGCTCAGGAAGTTTGCATCACAGGAGCGATCGGGCGAGCCTGGCGAATTGTTTTATCGGTGACGGGCACAGCATCTGTTACACAAGGAACCGCGAGCCCAGAACTCTTGCTAACTCGGTTGCAACCCGGTGCAACGAGCGTTGCACTTCTATGGCGAATTACGTGCTCGAAGTTAACGCGTTATTCCGAATCGCTGTGACAGTCCTCGAATGACAGAGCGGCCGGAAACGCGAAACGAAGATCCACTTACAGTTTCGCAACCGCCGATTTCCCACCGCCATCCTTTTGGGACAAGTGAACCCGATATTCGCACAATGGTTCAACTGGTGCACTGTTAGTCGCTTAATTCGTTACACGCACTTTAAGTCAGAAGAACTGTTTTATACATGGATCAAACGAATTTAGTTTTTCTGCCACGATTCTCTTTGGCCCAAGTTATTCGTTCTTCATTATTATACAGGGTGGAGCACGAAGCGTGATCAGCTTACATCATTCTGCTGGTAGTGGTTCGATTGGAATTTTTTTTAGCTAAAATAACATGGTTCAAGGAGAGCTTCGAGGTAATTATAACAAATTTTTTCTCAACTCTTTTTTTTCTAGAGCGATCAAGGTTACCTTCGGTTTTTTATAGGTCAACCTACAGTTTTCCTACACCCAACTTTTAGGAGATACTCAGACAAATTCGGCTTCAATGCTCTCCTTCAACCATGTTATTTTAACTAACAAATCTTCGGATCGAACCATTAATAGTTGTGTTATAAATAATTGGAACAAATCGAAAGTTTGGAAAACTGCACAAAATGCAAAAACTTTTGTTGATTTGTGATGAGGAGCCTTGTAATGATCATTGATAGTTTGGTCTACGATACTTTGTCGCCGTTTTGTAAAAGAGTAATGGAGTTTGGAGTCCACAAAATTCAATGCGCCGGCCTCATCAAATCCCTCGATTAATCATCAGCAAACCGCCGACCACCATCAAACCGTCGCTGCAAAACGCTTCCCACTAAACCGTAGATTTATCTACGCCGTTAGTTGTGTCCCCGGGATCATGCGATCGGGATCATAATTGAATCCGGCTGGCTGGGCCTGCGACGAGTCGAAACGAGTGTAGGCACAGTGTAAAATATTGCGCGCGTGAGTTTAATTTACACGAGGCCAGAAGTACGCGGGACACGTTGCATTCCACGGGAAATTCCGATGGGTGGCTCGTTGCATCGGTGCAATACGCTGTGGTCGATCTTTCTCAAGAATGAGACAAAAATGGCAGAAGTAATAATCGTCTAAATTGTACATTTTGGAAATGTTTTGCATTATTTGATCTGCAAATAGGATTTTTATGAAAAATGAAAATTTATTACTTATTTGTAATTATTCAACTATACTAACGACGTGAAAGACAAATATTGAAAGGATGCTCACTGACATGCTAACGATTAATCATTGCATCGGATGAATAGATTTAACAATGACTATTTCGTTTTTATGTTTAATCCAACAATCAGTATATAAATCTAGAGGTTTTAGTGCGAAATGATCAAACTCTATAAAGCTTGTCGGTTCGCTAACGACAAATCGATTAACTGGAAGGTGTCGGTGGATTGAATTTTATTAGATGCGGTGTTTTGGTCAAACACTACTTTGTTTTTTGGTGGCGATTTTAAGTAGAATGTTCTTTAATCGAAGCTACACTTGCACGCTGCATCTATCATTCTCTTTTTTACCCTCTTCATTTAACTCGTTTAATCAATCTCCATTTTTCTGCTGTTCCAGCTGCCCATTGTTGCTTCTCTATTTTCTGCATTTTGCACACTCGAGCAAAGGATACAATTCCTTATGTTCCCTTTCACTTCATGATGGTTCGAATAATTTCTCTGACGAATCAAAAGTCCAGTTTCAACGAGGCGTCTCGTGGGTCGGATAATTCACGTGTGTCGGCTGCGACTGGTCCGGGGGCGGATCGACGCGGGTGGCAGCCACTGCGTCGGAGCTCGATGATGTCATTGCGTGACGTCAGGAACCGCAACACGTGGCGAGGGAACGCGAGACACGGCGTACAACGCCGATTGCGGAGGAGTCGGTTTCCAGAAGACACCGACGACGCGACGGGGGTTGCTCGGGATTTATAGCTCCGCCACGTGGAAGGGGTTGTCAGCGAACCATCCCCCTGAGAGAACGCCAGCACCCACCCCTTACCCCCTTTTGCCTTGCGTTTCGAGCTGCAGACGAACTGGCGCCCGACGTCCAGACGTCGAATCGAGACCTTGGCGACCACTGACCGTGTCTTTGCGTCCCAATTCCTAGCTAATCGCGAATCCCGATGTCCTTCTGGGTTGAACGACTCCAGAGAAGATATACTCCCGATACTCGTCACTACTAGCCGGCAGATTTTATGCATCAAATGTTCATTCCGAGGCTAGATGTCCTAATAACAATTGTTAAATGATCTCGGCGCTACGGTTCGATCGTAAAAAACAAACTTAACTAAGCAGTTTTGTTAATTATTTTAAATAATCAACGTTTCAGTCACTCATTTGGACCATTTTCAAGATTAACTTAAAATTGCGTCTGTAAGAAAAAAAAATTCTAGGCTGTCTAGGCTGAAGAGGATCTTTGAGAAAGTACGGCGAATAATGTCTGTTCCTGGCGACAACTAATCTACTGGAGTTGTCAAACGGATCTGTGGCTGAAGGAAATTTCGATCCGCGAGAATTCCACAGGGTCGGCTACGGTTCAAAGCGTTGGATTAAACTGAATTACGATTCGCGGCGTGTCGCAAGCGACCCGGGAAAAATCCCGTGGAAAGAACGGCTGGCGAAGATAGCTTGGAAAACGCTGAAAACCGAGAGAGCCCCGGATCGGGTCCTGTTAACGACCTCTATGTTATCGCGTGAGAAGTCGAATTTGCATTCGCCCTAACCGCCTGCCCGACACCTTGCTATCTCCCGGAGATTTTTCTAGGTCAGAGGATCCTCCGGACACCGTCGTGTCGCCCACGCCTCCGTGATAAAGGGACACGGTCTGCAACCTAAATCCATTGTCCAATTCGCCAGGGCGAGATGGAGACCCGGTGGCAATGTCAGCTATGCCGAGCAGCATCCCGGTACTTTGTGCAACACGTGTCACCTAATGCGGTTATCTTCATCACTCGCGATCCTTCATCGCCGCGTTGCACGTCTTCTACCGGTAACTCCCAGAGTGGACTGGCCAGCTTAGCGAAGGGACACAAGGGCGCATCCTAAGAGGAATAAGATTTGATCCTTTGCTACCGCTCTGCAGCTTAGACTGCTGGGTGCCAGATGATGGTGCGTAATCCGGTGCACCTGGTTGCATCCGAGAAGACTGGAATTGTAATCTCTTGTTAAGACCAGACTTTGTCCACTTGGAGAGGTGGGACCTTGGGAAATTGTTGGCTATAAGCTCACACGAAAGCGAAATAGAAATTTAATTTCTTTCTTAATGTCTTCAATTACATCTACTAATTTTTGTCGTAAATGCATAAATCCAATGTCTAGCTAGAATATGTTGCTCTACAAAAGATTAATGAAGAAAGTAATTCTTTCAATGTGATTTTTTTCAATATACCAGCATACTATAAAATACAATGCATATTTCATTTGGCAATTTAAAAGAATGATAGGACAATTGTAAAACTATAAGCTACATGTACATAATTACGTCACCAATTAAACACTGTCACGGCTATGGCACAACCGAGGATCGATTGATCACATACCTTGCGACTTGAGCAAAGCCACGGATTAACCGTTCACACGCACACGCCTTGTTAGGCTAAGCCTAATTTCTGATCAGATTCCTAATGCTGTCTCGATATTAACGCTTTGGAGCCTTGGGTATATTAATTAGCTTCCTGACGACTATAACTATTAGCTTGAATATTCGGATTAATGGGTGTCGAGCGTATCCATGAATCGTGTTAGAGACGACTTGTTGAATCTTGAGAGAATTTGCTGAGAAGTCTTTAATTGTTGATCGCTTATTTTTCACCCTGTGATTTAAAAAAACCTAGGGGTTGAAAGTAAGAAAGAGTTTAGTCGGTCATTTTTGGGTTCTATAATTTAGCGTTCCTTGATTTTTATGGAGTATCATTCTCCAGCGGAGACAGACGTTCCAGAGCGAACGCTATGGGGGAACATTAACGGATGACGCGCTATAAAGGTGATGGATCGATGCGACACGACCGTGGGCATGGTAGCAAAGCCGAGTATAATTTTAAACGGCAGCGTGTTTTGCCGACGCGACACCCACCCGATCAGCTCGGAAAGAGAAAAAGATCGGAAATTCGATTCGGAGGTGTAATGGTGACGTCAACGGGTGTGTGCCGGCAAAAAGGATCGCAGCACACCTGACGTTGTTGTGCACCACCATGGTGAATCTCCACCGTAACACCCACACCACCTTATCTAGCCAAGGGAATTCTAAAATTACGTCAATCTATCGGAAAGGAAATAGAGAGTTCCAATATTTCCTATAAAAAGATGCCTTGATAATGTACACATGCAGTTTTAAATTTCTTATGGAAATTTCTATATACTATAATACTAGAAAGAATAATTACAAAAATGTGCTTGTGTGACATGATTATGACTTGCCCTACTTAAACAAAAAGTTTTCTAATTTTTTAAATTTTAATATGGTTCCGTGGCTGTCCTTGTTAGTTCCTAATGAACACGTTTGCTACTTTTGCACCAAAGAGATAAAAAAACACCAGAGACTTTTCACAGTTGCATTTCATCGTGATTAGTTCGTGAACAAAATTATTTAAACTCCATAGAATTATTTGAATAGCAATGGTACAGTTTGTCATTTAAAATACAAAAAAACGCGATAAATATCGTAAATTAATGTTTGAGAGTTCATTGTAAAGGAGAGACCTTCTTGATAAATGCAAAGGCTGTTGCACCGAGCTGCATCCAAGCTGGAACTTATTTATCCTCGCGGTTCTTCGTCGTTTCACGGATCGGAGATGACGATGGAACAATAAGGGTAGCCCTGTTAACGAAACCGGAAGCGACCATGATTTCCGGCTGTCGTTGTCGTCAGTCAGGACAATGTTAAGGGAGGAAAGGGGGGTGAGCTGAAAACGAACAAGCGGAAGATTCTCCTCTGATTGGGGCGATGCTCGTAAATGAGCTATCGGAGTTTACGTTCTAATGACAGCGAAACGTGCGCCGAATGCATTTCTGCCTGCAATCGGGCCAGCGTGCGCGACATACCAAACCGGAAATCGATGACCGTGCAACAACGGCGACACAATGAATTTCGCCCGCGCCAATTCCCATCCTGCAACACCTCTCCCCTCCCACTCCTCCTGCAACCGATTGCCGCGTTAAAAAGTTTACCGCGGCCCGATATGCACCCGGAAATGCACTCGCTCGGCCCCGCGCTCGTTCAAACGAACGGCATTAAACGATCAATCGGTTAATTCCCCTCCGACCCGCGCGAAATTAACAAAAATTTCATTAACGCCCGACGGTGCAGGCCGCCGCGCAACGCCAAGCGCGTTCGCTTTTCTAATTGTTCGAATCGGCCGCGCGCGATCCAATTAATATTTGCCCATCGAATAACCACGAATATTATACGATCGTCGATCCCGATTTGTGTGTCAAATAGAGAAATCCGCTAAATTTATTTATTAGCTTCAGTTATACATTATTTCGAAAGAATTATTATTATTAATGATATTATTTGTAATAATAAATTTTGACGGACCTTCTGACAATCTAGGTCTTGATTGACCCAGGTATTACGTCGTTGCAGTGAATATTGTGTATGACATGGGACGAGTCTCACATTTTAAAAGATGATATGTAGTAGGTTAAGATAACGGAGAATTTATCAGCGGTCCGGGCCGTGTCCTGTCTGTAGATCATGAGCTACGGAGTACAGGATCTTCCAGGAAGTTCCTTGCCTCCATGCACTCACGGAATCCTGATTAATAGTTACGCCCTGGGCTATCTCTCCACCCCTGCATCCCTCTTTCTCTGTAGCCTCGAGACCCGCGTGTCTCTTCTATCTACGTTTCTCTTCGTTCATTGCGTCGTTGCCTCACTACGACCTGGCTTAAGTATCCCGTCGACCTTAACCTCGACTAATCAGCCAAGGACGCGGCTGCGGGGGTGTGGGAGGACCGTGTACCAAATTCGTTGCCGAAAACAGGGTCGTCGGGTAACTCGCCTCGATAACGCCCACCGATGCGCCCTCGTTAATTAACTTTTCACTACACCATTTACTCCTTTCTTCCCTCTCCCCATTCCCCAGGATAATATCGTTATCACTAGATCGCGGATCTTTATGCAAAATAGAAATTTTGTTCAATCAGCAGAAATGAAGAATAAACATTTTCAGTCAACTCCTGTCCGTTGCACCTGCCATAGAAAATATTCCATCTTGTACAAAGAATATCCTTAGTATACAATATTATTGCGTATTCGACAGATCGCAAGAGGAGTGAAAAGTCCCGTAAACATCTCCATCGATCGTCCCCGATCAGGATCGACAAGCCACCCCAGGCGTTCTAAAAAAGCCTCCATTTTCTTGGGCTGACGGATATTATTCCATCGAGTATATGTTATCAACGCGAACGTAGTTTCCCGGGCGACGACGCGGCGTTGTGTGTGGGTATACACACCTTTCACTCGAGACCGCGAATAAAGCGAAGAAGATAGTATCTGGCACGTTGACGATGTTGACTCCTCGATAACGAGATATTTCCCTCGCGAAACTCCCGACTCCCGGCGAAATGTATTCCGGGAACTTTTACGCCCGCAAAGGAGACGAGACATTTTTCCATAATTACGCGATCAACGGGACAGGGGCGAGAAAGAGAGAGAGGGAGGGGGGATGGGGATTGGACGAATTTGCTATTTTCCCCGTAGAAATTTGAAATTCAGAGTACCGCTCGCGAGGAAGTCTGCGACGCGATGCGTTCGACGTTGAAAGCCGTCGGTGATGTAACTCGAAGAATATTTCGCATAATTAACATGAGAATGATGGAGCCGCACGGTGGACAATCTCTGCCCTGCATCTCTGCGGCTAATGCTGGCAACCATTCACTGACAATTGTTTTATGTTTCGCTCTTTAAAAAACGTATCCGAACATATCAAGATTTTGCTTTACGATATGTTCCATATTTCCATATGGTTTATTACGTACAGTTAAATTATCATATATTACTTTACTATTATACAGGATGAATCACGAATCGTTAGCAGTATTGTGATTCACCCGTTATATTATTATATATTACTGATATAAATTTATATATCTATTTTTATGTAGCCTGTGAGCTCGAAAAATTTCATTTTCAGATCAGGGCTCTTTTCATTCCAGCGAGTTCTATGGAAGAAACGGGGACGGGAGGGTTCGCGTTATTTTCGGATGCTTCAGTAAATTCGCAAATATTGCGAACGCGAAAAGAAGGCCGTGTACGGCCGGATGGATCAAAGGGTAGTTGGGTCCTATCTATCTTTGGCGTGCGGGTCGGGCTCGAACGGATTCCGCGATTCGAGAACGGCTCCTCGAGCCGACGAACGTCATAAACGAGCCATCATCGAATACGTTCGGAGCGAGGGGTAGTAGTCGACGTATTCGAGAGGCCATCCTCATCGTCGACATGCAAAGCCGAACCTTAATAGAATTCACCCCCCTCTACCTGGAACTTTCCTAATTAACTCTTCGAGGCTCGACTCTTCCACCATTCGCTCTCTCTCTCTCTTCCTTCGTTGCTGCATCCTCCCCTCCCCCGATTCTTGAAGATTGCGCTGTTTAAAAGGTCCTTTCGAATCCCAATAGACCTATTATACGAGTCACTAAGAACCCACAGTCGGAGGAATCGTCTAGTACGAGACTGGCGCAGCCTTCGGGGCAGATATTTGAAAAACACTCGACCCGCCGTATTATTCATCCTTCGCTCCTTCAACCCCCCTCTCCCCCTCCCTTTTTCTCTGAAATCGATCTATCCGTATCGGAGATATCGTCCGGGATGAGCTGCATTATTCAGCAATGGTTCTTAATTGTTTGCTCGGGTAGGTTGGAACGAATGCAAATGTTGTTTATAGAGATGTATACACGCTTTCACTAACAAGTATAGCTGACGAAGTTCCGTCGAATCTAAAGGATTAAAATTGAAAAACATGCACGAGGTGGGAACCGGTGGGCATTGCTTTTGTGGATTGCTCGGCTCGTAACGGATCCACGCATCGTTGGGCAAGGGTTAATCGTTAACTTCTTCAAAGCGCAGTACGTCGCCCAGAATATCTCTCGTTTACGGTACGCAAGAATCGACGTGAAAATTGATGCGCCGTATCATCGGCGTGTTACAATGGAAAATGCAAAGGGACACGCGGGGATGGGCGGAGGTTTTCGGGACAGGGGTTTTGCTCGAAGGGAGGGAATATAAAGTTATCAACGGGCGCGATCCGAATCCGCAGCCTCGGCTTAACAAGATTTTCGCGGTTCGAAATGAATTTTCATGGACGAACAGCCATGCGGAGAGCCCGTCGCCAAGAATTCGCCCTCGGCGATCACGTTTCCCGCGTGTTTTTGCCAACCCGCTCGCGGATATCCGTGTCCCGAATATCGCGAGGTTCGTTATCGTTCGGCGACTTCTCCGTGTCGAAATTATTACATTCAATTGTCCCGCAATGATGCAGACGACGAGCTTTAAACGCTGCATTGTTAAATGCGCCCGGGGACAATTGTGCGGAACGAGACTGTTGACGTAGCATCAGCAAAAAATGTAGAAGAGAATTATTAGTTACGAGGAGTTTTCAAGATAATTGTGAAATACTTTTATCCACAGCAGGATTTTGTATTTTTCAACGTTGATGCGGCTTGGATTGCGGTGGAGAACTTGCCGTTTCGTAAAAATTTGAAGGTTCCGTACCAGAAAAATATGTAGAGTTGTTGGAAAATTATTCGGAATTTTTTGTTGGGATGTTTTCAAGAGAATTATGAAATATTATTATCCTCAGCAGATTCTGTTTTTTTAACGTTTCGTAAAAATTTGAAGGTTCTATATCAACAAAATATATAAAGTTGTTGGAAAATTATTCGGAATTTTTTGTTGGGATGTTTTCAAGAGAATTGTGAAATATTATTATCCACAGCAGGTTCTGTATTTATCCAAATTAATGTGGTCCGTATTGCGGTGGAGAGAGCTTGTGAGAATTAATTTAAGGATTACACGCGACACGATTCAATCTCCTTGCGGGGCTCAATTTTGTTATAGCAAACCCATACGTCTGTGCTGAAATAATACAGTCCCGTTGGTGTATTCAAGGAATCGCAGAAACTGTCCGAGTCGAAGTTATGCAATGCGGACACGGCACACGTTTTTAGCGAGATGCAGCTGTACGCGATACTTGGGTAGAATAATTATGTAAATGGCACCCTCGTGTGTGCCACTGGATACGTATTTTTGCTGTTGTAATGTTAAAAGGTAACAAAGGTTACAGGAAATCGATTGAACATCGCTTTCTTTAATAAAACCGACCGCCATTGTGTTACAGGACAATCGACGTTGAATGCCGATTTTAGCGAACAAAAACTGTGATTACATGCAATATTTCCTTTAATACAATACTTTTTCTGCAGATATGCAAAAGAGATCTGAAATTTCAATGAACACCATAGACCAAGAATTGAGAACTGACTGAATCAGCTTTATTTTCCATATGGCGAACTGGTTTACTAGCAGAAAAGTTGTTTCCACCTACAACAGAGCAGTCATCTATTGTATTTCCCACGACGTGTGTACACATGCCACGCACGAAATACACATTCGACTCGTTATGTGTGAACAGCAACGAGGAACACGTCGTATACCGCATCGTTAAAGAATATTCACAGGTGCGAGAAAACGAAGTCAGCCAATATGGTTTTCTGGCATCGGCAACCGTGTTTCTCTATTCTTTTGTCCCGTAAGACAGGTAATAAGTTCAGGAAACCACGATAACGCGATAGACGGTCCCGTAGTTGCAAACGAAGTTTTCGTTGTTTCCCTTCGTGAAACTGAAAAACTGTTTCCTTCCTGCCGGTTATAATATATTCTCGGATCACTGTGAAACACAGAACGTGTGATCCATTCGATTCGAGCGAGAATCGAGAAACAAAAATTATAATCGGAAACAGAACACCGTTATTAAAATCGATTCGGAAAAATGGGGAAGCCACTGTAACGATGTTACGATGGCTAACTGGGTTCATTTGTAATTAGGGTCGAACTCCTGCGAAGACGTCTGTCGCCGACTTTACTAAATACATATTTACCGTCGATATTCAACCTTTGATTTGAATATTGCCGCGGGTCGTAACTCGTTTTTAAATTATTTAAAAATATCAGAGGCTGCAAAACGATATCGCGAAGTAAGAGAGATGTGGATAAACGTGAAATGAACGAGCCGCGTTAATTATTATTCAACAAACATGATATTCATAAATATATTCAAGAGTTTTAATAAAGTACACAATGCTCGACTTGCGAGCCACATGACTCGTTCCTCATTGTTTAAAATTATCGAAAGCTGCTATTGTTCAATGAACAAATATATTCATGAATACATTAAAGTGACTTAAATAAAGTACGAACTGCTCGACTTCCTAAAGACACAGCACGTTCTGTAATTGTTGAATAATATCGGAGATTGCAAAATGATATTAAAAATTAACAGAAACATGAAACGTTCGTTTTAAAGGGTAGCACACACGTGCTACAAACTCTAGAACTCCGGCAGGTTCCGAGAAAATGACGTCGCCCCGAAAATTGGCGAAGGAAAACAATTCTCATCGTGCGCGCCCGGTAATTCGGCAAGTTCGGGACGCTAATTCAGTGTTAATGGGCTCTCGTCAATTAAGGACGGAAACTGAGCTTTAAATTTGATAACCGGGCTCCCGGTTTTCCGAGACTTCGACGAGTTCGTTACGATTTTCCCGGGGGGTGAGGGTGAAACGAGGGAAAATCGAGAGCACCGAAGGAACGATTACACGGTGTACACAACAATCCTTCGGCCCTCGGGGCAGGGGTGACTTTCACGGAGACGACGTAATATCTCGTCGACTGTGTGTCTACGGTTCTTGTAAGCGGATTTCTCTCGGATAAGTCGTACGGCGAATCCGTCGTCGTCGGAGAAATAGGCAACGGTGGCCTCGAAGCAATACGCAAATACACCGAATTCGCGCGCGGTAAATAAAGCGGCGAGGGACGGAGAACCGCGACACGGATGATCGTTTACCTTTTAAAGCGGCCTTTTATCCTCTTTAATCGCCGCTGACGCGGAAATTCCATGCTCTACGGCCGCTCCAATGATTTTATTGTTGCCGGTGGCATAATCGGATTTTTTTAGAGCCTCCTCATTGGACACCGTTTGTCCCTACCTGAAAATTAGTTGCTTATTACCTGGACGGTCTATTAACCTTCCTTCATCCTCTGTATCAACTGTGGCTAAAATAATTAGAACAATTTTATTCATCGTTGTGATTTTTATTATCTTTTTCTTTCTGCCAGTATTTAATTAATTTTCTCCGTGTTGTTTTTACAGACTTTTTTTTAAAAAAGTACAGAAAGCTTATTGTTGTAGAGAGAGGAAAATTTTGTTCAGGTTTTATGTGTGTTTACCGGCATACGCACAGTTTTGTGTTATTCAGAATGAAGATTGACTGGTCCCATTTTTAGTTCGGAGAAGATTGGAAATGAACATTGGCAGATGCCCTTGTGTGAATGATTATGATGTACGAGTTTTGTACATGTTGTAGATGCGAGTTTCCAGATAATCAACAATTGCAAATACGGCAGGGAACGTTTTTGACGGATGATTTCGAAATGGAAAAGTTCAAGTGAATAAAATATTAGGATAGTGCAAAAGTTCGTAAAATCGAACTTTTGCGTCAACCATAAGGCCTCCAGAGAAATTTCTGTTTCACCACACGAGGCTATTAAAATGGCGTAACCTGATTTTGACGGGTTTCGCCACAGGACCGCAAATAAAGTAGATATATTCACTTGTACCCGCGGTCTAAAATTTATAGTTTAACGACCATAAAAACACGGTGATTCGCCGGTTTAACAATCGAACAATCTCGAAGACAATTACTGAAGGGGTGGATTTAACCGACCGTAAAACACGACGAAATAGAAACACCGATAAAATCTGGCATAAATTTTATAGTGTTCGAATAATGCGGCTGATATATGAGGGATGATAAAATTCATAGTTGGGGAATTATTGCAAGATACGAAGAATTTCGAAAACGTACGAGTGGGGCCAGAGCGTACGTTGATTTCTGCGAGGGTTTTTCCCGCGTGCGAGAGACCGCGCGATCTGCGAGTGTAATTCGTTAGATCGTTATCGGAGGAAGACTCCTTTATAACGGGACGGTCGTCCATACGGATTCAACTATCTGAGAAGCAGCCGGGGAAATGACGTTCCTTTTACGAGATGTAATAAATCGACCTTGTCCAGGATCACCGGCTCCCTTCGATCCCGAAGTCGGGGAGCAGAACGAGTCTGGTTTTGGCCGTGAATAAGCCGGCGAGGATCGTTCACCAGGTTCGATATACGAGGGTCGAGATTAAGCACCAAGAACAATTTTTCCGGAGCTGGGATTTCCACCGCATTTCCCGCGACAGTCTTCTCGAATGGTGGACCGAGGACAGAAAAACATCCTCCAGTCTCCATCGGGTGAATTGACCCTCGATAGATTTGATTTATCTCTGGATACAATCGTTCTAATTAACCCGAAATTATATAGGTCATTTTAAATCGGTTGAATTAACCCTCGATTAGCTTGGTTGAACACCGAATTTTTTAATCCGTTGAATTACCCATGCGAATCAACTGTGTTTCATCAATAACTCGAGTTAACCCCTAGTCAGTCATTTGGCAAATATTGCAATCTAATTTAGAGTCGTGAAAATTGGTGAAAGAAAATATCTTTTGGAGACTACAGAATTTTCTTACCTTTTCTCGCATCAGTCTTCACGGAGCAGAAATAATAAAGGAGGGAATATTCTTGAACGCATTAATCTCGCGCGTTTAATTAACATCGGCGCCAGGATATGAAACCATCCTAAGCCATTTCATTATTTTTTGGAGTTGAAAGGGCCATCGGTGGCTGAGAAAGAAGAAGTGCAATATTCTCAAAACGAGTTAATCTCGATACTTGAATTTGCATCAGCTTCTGAATAATTAGGGATGATATCAAACAACAAAAATATAACATAGTAGAAATGTTCGTTAAAGAAGTTTTCAAGGTATTTTCTGTGGAGAAAATCATTATTTTTACTGTTCTCGGAAGACCAATACTGTGTCCACAAAAGAAGAACACATTCTCGAACCGAATTAATCTCGCTCGTTTAATTAACGCCAGCGTCGGGACACCGATTAGAGCCAATTAATATAATGGAAACTTTCCGGAAGAGAGTTTCTTAGGTTTTTTCCACGGGGACATTATTCTTCATGAAGCTCAAAGGATGAATAGTGTCCGTGAAAAGAGGAAATATTCTCAAATTGTGTTAATCTCGGTCGCTTAATTAAAATCAGTACGGGGACAGCGATTAAAGGTGTGATTGATACACTCGATATTTCTCGAGAGACACTGTTCATTTTATTCGACGAGGATAATTACTCTTCGGAGGGCTCAAAGAATCAATAGCGTCCCTAAAAGGATAATAAAGATTCTACAGTTTGAAAATCTTTAAAATCTTTCTGCACTTTATTTATACAAAGACAAAATTCGTTCGTGTTCCAGACACGCAATTATTATGGATACTTAATTGTTAGATACTCGAGACGTGTGGCCAAGGTGGCAAACGACAAACGACGAGCACCGTGCAAATAACCGTGGGTAGCATCCACGTCCTTGACACGGATCGGCCACTCGAACGGTTTCGACAAAAAGGTTACAGCACACCTAACTCTCGCGCCCGTCCGCTCAGCCGCAATCCAATATCCGTCTATAATTCATAAAGCGAAAGCCGATAATCTATGGTAAAACGGGACCTCGTCAGTCGGACGTTATTCTTCTACGAGCGGCGACAATTTATCCGACGTGCGACTCCAACAAATACCGTTGTGTTACACACACGCGCGCACACACAGGAGGCCGGTCGCAATTCGCGATCCCCCAAGGGCTGGCGGATTTAATAATTTTCAGCGTGAATATTCTATATTCATGTGTTCCACGCGTACAAAATTCATGTGTCCCCCTATTCAATACCGACTTACAAATTCGCACGGCTAAAGTTATTTCTTTCGACAAATGACGCTCGTTGAATCACAAATTTTCCCTGCAAATTTACGGCCAAAGAATGTTCGGACCCTGCGAGCACGAATTGTTGTAAATCATTATAAAATTCAGTTTTTGTAATAGTGAATAATAGTCTTCGGACATCGGGAATTAAACGAGCACTCTCTCGAAAAATCACTCGAGTAACTTGCAAGGGTACAATATGATCTCCAGAATCAGTATAATACACCCAGTCCCGAAGCCAATAGCCATAAGCAGAAACACTGGCACAAACTGCTGTAGATGCAAATTCGTTTTGTACTCATCATTTTGCGCCATAGCAGACATTCTAGCGCGGGTATCGTTCTCCAAAGCAATGCTCACCATAAAGTCGAACATCCCATAATCAATAACCTGTTGTATCCTGGAATTGATCACGTGCAACTGGGGGAATCCCTTCCAAGTAGCCAACGATAGAGGATAACTACAAATCACGCTAGTAGTCATAGTATAAGCATAAGTAGTTTCAACTGCTTTACTCCTTGAAGAATTCAATGCCACCACCAATGCAAACGTAGTATTTCTGCCTGACAGAAGGTCGCTAAGAAGTTCGATGTAAGTCTCGTAATCGAATATCTCGAACTTGTCATCCATGTTACTCATAAACTCATCGAAGTCCTCGTAAGATTCTACGATACTGAAAAAAGCTGCGGTGCCACCAAGTTTGAGAGAAGAAGCCATCAATTCCTGTGTGGTTTCAATCTTCATGGTAGACAAATTAATCAACTGATCAGCCAGCGAATCTATGTATAGTTGAGCCAAGAAGAGTCCGAAGATGCTCCAAGATATGAAGTGAACCCTTCTAGAGAGCCTAGTAGGCTGTTTGTACACAGCAATTCCAATGATCATCGCGAAGATGTCGAGGCCAGCGACATCAGGCAGCATGAACACTTTGAAGATAGCCCCAAGCACCAAAGACCCACCTATAGCTGCCCAGACAAAATTGCTGAAAGGTTTGATCAGTCCTTTCAATGAAACCTCAGGGATCTTTGGGACCAGCCAGACTACCTCCACCATATCGTAGGTAGTTGAGTACTCGATATCTTCGTCCTGGCTTTGCAGGATCCTGCCAACCACAAAGTCAGCCTTCGTGTCATCGTAGAGCATCATCCTGACCTGTTCAGCAAAACTGGTATTAACGCTCCATTCGACTTGTTGCCTCACGAGGTTCATATCTTTGCATATCTCCTCTATCAGGAGACCCTCAAATCCTTCCAGATGGTCTGATCCATTGACAGTGAAGACAAAAGGAGGCTGGACCAAATAGGCTACCTTCAGGTAGCAATCGTTCAGCTTTAATGGTCCAATCGTCTTCAAATCCTTCCAATCTCCATCCTTGCACTTTCCTAAGATTTCAGGAGCAGCCGGAGTGCAGACATTATCAGGTTCAAAGAAGAGGCTACCTGCTAACAACATAGAGTCCCCTACTTTTCCTAAAATAGCTACAATTGATAGTTTCCTGTTCCACATCGCTTCAGAAAGAACCGCAGCGTCGGATAAGAAAGAATCTTCGTCATCGAAGCTGTCCAGCAAGATCACCACGTAGAGACATCCTCTGTCGCATGGATCTAATATGTAGAAGTGACTCTGAAGACTTTCAGCTCTAGGCATCAAGAGAATAGCGCTAGAAGTCAGCTCGCTGTTGTTCGAGGCAAACTCAAAGTCCACTAATGGTGAGTGCGTGAAGAATGCATAGTGTCCTTTCAACCAGATCATGAATGGCTTCACGATGTCGAATATGTCTTCGTCGTCGTCCATAATGATTAATGTACATCTGGCAGGGTCCTTTATACTCTCATTCAGGTAGCTTTGAATGCAAGACATAGATGAAACGACGTTATCTCGTTTTTCTCGGCAGTCAGCGATGTCGTTCGAGATCAGTCTGCGACCGTCGTTAGATCTCTCTTCTTGGTAAACTTCTAGGACCTCTAGCGACATGGTGAAGTCCTGGGGAACCATTATTGAGGATGTAGGGAATATTAGAGCTAGCACTATGATCACTAGGGTGATGGAATACATGTCTGACCAAGATTAAGCCAAGATTCTTTGTAGCTACTACTTTCCGCTGCTACTTGGACTATTAATAACGCACAAAGAGTTGAAGCTAGCACTGCGATCACTGTGCTGAAGTAACACACATCTGCCCAAGACATTACCACGACTGTTCTTGAAAGCTAGCTGCTACCTCTCGCTGCTAGCTTCCAATTGGTCGACCAGCAAGATAATCAAGGACTCCATGTCCTCTGCTAGATACCTATCGTTCTAACGAGCGTGCAGGTTGTTACCGCTCTCGATACTATGATAACAAATTCATGTTTACTTTAAAGAACCATTCAATTACCAGCTCATCCCCAGTCGATTGACTATTCGTAAAATTGAAGAGGCTCTGATCTCGATCCGTTGGAGTAGAATTTTTGCTTGTTTTTGGGGGTTTGCTACTATTTGCAGAGAGGGGATTTTTTTCAGAGATAGGCTATCGCATGTTTAGCCAGCCCTATGCAAATACTTGCGTTGAACCGATATACGGGACACGGTTTCAGTCATGCGATCGTGACGTGGAACCGTGACCAAGTTTCGAGCCCGGTCTCACAATGGACTCTCGCGAAGGTCGCGTTATCGGCACCGGTTTTTCGCGGCTGATCGGCTCCGAAATGGCGTCCCGACGCTCCCGGAACCGTTCTGCCCGCGCCGACACGCGTGAACGCTGGATTTCGGGCAGTGTTTACGAGCGGTGTCCGGATTTCTGCACCCTTTGTCGATCCGCATACTCTTCCGTTCCGTCATCGTTCGCGGGATCGATAACTCGACGGCCACTCTTTGGAATTTTCGCACCACTTCGCGGTTCTTTTGTCCAGGAATTATCTATACTTCAGCCATCGAGACATATCGCCAGCTTGCGTCCTTTGCTAACTTTATTGACTCAATGAGGGTAAATAAAGTGTAGTGGGCATGTCATAAGTTTGGTTATGGATTTGCGAAATGGAACCAGGTTTTTATCTACGATCGTTTTACCGAGGAGTGATGGTCAAGTTTTCAAGTTCCTGTGTTGCGATGAATAATAATTGGTTGAAGAGAAATATGAAACTTCGCGAAGAGAGACGATCGCATGAGAATGAGCAATAAGAGCTTTATCTAGCTGACTCTGACGGCGGACGCTCGAAATTGTTTAAACTGGAGAGTTCTTTGATGCGTTGGAAGCGATAGTGAAAGTATTTAGAGAAAATATCGAAACTAGAGATACTGTGACGAGATACTATGATCGATATGATCGTCTTTGTGAGATCTGTGGAATGAAAATGTTTTTGCATGATGCCTCGTAAAGGGTATGTCGTGGAAAATATTCTCTCTCCAGAGTCTGAAGACAATTTACAGGTTCGTTCATGTAAAACAATGGTAATAATCTCTATAGTTATTAGTGAAGACATTTTCATCGTCTAGGAAAAAAAAGAAAACAGACGACCAGTTTGTTCAATCGAATACTTTCTGCTAAGAATAGTATCCTCTACCTTTCTAAGACCCTCATTTACTTGATCCTTGTTGTATAAGTGTCCCTGGAGCTCATGTCAACCTTCCATTACCGAAGTAGAGTCTCGAAGACTCGACTGAATGTTTTAAACCGATTGTTGTGTCTATATTTGCCTCGAAGCTAAATTTTAATTCACACAAATCGTACATCAATTTACAATATTCTCGTAAAATTATTTAAAATCATGAATATGCATAAAGATTTTTAGACTGACCATCACAGTGACACGTTCACCGTGTCACTCACTACCAAACCGTAACTCGGACATCTCTGCTCTCTTTTTCAGAGCGTTCGTGCGGATCCTGTGCGGCTGCTGCCCGAGACGTATGAGACGGCGGTATCAGCCGGCATTCAGATGCAAACCAAGCCAAGTGAGTATGAAATATTCATACACCCTACACGAGCACGCCTCAACGCGCGCGAGACTCCTCGAAAACGCGCGAAAAACGTGCGAGAAACTAGTTTCGCCGACCAATTCCGGTTCCGCGAGCGTCTTTCCGTTCAAAAACAACGAAAAACCATATAAATCGTTTCGGAGTTGCTCTAGCCCCGCAGCACTCGTATAATCGACTTGGTGTTAGCTCTTCGCGTAGTTTCAACAGCGAAAAGAATCACACGG
This sequence comes from Lasioglossum vierecki, assembly GCA_028455595.1. NCBI lineage: Eukaryota > Metazoa > Arthropoda > Insecta > Hymenoptera > Halictidae > Lasioglossum > Lasioglossum vierecki. Next base: position 4,282,290 of record CM052339.1, read on the forward strand.
AAGTCGCCGAGGCTTGTCTCTGCGTTGTTCAGGCGTTTAAGCGGCGCAACAGGCTGTGGGACGATCTCGGGATCGATCTGGGACTCGTAAAAGCTGATTACAAGAGCCTGAGGATGGGCAAGGAGGTTTCTCAGTCGAGCAGAAGGCGGTCAAGGGTGCGCAGCGAAACTCATGGCAGTCGCAAGCCCCGAAACTCGCTTTTGAAAACCGGCCAACCGGGAGATATTTATTATTCCGATTGCTAGAACTTCTCCGCCCACGCGACGGGCATCCTGATCATCCCCCCGATACGGTCGCCCTGTTAACCTCTGGACACAGAGAACTTATCTTTGCTCCACATCGGATCCTTTAATTTCTTCTCGGCAAGGATGAAGATCCGCGGAAAGATTCGCTAGATGATCGAATGATACAGAAGGAAGACACTGCTGACTCGGTTTCCGTATTCGAGGGTGCCGGACCAACCAACCTCGCAGAAGTATGATCATTTCTGGGACACGAGCCGTCGAAAACTTTTCTTATTTATTAAAAGCGAGGAGAGTTCCCAGGGACCCTGCAGAAATGGAAAGAAAGTCACGATCGACTCGTGGCGCGCACCGACGCGCGGCGCGGTGTATCGAATTTGCATGAATTAGGAACCGCGTTCCGTCTGCATGCGACGCGTTCCGCGTACAGTCTGCGCGAAAATTTGCAACGTACGAGGAACTCCATGTTCTTGGAATTTTTAAGTAGCAAGTTTCCCTGCTTTTTGGGTCTCGAGGAAGTTTCATGGGCAGAATTGCAAAGAAGAATTTCATCGTACCATCATTTTTCGCGATTTTTCGTTTCTAACTCTTAGAGGAAAACATTTACATATTGTGTGTTGAGTACGAAAGGAAATGTGTTTCTATTTCAATCGAGATAGATAATGTTTATTTTCCATAAACATCCCGGCCTAATAATAACATACAAAGTAATGATGGTAATACGTGCCTTTACTAACTATCAATTGATTCTTCAAACAAAAATCGGGGAAACCTCGAGTGACAAAAAATAAACGTGCGTTTTGCCGCAGACTGTACTCTTCGGTATCCCAGTACAACTGGCGTGACACACGAAGACACAGCCGAAGATTCGTATAAAGTATCTTTCCGAATCGGTAAGTCGAGGTTATTCTGAAATCGATATGGGTCCATCCGTCTTGAAGAAGACAAGCGAACCCGAAACCCTGCGTTACATAAAAAGATCCCATCGAGGAGCGAGTCATTTCGACGGATCCCCTAAACACAGGGCCGGTCAACGTCCGGAAGATGAGTTCGTTTTATGCGTCACTGTTCATCGAATCCGGCAGAGACGTCGCGAAATCTGGGAAAGAGAATCGGAGCTAAACGAACGAACGGAGAAAGAACGTAAAAAGATGGTGGTCAGTTGTATCCAGTGTTGTTACTATGTTTTTCAGAGATTCGCGTCCGGAAGATACTACTCCGCGTACACGCTCCACCACGTGCGCAGCAGCCGAGAGAGTTCGTGCGAGCAAACCTACATTTAACGATGGGATAACGTTTGGATCACTGCTCATTTGGACACCGATTGCCGCATAACAACCATAAACGATCCATCCGCGTCCCTAACCGTCCGTTGTTGTCAAAGCGTCGTCGTCTGCCTTCGGAGAGTCCTCTCTGCCACAACCCCCCGTTCCACACCCCTAATTACACCCCCCTCTCATCAGTAACCGGCCGAAGATACTTAATACTGATTATCGGCGAAGGACTCTGTCACCGTCCCATTTAACATAGCCTCGGTATGTTGACCAGCGAATGGATATGTCGATTCTCATGATACTACACGGACACTCTACTGTACACTACTGTTCATACACACACGAGCACTTGCACGAGAGCAACAACACCCTACGTGTCGGGATTAGAGCACACACGTTTTTTTGGTATGCCTAGGAGACACGCACCTACCACTGACTCTCTCTCTCTATTTCTCTCTCTCTCTCACTCTCTCTCTTTTTCTCTCCAAACTCTAGCACCTAGCGACCACCGATGTCTTTTCTGTGTCTAGCGAGGGTGTTGGGTTGCTCGGAGATTCGTGTCCATTTTTATAGTGACAGTGTTCGGCAATGTTACCACGTTTTTTGATATTTTACTGAACGTAATGGAGTGAATTGTGAAAATTCGAATGCAACAAACGTTCTGCGATAACGAAGATAATTCTTTTAAGTGCTAGTGAAACGCGAATGGCACAAACTCTCCCAGTAACCCAATGGACTCCTTTGAAACCTTATCTCGGACGTTCGATAAATAGAAACCCCGAGAAAACGGCTTTCACGCTTTACGCAGCTTCCCGTAATTTTTAAAAAGATGGCGCGGAGATGGGGAATTTAACCGGTGCAACCGGAAATGGTTTAAAAGCCACACTCGAAAGAGAACCGGCTCTCTCGTACAATTCTCCGCGTGGAAACGATCGGTTCTGGTTTCGGATTATTCGCGACCCAGCTCGAAAAGGAAATCATTCTGCATGGAGAGGCGAGGAAACAAAAACGCGAACACCATTTATCGGGAGTCAGCAACGCGGGGAAATCGCGTTTCGTCCGGCGGGACGTGCAATTTCGCTCGGACACGACTCCGTCATTCAATTATACTTTTATTTTAAGTTCATTTTTTTTTTGTTCGAAACGAATCGATAACAGTCGACGCAGAAATTACAACAGTAACTTTCGCTCGAAAAACAAGGAGCTCCATTAACGGGATCGTCAATTGGCAACCGCCGCAGCTTTATTCATTACGTTTCCGGTGTCGAATTAATTAAACGTCGAGATTGAATTTTTGGAGAACGTTTAACGTTCATTTCTACCTACAATCATTTTTACGAGCGCGCGCAGATCGGCGTTGTTTTATTTTATGCACCCCTAGAGATGTTCGGCCCGGTCGAAAATAAAAATACTGTGCAACGTGATCGACCTCGATTCCAAGTAGAAATGTCGACCAGTAGCCGGACACGCCGGTCAGACATATTATTACGAATACGCTGACTTTTCAGTTATGTTCCTGGAATAAAATCTTGCAATAAAAATACTGTTGGGACTCTAATTGAGGAAGCAGCTGCGATACGGCACTGCTTCGCTTTTTGGTAATTTGAATAAATCAACAAGGAGCAAGCAAAAACCTAGTCACGAATGTACTATACGTTGTAATCAACGAATATTCGTTTTAATCAAATATATTGAATGTGAAACCTCTATACTGTTCCCACTATTTTGATAGACATTATAGAATTTCGATGTAGAGCGAAACTAGTAAATATTTATTGAACAGATTTAAAAGGACAAGTGCAAAGACCTAAGCGTTAAAAGCCTGTACTTTTTCGCATTTTGATCTGGATTGATCCTATAACACTGCTCTAGGTCTCTACGGTCTCGCTTCAATCTAAAGAGATGAAAATCTATTCTAAAGCCAACGAATCCCAAATGAAAGTTCGCTTGAACGTAAATAAAATTTTCTATCATTGTTATCGATATTGAGGCAGAATAAAAGGCAACAATTTTTCGCATTTCAATTAACAGAGAGGTTTAAATTAAAGTCCACAATTAGTATCGGGAGTAAGTTCGCTGTTCATATCGAAATAAAGAACCGGATATGGACGTGGGTGTCGCCAGGCTTTGTAGAACGAGGGACAAAAATAAAAATTAAAAAAAAAACTCACCGGGGAGTAGCATCTGGCCTTGTAAACAATGATGAAGCGACGGGTCTTCGAATCGATGGCATGTACACGCTGTGTCGTAAATACTCCGGGGCGGCTGGGAAATGCCACCGAAAAATGGCACCTTCGCGTTCCGAACGCGTTCCCGTTTAATTATATCAGCCGCGGGTCTGCGTGTCGCGTTCACTCCCGCCGCAATTCTAAATCGATCAACTAATTCGCTGAAATTCCGCGATCGGTCATTTATCACAGGAGAATAATTAAATTAATTACAGGGGCGCAATGGCATCGATTGGAACCCGTGCGCGTCACGCTGCGAACAGTTCTCCTCTTGGCTTTCACAGTTTGCGAAATCGGTTTCCTCCGAATCGAATTCGAGCGTGGCCCCTTGGCGGCCATTTTTCCTATCTCCGTCGACGTCCGGTTGAAGGGACGGAATTGCTCTTTTGGGTACAGGGTGGCCACAAAGTTATGCTCATGGAAATACTAGAAGAGATTCACCGCAGAAAATATTTTACTTGCCTCTTGTATTGTTTGTACCCATGAAAATTATTTCTAATACTTTGTTTCACATCAATGTGTTCTATTCATCAAAAGATAGAATGTTGATGATGATGAAATGCGTTTTCTCTGAATAAACGGCTGAAGTTCTACAGAATTTCGAAAAGTCGTAATTAGTGTGGTCAGTGACCGAGTGCAGACAATGCAGCAGCCTTGAATATCAGTAACTGGGTCACGAAGTCAAGCGACAGTAACACGAATTAACTTTGAAACTATAGATTTCATTATCACAGTGCCCTTTAAAATTTCTTTATCGGTCAGATATGATTTGATTAGTGACTTAGCAAGAGGCGCCATTAGTGAAAGTGGATCGTAAAATCTAATAGAGGCGCATTAACAACAAACGATTTGGTCAGTGACCTAACGGAAACGTCGACACGAGGTCACTGACCATACATAGTACTTTAGCAAGAAATTTGATGTGCATCCATGGGATGATTTTCTGGCACCGTGTACATAGGGAAAACCGTGCCGAAGTTCGAGTGCATTCGTTTCGAGTCCCATCGTAGCCCCGATGAAATCATAATCTCCTTTACGATTCATTTCCGGTTTTATTTCGCAACGCTGACGTGCCGCCCTTACCTGCCCCGTAAATCCAGTTCTTATTTTATATCATAGGGATCGAACACGCTCGTTCTCCCTGCGCCAAGAATTTTCGTATCAGTGTAAAACGAGAGAAACGGCCTACCAAAAAAAACAGGACTATTATCCTGCAGCTTCTCTCTCATCGAAACAGGATTTCTATACCGGAAAACCTCACGGCCCTGCTTCTTTGACAATCGAGCTCATCGAATAGACTCTGTTTCCGGACTGCTCAGAATGCTAATCGGATGGAGATGAGATTTAAATTTGAGCTATTTCGATGTGCGGGGCCAGATATCGTCGGCCACTCATCGAAATGGGATTCCTATCCGAAAAATTAGCTCCGCGACCGACCTTCGTGCACTTAGCTCGGTTTCAGTTAGATGGCAGTTGGGTTCGGGAGTGGGACTAGTCGAGCAGATAAATCTGACTTCGAACTAATGGATCTTGAAGCGGGTCTTGCTCAATTCTTCAAGAGTAGAATGTTTTCTAGCTGTTACTATCTGGATCTTACATTTTTAAAATGGTAAAATACGAGTACAATTTGTCGATTCCTGGAGTTGTATTTCTATCATGCCACTTTCCATTTCTTATTTCATTAATGCCAGGTTCTTGGGTATTAGTGAGTATGAATCTTATAAAGGTAATTTATAATACTGTCTCAAACGATGCCATTGATTATTGACCGTTAATTCAGATTAAATAAGCTCGAAGACTAATAACTGGTTACTGACTAGAGTTAGACTCTAAAAAGTCACTGACCATACCATACTTAAGGAACCCCATCAAGTGGGTAATTAAATCTCCAAGTTTTGTCTTCTCTTGAACCTCCCTGCTAGCAACTCTGCTGATCAAACGAAAGAGAAAACTTGTGAAGGGTTTTCCAGACAGCCAGCTTCAGCTCCAGAATTCTCGTCCCCCTTGAAACTAAGACGAGGTCGCCGTATCCCGTAGGGTGTCGGATCGTTGGCCATCGGATAAACGCGATCTCCGGCAAACTTTACAAGTTGTTAAGCCAGCGGGATACAGCTACCCCATTTCTCACGGCCTCGCGGACTGGACACGCCGCCGATTCCAAGGGCCTGCAGAGAAACGAGCTGCAAATGTCGCCATGAAAGTCCCGAAAAACAAGGGGACATGAGTTACGAGCACGTCCGTCGCCGGAAGAGATATAAATGTCGGAAACGGGGCGGAGGTGGTCGCGTTCTCTCCCTTGTGCTGTCCACGGTCCACCCCCTTCGCGCAAGGGTGTGCTAACCCCTATTTTCGACGTAACAATTTAGAGAGAAAAAAACGAATATAAATCGGTCGACGATCCGGAGAGTCCTCATCAATCGCCATGGCGGGTAGAACTATGTGGACGTCTTGTTGAACGTCGATTTTATGGCGGCTCGTTTTCACGCGACCTCGATGTACAGGGACGAACAGAGCCAGGGGTGCGAAGGGAAATCGAACGATTTCTCATGCAAAGTCGAAAATATTGCCGAGTTTTTGCCCGGGGAAATTGAATATATGGGACAGGCACGTGAGCAGCGGCTTTCCGCATGACCCTTACGTTTTGTACCATTGATGGAACCTATTTGTTGAAACTTGATGCGAGTACTATTATTTTCAAGATAAATCTTCAGAGTATATTTAAAAAAAAGATTAAGATCCTACCTTTTATTTAGGCCTCTAATCGTAAAGGACTATATCCGTACTTTTGAATGAATTTCAGCAACTGTTCTTTCTTGTTTCTTTTGCTTTTCTTCCCATTCTGAAATTCGTTGAACGGTCAAAGCACGAGAGGAAAACGCGAAAAAACGATACACAAGCCGAAAAACAACGAGCTGGCGGCCACCAAGTTCCAATGGCTAATATGTTTCAGTAACCGGGACGGGTTTATCGCGTCCCGCGCGGCTACTCTTCGACTCGACGATATTTTTAACAGATTTAGCTGTTATAAATTCGGCCGGCTGCCGATCCCATCGATTGCGCGTATATCATCGGAGATAATTGAACGGCGAACGGTAACGGCGCCGAATTATCTCTGTGGAATGTACACAGAGAGGATGTTTTCCCACCGTCGCGTCGACAGGGGGGAACGAAAGATTGTCTACTATCGACCATGCAATCAACTTACGGTTGACATCGGTGTGCCTCGGCTAGAGGATATGTCCTGATCAAACTCGATCTCTTGATACGGAGCTCTTCTACCGTCTTTCACATCTTCGTCCAACATATTCTCCTTTGATTTTTCCTCCTCCTCTCGATTTTAAAGTCCCAACAGTAAGGAGCGATTTCTGTGGAAAGGAACATCGAATTAACATTTATTTCTTCTACTATTTTTTTGGATATTTTTTAGTGTGCCACTTGTTAGCCATTTATCATGAAATACTCCAACAGTTGGAGTATTTACTACCTTCTCAATGTGCAACGAGAGCATAATGATAAAAATAAAATGGACGAATACGCGTTGTGTTTACAGAATGAGTCAGACTGTCGCGTAGTCGACAGCACAACAAACATTGATACAGGTCCTCAATTATAGAAGCATACATTTCATTCCGTCAATTGTTTCAATGATACTACTGACGCAACCGTCGCATCTCCACGTTTAAGGAGACAATATTCCATCGCAGTGATACATTCAGCATTATTCCTCATTGATCTCCAACTAGAATGCTCCGAAGACAGATAGCGAAGCTATCGAGGCACAGATACCTACGGAAAGTGTGTCAGTTTTGGACAAGGAAGATGCAACGGCAAGAAATCACGCTGAATTCTAAATTCCGACGAATTACGAAAATTCTGACGAGCGACCCACAAGAGATTCAGTAGATTTTGAACCCTAACAAATCTGGTTTGAAACTAAAGAAAACGAAGGGTCTAAGGATTGAAATTTGAGGATGCCATAAATATTTTTAGCGTCCACCATCGGCAAAGTATGATTTAGTGTCCACGTCCGAAGAAGGCGTTCCTCCGGATTCAACCGAAGGAAAGGTCGAAAAAAGGAATAGGAGAAAGAGAGCCAGAGGGGAAGATTGGTTTCCTGGCTAGCCGACGCAAGGAAGAAAGATGCGCTCATCCAGAGTGGCGAATGAAAAATGAAATCGAGGGAGGAACGTCGGGCGTGCCAGTTAATGCTTCTCGTGCATTAGGACGAATTATCTTGCATCGGTCGGGTCGCGGCACGGCGGCGGACGATATTGATGCATTTCTACCCGCATTCGCCTACTTTTCCCGTAATCCGTCGCGTCCTTGTTTTATCGCGCGATCCCCTATCTCCACATCGTTTTTGTTTTATTCTCGCGTTACACAGAACCAGCCCGTTTCCATTGGGCCGCTACCGTATCGCGCGTCACTGCAAGAACCGGATCGGATGCAAAACACCGAAAACACTTCAACCCACGGCCCCATTTTTCCTTAAAGCAGTATCCTGCTACGGACAGTCTATTTCAAGACTTTCTTTTCTCGAGGAAACGGTTGCCGTGCTGCTTCGTTCGCATTTTCGTCATCTGAATACATATGTAAAGGGTGTGAGCGGAGAGACAAACTCCATCAATTCACCTAATCTTGAAAAATGACTTGGCAGACATAATTCTCCAGGCTACAAAGACTAATAAAAAAATTACCCTAGTTCGAAGCTCCTGACTTGGAAGCTCGCAGCAGACGGGAGCCTGGAAAAGCGAGTTCCGAGCGAGGGCCCGGAAACTTGAACTTTCGCCTTTTTGAGCGTGACGGTATCGATCCACCGGCTCCGATTGCATCCGCCATCTTCCCCGGGACTGTCTTTTCACTTCTCCTGGATGCCATCCAATTGTCGTTCCCGACAGCCGTTGTTATTCTCAATCGAAAGTCCGCGTGTCACCGAATCGACCGATTTGAATCTAACTTGCGAGCAGAAGGACAAAGAGAGTCCCAAAAACTGATGTCCGCTGGACCGGTCGAAGACAGAGATCTTGACGGGATCGATCGATCCTTCTCTCGGTTCGTGAACGGCAGGCCTTCGTGTTTTTAAAGGTCGCAACGGATCAACGGAGAGAGGTTTCCGCTTCACGGTTGCGAGAGAAACCGGCGCACACCTTTGCCGCCGAATGCCGAGCAGTGTCGAATCGGGAACGGATGGAGGAGAGGAAAGAAACGATTTTCGATGGCTCCTCTGCCCGTGAACCAAATAAACCGATACGGCCGAACCGGCCAGCCATGGAAAAATTGCAAACGTGGACAACAGTTGTCGTTTGTGGACTCTGTCCGCGCCGCGATTTCGCGGATGGACCGGCAATCTGAATGCCTAACATTACGCTACACCATTGTTCCATTCTAGAGTATTACCTTGGATAAAGAGAGGTTTGCAACCCCTGTTTCGCTGTATGTGGTTCGAGATTGGGCACAGAGAAATGGGAAATTAACACCTAGGTGTCGGGAATGGTTTTTTGCAAAAGCAAATAAATTTTGTAATATTGATTAGAACGAAAATAATCTTAATTATAGGTGAACAAACCGAAAGCCCGATACCAGTGAAACGACCACAAATCTTCCCCTAACCAAAGCAAGAAGTGCGAGGTCTCATGCAACAGACCAGCCCCTCGTATAAACCAAGCATTTTCCCTCGTCATGCAAGAATCGAGCCTGCACAGACGTGTCATTAAAATATTTGACAAATGAACCGGTGTGCAACGTCGCTGTAATACACGTCGTCAGGGCTGTAATTCCGTAGAAGAGGTGTGTCGGTGTTGTTTTAAGGCCAAGGGTAACAAAAGGGTTCTGACACAATCACGGCACACCGATGCGGATGGAAGTAAAGTCGACCGATTATATTGTCCGGTTGGCGTTGGAAGCTGACCCAGATACTCGGTCACTTAGTTTCGCTAATCCGCGGTAGAATGAGGCGCTATAAAATCGTAAGGGGAACAGGCGAACGCGAAGAAATAGGAAATCCGATTCGGTCTCGCCTCTCTGTTGGGAATTCGGCAGCTGATAGGATAAACGAGGAAACTTTTGCTTCCTTGTTCAGACACATCGCTAGTCTACTCTCGGGATCAAACTGACGAAACAGCACTGCGGGGACGGGTTTTGTATCGCCGCGAGATTCGTTTCGATCCTCGAAGCTGCCAGAAATTTTAGAGAATGTGTTGGTCATTGGAGTAAGTGGGATGACCGATCGAACAGAGAGTATTCTAATGTCTGGATTCATTTTTGCTTACGAATGGCACTGTGTTGGTTGCTAATTTGATTAACCCCCTCCATTTGAATCGTGCCGCACGATATTTAATTAATTCGTGGGTAGTATCGATATTGGAGCTTGTATGTTGCGTGTTGAATCTAGCTTCGCTGGAAGGTTTCACAGTTTGCTGGTATTTATTGTGCTTTTACTACTGGAACTGAAGGTCTCGTTAAAATGTCAAATTGCGAAAACAACTTTTGGAACAACGTTAAGAATGTTCTATTTTATCTACACACGTTTGTGACGAATATATAAAATCGAAAATCTCGCTACTACACTCTTAGAATCACAAGTGCAGAAAATATTTAGAAAAATGAATACTAGTGCCATCTACCAGCAACAACCATAACTTTCAAGGAAACCCTTTCAAGTCACGAATACAGAAGGAAAACGAATATTGCAGAAAACACAGTACGCAATGATCTATCATTTCGACTGGACGATTTCGAGTTAGTTCACCTACGCGAAGGATACGGGTCCTTTAGCTCCCACCGGATGTTGATGGTAGATCGCCGAGGACGAACGGAAACGGTGCAATAGAGGGAAACAGAAAAGACTATAAAAATTCCAAGGCGGACGTAGCCGAGTAATTGCATTCATCTTTTACGTAGTACACACGGGATTGCATTCGGAAAGCAAATTCCTCCAACTGGGTCCTTGCCCCGAACTATAAAAGAGTGTATCCGTCGATTTATTTCGCGCGATTCGCATGCCGGACGTGCCTTCGTCACCTGGTCCCGCTGAAATTAGCTAATTAACGAGTTAGAACATCGTTCAGCTTCATCGGAATTTTCGGAAAAGTAAGAACAGACAGGAATTTAATTAAAGTTGGATATGAACGGCCACCATAGTTTCCAGGCTTGGCTACAATTTATTGTGAGTCGGTTCAATTACGATGAAACTGCGAAATGTCTCTTTTTAATCAGCTCGTGATGGACAACGAGTGGTAACAAAAATACTACAGGACATTGTAAAGTACCATAAGTCTTTGTAAAAATCTGTACAAATGTTTTCCTCCGCTGTACATACCGGTACAAGCTTTTGACCCACGATACTCCCAATTGTCGTGAATATTTGTTAAGAATGTTGCGTTTCTGATTGCAGTACGTTTCCGGAGGGAACACCGGCGGCCAGGCGAGCAGCGTGAGCTACAGTAGCGTGAGCCAGAGCAGCGATGGCGGCGCCGGAAGTGGATTGCCAAGTGGCGGGATGTGACGATACACGGGGGCCCGGCCCGGGCCTCGTCGAGACCGAGCGATTCGTTTCCGGGATACGTGATTATAGGCCACCTGCCAGAGGACTTCGCCGAGGGTCTTTCTCGACCCTTTGGGCCGGAAGACGAGAGCTTCACGGCGTCCTGGAAGACGCGCGAGGAAGACGACCCACCGGACCCCCTCCTCGAACAAAAGGGGCCCGAATTTATGGGAGAATCGACATGGGCCCCACAGTTTACCATCGCCAGGTGAACACGACGGAATGTGGACCACGGAGAAACCACACAGAAGCCTCCTCCATTGTATATAGCGTTTTGTACCACCGACGAAGGAGCCAGCGAGCAGAGCCGAGATGCTCGCGAATCGTTTTTACGTTCCGGTACCTTCGATTTTCCGTAGCCTTAGCAAACCTACCGAATCGTTGATCGAACGTGTCCAGCGTGTCTTCTGGAACACTGTGGTTTCCTTATCATAGTCGCGTTCTGGTTCGATGATTTATAATTTTACATTGATTCAAGAGGTACTGCGGTTATTACTTTACTAGTTTGTGAGAACTTATTTACTAGTTTGTTTCAACTATGTGCCTTTGAAATTCTGATTTCTATCATTTCATACAGAACTGTGTATTTTTCGTTAAATTCAGACACGATGTATCAAAATAATTGTAACGTAGGGCGAACTGTAGCCGAGTAACTGGAATAAGGACGAGCTATAGTCAGACAAGTGGCACAAGCAAGCTATGGTCGGACAAGTATAATAGAGGCAGTCTGTGGCCAGATAAGTAGAGTAGGCACAGTATGCGATCAGACAAGTCGAATAGGGGAAGTCCATGTTCGAACAAGTGCGTGAACAGTATATGCAGTCGGACAAAGAGAATATATGCAGCAAGCTTTCTGTATCGTCGAGCCAGAACGCGCTGCTGTAAGGAGGGAACAACAGTGTACACCGAAACTCGATGCATCGCGAATAGTTAGTGTCTGGGCTGGCACAGTTGCGAGCGAATTTATTCAGCCTTCGACGCTTCCCTCGAACTCGAAGCAAAAGAGTCAAGACTGGCAGCACTAAAGGTATCCTCATCGACTCGTCCGGCGAATGTCCAGGAACGAATCCATTCGCCGAGCCGTTCCTCGCTTATTCACGACTAGATTAATTGTAACGTGAAACAAGTAGCAAGGCCAATGTAACTTAATCGACGGACGACGCGAACGAAGTTACACTTACGGGGCTCGCACACTTTACTGTCTATCGTATACACCTTGTAAAATAAAAATGCAAAAATTACAAAGACATTCATTAACTTAATTTTTTTGCACATATTCCATAAAAATTTCGCTAAAAGAAATTAACATCAGAGAGAAAATGAGAGTACTCACGCCCGAGGTCTCTCCTGATACAAATTTTATCAGTATAGAACGACATTGATCACTTTCAATATGGAACAGAATCTATACCCATATTTAGCTTGTTAAAAGCGGGTAGTGGTTCTGTTCCATGACAAACCTGGGTATATGCATTTTTTTTGTTTTTGTTTAAGGGCGGTGGGGAAATGCTCTTACGCACACCCTCTCCTCCGGTGATGTTTGGAGAGGGTGGTGCGGGACTCGGCTCCCCCTCAGATGTCATTGAAGGGATTATCATTACCTAGAAGTAGTCTAGGCGCCTATACCCACTAAAACCCCACCGCCCAGGGCCTTCGATAAAGAAGGACCTTCACCTCAAACTTCTGAACGATTTAATTTTTTTGAGTGTGAAATCCTAGGGTATTCTATGTCAGGGCCGTACGAGAGATGGTAACGTGCACGGGCCCCGTTGTCCATTAAAGTGCATAGTTTCAAACGGATCGATTTTAATTGTAATCATAATCGAAATGAGATAGAAAGAACTCGAAGCGTGATCGTCGCTACTAGTGTTTTGAGATCGACCTCTCGAATTGTGTTCCAACGACTGTCTCGCAAAAAGAAATAAAATCGGTTCCCACGACTGTCGACGAATCGTCACAAGTTTGAGCGTCACCGTTATTTCGATTATCATAAACGGACAATCTCTACTCGAAGAATGTATACTCGTCTACTTCTATAGCGGATATTTTTGCAGCAACGGTATTTTTGTTTTACGAGAAATCACCCTTATCTAGACACCTATTTTAGTGTACATAAACAAACCATCGCCGTGTAATTGTAAATAATACGAGAGTACGAAGCTGAACGAAAGACGCGTGTGGGCATATGCGAGCGTTGTATTTAATGTAACTGTTGTGAAACGCAAAACGTTTCTTCGATCATCAATAAATTCAGTATTATTCAGCGAAAGCGACATTTTATCGTACTAGAAGTTTCGACGGTTAATTAATTTAAAAAAAGGTAAAGCTGGACCCTATTTGATTAAAAAACTATTGGACTTATGGTTGAGAACCACTGTTCGCGAACGATTTACAAATTTACCAATGACTTTGTACTAAACACCTCATTCGCCTTCATTTATAATTTGACAAGAAGGATACAGTTCTTATAGTAAACCAAACTCAGGACTTTCAAACAATTTTAACCTCTCAACGAACGCTGTCTTAGAACAAACTGACTTTTGATTCAAGAAGACACAACTTACGGATTTACCTGAGATCCGAAAATGAAGTGTGCACTATTTATTTATACAAGAGCAACAGTTAAATAAACTTTGGCAAACGTAGGAATGCAGGAACGCTTGCGATGTGAGAGCACCGTTTGAAATGGCGAATAGCAATTGGAGGACGTCTTAACAATGCTAGTCATAATAGTTACCGTAAGCTCGTTAAAACTTGAGAGTCTGCTAAAGTGAATGGAGATTAATGAAATTGACGTATTGAGAAAGGACAAGTCAGAATAAAATGTAGAAAGTCTGAGAACGAAACGCCTGTATTTCTGAAAATGAAAGGAATGTATTAAAACACGAAGTAAATGTTCAAACTTTCGAACAGTGTTTCCACAGCATTTCCGGTTTAGAGGGCGCTTTGTACAAACACGGGACGTTCTGTCTAATTTGACCGCCTAAAATTAAATGATTCACAATTATTTGTTTCATCTGTGTCGACGTATATGGAGTAATGACGATGGTAAGACAATTTTATTGTAAAACACTGTTCATAGATTGTACTTTAGCGTGAATACACACTACTCGTAATCCAGAAAATCGATGCTACGTTAAATAGAACATTTAAGGTAAATCGTCGTACTGCAGCGTGTCTGACTTGTATATAATATATTAATATTAATTGATACGATAATAACAAAAATATATCGATTAATATTAATGTATTATAAGGAAATCAAAGAAACTTTCCTGGCCTGTACATACCGTATAAATAATGTCACAGAACAGGCGCCGTGGTAACTTTAATTTGTAAGGAGTAGATAGCACGCGACATAAACAGTACCGTAATTCATGTACAAGAGCCACATTCTCGAGACCACTTAAGTACCTTCAAAGAAAAAAAAATGTATCTATCAATATGCTGTCCTTTATAATAAAAGATAAATGGTAAACCTGTTTTTTTATCTGCTGCACGCTGCTTACATTGAATTACATAACTACAGTATACGTTAAAACGACAGAAATTATTCAATATAACTAACAAGTTTATTGATTTACATATTCTTGGTACAACGTAACATCGTTATGAATCTTTCCTTCGTACCTATAGAAACTCACTGTTCGAGCAAACAGCTTTCGTATCTGTTATTGTATTTTATCACAGTAATATATCTAACATATATTACACAGTTTGTACTTTGTGTGATGCACAAAGGATTTATACAAAATGCACATTTTTATGTTTGAAGTTCGTCAGGAAGTTTTGAAGATGGATATGATTAAATTATTCCATTAATCCATGGGAAACCGTTTTTAGGTCAGGGTTTATATCTCAGGGTTGATGCACACTTCTATTTACGAAAATAAACGAAATTGTGCTCCTGACATGCATGACACTGTGGTTAAAACGTATGACTAATCAATGCACCTCTTTTTCTTAAATAAATATTTTAATCAATTATCTTTATATGTGTATATATGCACGGCCCACAGTTACAATTATAATTATCATACATTTTGTATAATGGAGTGCATTATCATTGAAACGATTTAAAACAAATTCCATTTCTTCTTTGGTGCGCATGAATTACCGTTATATACATAGAATACACAATCGACGAGAAATGCAAGAACGTAAAAATCATTGGCGAGAATTTTACCACCTAATGTACCTTTTGTACTCCTCGGTTATACTGAATCTTTTAATGGTTTCGTACCCTAAGATGATCGAGAAACTAAAACAGGCAGATTGCACGAGTCGCGCGGATAGTCCCTTCGTGAACATTTGGAATCTCTCTTCGACCCAAAGCACTTTGAACGCGCTAAACATACTATCTAATCTTTGCACCTGCAGTCTTGCTCGGACGATGTCCAAAGGATTCGTGATAATCGTAGTAGTGAACCCTCCCAATGTCCCAGCCACTGCTTGAATGAACAAGTGGGAAACCCATTCGGGGAATAATCGGAACAGTTCATCTGCAATCGAACGAGTTTACGCGTGAGATCTGTTATCCGGTTTCACGATATTTTTATATGACCATTACCTTGATAAGATATATAAAGTCCCCACCAAAGCGCACTGTTTGGAACGTAAGCACACAACGACGCAAGGTATCCCCGATAAAATCCTCTATACCCGTCATTTTGATAAATCAACCTAACTATATCAGCTGAGATCTGAGCATGAGTCTTTCCTGGTTCCAACGTTAGCCCCAATGGATTCATTCCCAGCTGTGAATAATTTAAACAAGTAAAGAAATGATAGACATCTATCCCTCTCTTCCTCCACTTACTTTGTCCACATGGTATTTGCCTCTTTTTGGATTGTTGATACCAAGAACCATCAAGTGCTGGCTCAGAACATCGAAAGGAACTACTATTGTTTGCCCTACTAAGCTGGCCGCACCACCAGCAATAATAGCCTTCAATCTTGAGTCCGTGTGACCTATAAGCTGATCTTGACCAAGTAAATGACGCACACCTTCATAAGTCGATACGTAAAAGACACTGGATACAATTTGTATAGAACTAATCCAGAATCCCCTATAAAAGCCTGCTGTGCCTTCAGCTTTGTAGATCTTCTTGCAAGCATCTATCATTCCTGTGGACAATCAATAATAATGAGAAACAGTTATTAAACTGTAGTTGAGTAGAATGTTCTGAGAGACTTACCAGTGTATACATGATTGTGCCTTTGAATTTGTAAACGTGTTTTGATTACTGTTAGAGGATATAAACAGCAGCGGACTGAGAACGAAGAGAGCATGCTCAGTGGAAAGAACTTTGTCTTGTCCATCATATCCCACTCGATGGTGCGGATGAACGGTGGTGCCTCTACCGCAGTCATTTCCTGGATTTATATCGATACCGGTTCCAATAATGTGGCAGTATTCAAACGCTAAGGTTTCCGGGAGTATATGTTCAACCTGATGCTGCATATCTCATCAATATTTTTAGTGGAATTATCGCCCAAATCTTTCACGAAACTGACAAAAAAAATACAGACACATGTACGTGTATTTGTGGACACGGCTCGAGACTTGTCCGCGAAAACAGTGTGCACGAATGTGCGCCATAAAATTACTGCGTAAACGTGTGTAGATTAATAATATACCGAGAGTTACAATAATAGATCGAGTGCATTTCTGACACGGACTCGAGACGACAAATAGGTATATGTACACGTACACGTGCTATATGTCATTAGGTGAAACGCATAGGACAAGAATTGAATCGAACTAGCAGCCACGAATTTCACTCGTTAACACGTTGTTATTAATTCAACATCCATTATTCGTACGCCAAAAAAACGTGGCGCGCCGTGGTCCCATTTCACGATCTACATAACAACTCTGTAAAGGTCACTATCAGCCAAGGTGTCAATAAGATGCACTCGGCCGTCAACGTCCGATAATCAATTGAGAAAACGTCGAACACTTACGGTGATGCAATACACCGTCACAATGAACAATTTTCTCCAGCTCGTGCAAAGTGTCCATGGATGATGGTCCCACGTTGTTGTCGAGCCAGATCAATATTTCACAAATGGTATCATCAACGTGACGTCCGATGAATTGGTCTCATGTTGCGCGTAGAATAATCAGCCTTCGTTTCATTCAACAACCGCGTGAAATCGTGCTGATATTATTTCGAGGAACCGATGCCAGCAAGATAGCAGAAGAAAGTATGATCTGGATTCCACGATATCCACACAGATATCATTGAACAGAAAATGCGCACGGTGGCGGGGCTGGTGAGCGAATAGGCGAACCACGATTATGATTGGGCTTGATCAATCCGAGAGATGTCGCTTGGTACTCCATCAGACGTTCTAATTTGCCTGAACGTGCAAAAGTAAATTCCATTCTTATATTATGTTATTTTTGTTAGGAGTGGATAGAATGCTGTATCTAATAATAAATACATTCGGAAAATTACTCTGCCGAATCCGATGATATATTTTATGATAACATTTATACTATGTAAATACTTTTAAAGAGAGCGAGGTGCTTCTAAGTCCATTTTATTTGTAAATATTTTAATTTATTCTGGTACAAAATCTAATTACACCACGAGATAGTGTGTACCTTCTTTCAACTAACCTCCTGGTAAATTATCAAGCATTCCTCCTGTTGGTAACTTATCTGCTACAGGGATGCAACCCCTACTACACAGTCCCGAAGATCCGCGACGGTATCGTTGCTTTCATCCCAGTAAACATTAATTAAAAAATTAATTTGTCTACACCCTCATCGAGTCAGAACACGTTTGATGATGTAGTTGCAATGACTACCTTTGACTCTGCAAGATAAATCCTATCTTTAATAGTATCAAGCATCTTTTCTACCAGAATTTTTGCAGTTTATAAAATCAATAAAAAAATTGTAGGTAACGATTTTTGAAGATGAAGTCCTACCATTTCTGGGCAATTTGTGACACAAACTGCACGTGCAGTTTAGCAGTTCACCGTGGTGGCAGCGTGAGGAACAGAATTTGCAAAGATTATCAGAAAAGCTGGTCGAGGAGTGGAGGTTTCGTAGGTGTTCTGGCAAGCAGGGAGCCTCGCAGGATGAGAGAAGGTCACCAATGATTTCGAGGCTCCGCCTACCAAGGAGGGGTTGAAAGCAACCCCTAGTTGAGGGTAGTCCGCGCAGACCCGCTTTCTATAGCACGTTGTGGGCGTAGACGTACCGTAGACACAACCCCCTGATGCATACACCCTGTCTTTTCACCGTTCACCGAGATCAAATCACTCGTCTCAGTCCTATCTTTGATCTTGTCGGTGCAGCAACGTGACCCCGAAAACACGAGCAACGGCTCGTCGACTTCTGTCGGATTGCCGGTAATCATAATCGCGATCGGATCTTGGTGACAACTATTCGAAAAGGAAAAGTAAAGCATCGGGAAGCTGTGGGCGACGAGGATGAATCAGGATCAAGAGGTGCCCGCCGCAGCTACGGACTTGGCCAGACTGGTAAGAATTTGATCAATTATCAATCTTCATTTGTAAACTCGTGGCAATCGTGTTGCGTCGAGTTACAAGTCATTTTCTTATTAGTGTAGCAATTTTATGTGTTGATAAAAATTTTTATCTTAACCGGTTATGTAGATTAGTTAGTACTTGTGCCATTTGACGCGTTGCCATTACTTGTTATCAGGTAGCTTGAGTATAATATATCATTAGGATGATTGATATGTTACAGTTTGTTTACTTATGTCTCGAATTAATAATTTTGAAAAGTTTGCTTACCGAAAATTTATTAGTAGAATTTTTTTAAATTATGTTATGTCAAATATTTCTTTTTTGACGTAATAATCACAAAAGGAGTTATTAGATTACGTTACTAGGAGCGACTTGTATTGCGATAATAGCTTGAATACGCTATTAGAAAATTTAGTAAAATTGTTACAGTTAATTTGAATTTTTACGTTTTAATGTCCGAAAAATTATGAAACGTAATAAGATCTTCAAACATTTGGAAAAGTTTTATAGAGGAATGCGCGAAGTGTAGTTTAAAATAGTGAACGTGTGAAAAATACTGTTCCCTAAAATCTTTTATAGCAAAGATCATTGAAAGATTGAGGATTAGTGAAAATTATTGAAAATCGAATTTTATCAGTTACTTCCCATAATTATTGTCAACTACACCAAATGCAATTCACCAGTAACAGTTTCATCGTCAAAAACCAATCGCCAGCGTTCACTGATTTCGCTTACTGACTCATTAAATCCGGAATCGCTAGTAATCTGAAAAACAACTCCCGACTTAGTGTAATCCTAAATAGTTCACTTCCGATCGGCACTGAAAGGGTTTAATAATTTTTCAAAAATCAGAAATTTTCACCCAACCAATGGATCTACCTTTAGAATTATTTTGAGCAAGTTAGTTACCCAGTGTTGAGAATTGGTTATATCGAAACCGTGTCCGATATCCCGTTTCCGGTCCCCCGATCAAGCCACTCTAGAACACAATGGAGTCATAACCGTGGACAGTAGCTTTCGAAGTCGTCGCTCGCATAATCGCGATGATACTCGAGTGTCGAATTGCCGTGGCACGCGCCACCACGCTCCGATGGATCGTCCCACGGGTGCCACCCCTTTTGTGCCCTCTAAACACGTAATTGTCGCCACCATTCAACCCTCCTGGTCCCCATAGTGGAACAGGGAACACCACCGTGACTACGATGAACGGGACAGTGGGTGGTCTATGGGGTACCCTAACCCAAGGACGAACTTGGACAAAGTTGGACCAAGAGGGATGAAGGGGGACAGGGGGGCTTGTCTCGCGGAAACACTTGATTTATGTTTGTTGATTCTAAAAATCACCCGATTCCCACACACCCGCCCCATACCCAGACCCGGTGGTTAATTGACTGACCCCCACGCTCAAGGGAGACATATGCTTCCACTCGAGGTTCCCATGATTACCCCTAGATTCAGGACGCGTGTTACACCGTGAAAATTTACCTGCATCGACCCCCTGGAACTGGAGCTCGTCGTGGAACTGTAACAGAAAATGATTCCTTTTCATTCGTTACGTCAAGTTCTATCGACTGTGTTATAAAACAGTTTAACCCTTAGTCACTAAAGATTGCTGTACTATTATTAAAAATATTCTTTACATTATCAGATATGTCGGTCTCTAACCAATTACTAAATATTTAAGTATTGTACGAGGTATTACATCAATTTCATATCTATCAATTTTTTTTTAAATTCATAGAGAATGGAAATATTCTAGGTCAGAAGAAACGTTTGATTTTTGAGTTAAAATAGCTCCGAGTGCAAAGGGTTAATAATTTTCTTCGAAATAATAATCAACTATCAAAAAAGTACAAATTGCTTATTCCTTGTTATCTAATCGTAGTCTAAGCATAACCCAGCATTTAAACAGGGTTCGGTAGATCCCGATTTCAATCGGCTTGTGGCCCGCACGACATCAGAGACTATAATCTCAACGATCAGGAGTTAATCGAGTGCATACCCGAAGCAACGAGTCGTAAGGTAAACGCGCAAACATGGTCGCGTGCCGGACCGCTTTTCCCGGTCCCTTTTTCTCTCTGCGTCTCTGTCTCTCCCCTGACCTTTCCTATCGTTCCTAAAAGACGTGCTCTCCTGTAAGTGTACCGTGTGTTGTGCACGAGCAAACGAACGAGTAACATCCGTGCATACCTAGTGAAAACGAGATACCCATGTACCGGCGCAGCACGGCATGGGGAACGCCCCATCGTTCCCGATGATGCTGCGAAGGGGTCGTCACCCCAATTCCCTTCGAACGCCACCCTCGTAATTGCGCACTTCGGTTCGGTTTATAATAAAGTCATCGAGCAGACAACACGTTCCAAACAGATTCCCCTATCTGCCGGCAGATCTCGACTTTTCGTTGCGATACACTCGAGCCTCGATGCTCCAGAACAGATTATCGAGACCATAAACGCATGTCCATTCTGCAACTCGGAGGTATGTCACATATCTCGAGGTATCCGAAATTTTGTAACTTTTCTGGAAAGAGAGACGACGGACCTATTTATTAACGATCCAATCTCGTCGCCGTCCAATTTTATCAATTAGGAGAAGGCGTTGCCACTTGGAGAAAGCCTCTCTCGCCCTTTCCTTTTTTTCTTCTTTCCGTCGCAGCCCCGCAAGAGGGTGCGAACACAATGACGGTTTCGTCAGGTCGGAACGCGAACAATAAGAGGTAACAGGACAACGCTCATGATCACAGCGGGCTGCCGAACTGGGCTCTATCTGCTAATTGCTCGCTACCGTTGAAAAACGCTGCCAAAAAGAAGCCCCTGCCCGTGCGAGAAGATACTGGCTCGCTCGGCCGGGTGTAAACGCGTCGTTTCACGATGGACTGGATCTTATCTTGCGTGAATCTGCGAGACCGGCAATTAACATTGTTAATACCTCACTTTCTATGAACAACATTACTCTTCGGTAAAAAAAAAATGAAGGCAAGAGGAGTCGAAAAGTTGCTCGATGTTGCTTCAGCGTGGACACAAGATAATAAGATTAAAATAATTGAAGAGATTGATACATTTCTTTCTTTACGGTTACGTTAATCATGAGGATCGGCAAACGTCTTTTTTCTGGTTCATTTAACGCTTTCATCTCGGCGAATGTCGTCTCATATCGGGTTGGCGGGATTAAAGATTGAACGTAATATCGGGGAATGTAATTAAAATTTATATCAGGGGGCACAGCTTGTGGATTACGAGTGGCGAGCCATCACGGGGACTAATTATAAATGACTATTAATTGCAATCAGAGGAGAGAGACCGCGGGTCGAGGCAATGAACGTAAGACCGAGCTGCGAAAAAGGAAGTCGATTACGTGTCTTTATAAACGATAATATCCTTTCGAATTAAACGCGAGTGAAAAACTATGCAGCCAGCCTGAGCGATAAAGCAATCAACGCAAATTTCTATCCATATATTTCTATCTAGTAATATTTATGAAATTTCATGTTGAAGTTCATATAGTAATTTTACTCAAATGTTCGTCAACTGGACAGGTCGGTATATTTGTCTGATTTGAAATTCTTTATAGATTCTTCGTGGAGAATGATGCGTTATAGTTTCGCGGGATTAATGTCGGCAGTTTTATTCTTATTTTTTTTAGCAAATTTCAAAGTGTAAGCGATCGGCGCATACTGCAGAGCGAAACTTCATAAAGGAGAAGCAGGCGGCGACACAGCGTTATTGGAATTTCCAAAACCGGTAACCGGCTTTACCACTAGATTGCTCCGCAAGGAGGAAACCATCCAATCGTTCACCGGATGTCCTCCTTGCCTCCTCGCGCGGGTTTCTCGCTCCTCTTCTTTCTCATTGTGCCGCTTTCACTCGCGAATCCCTTGCTACTCCTTTCTGCCACCGAGTCGCCATGTTCGTTTTCGTCCTCCTTTGCAGCTCTACATCAATTTCGTCCCGATTGTCTTCCTCTTTTTATTTTCCGGACTGCAGAGGCCTAAAAGCGGAGTCGACCGAATCATTCTCCCTCGACCGACTCGGAAACTGTTCACCTTGCCACGAACGACGTCGAACTTTATTTCTTACGGTCCATAAGAATCGTAGAATGTTTGATTCTTGACACGTTGATTGATGTCTTGAATAAAATCTATTTCAAAAAAGAGTTTCCGAAGTACAGTATTTTATCCATATAAGTCCCCAGCACGGATTAGCCGAGGGACATTTATGTACCAGGGACAGTATTTTTTTAAACATAGCTAATCCAAATTTCCAGCTTCCTTATTTTTCATTATTTTTTGATGGGACTTCGATGACCATATTTGTGGCATTTTTCTGAAAAACATATACCAAATTTGATATAATTCCGTTGATATTTACTTGTGTAATAGACAATTAAAGTTTCGGGCGCAAGGTAGGAGAGTCGCCAGCGAGCCTTTTGAGCGTCAGACTTTTGGGACATTTATGGATAAAATACTGTACATCGAAGAATAGTCGAACGGATAAGAAAGGCATGTAATACACGAAGTTTACGCAATGAATCATAATTGCCGAAATAGAGATTAAGTACAGAAGTTTCCGTGGGTATCCAGTGAAGGTAGATGTTCATTACAGATTTAATAATTGCCGCGAATAAACGCGTTTAATAATTCCGAACGCGGCAGACCGCGCCGAAACCGCCGCGTTTTATTATTGCAACAGTTTCAATGCCGCGAGAGTAACAATTTGGTCATCGATGTGAACGCTTGCGTGACAACTTGTGCATTTAGAAAAATACAATAGTTCTCGAAACTTGAAAGAATAGAGGAACAGTTTGGTAAAATTACGAAAGCAAGCTTGACCTCGAGTCAGGGTTAGAGGTGAAATCAATGATGAAAAATTCTAAACAATATAATTACGTTCTTCCAGTCTGGTGAAGAGTTCAGCAGACTCGGTGAGCCGCTTCAAACAGTCGCAGCAGGATACTGCCCCACAGATTATTCAGTGGCTCAGACAAGCAGTGAGGAAAAACTTCATTCTGGTATGTAGAACATCTCTATAAAGGGTGGGCCGGAAATCGTAGTACAACCGGACAGGGGGTGATTCTACATGGAAAAATAAGTCGAAAAGAGGAATAACAGTTTTCGTTTGGCAGGTCGTTTTCGAGAAAATCGAATTTAAAGTTCCGCCAGGTATGCGTGCTTTATTATACGCGGAAAGTAGAATTGGTTGATCGTGGTCAGACGAGTCAGACGATTCCTATGCAATAGCACGTGTATTCGCTGCATTTGCAAATTCAATTTTCTCGAAAACGAGCTTCCAAACGAAAAAATGTTATTTCTCTTTATCGACATAGTTTATTTCGTATGTATAAACGCTTAAACTACTATAGTTTGTATTATCTAGTAAATAAAATCATAAATTCTCGTATTCTGAAACCTAGGTCTAGGACATCACGTTAAAACACTAGAAAAAATATCTCCCTAGCTCAGGCGGGTCAAAATGACCCGATACTCGTTGTAGGAGGGTGGCAGGTACAGTTAGATCAACTTGAAATTACTTGAGTTCTGCCGCGAGATCGAGTACAGTCGCGAAGGGCGGGCCGTTCAAGCAACCATCCCCCAGCTCGGCACGATTTTGAAGTTCTTTGATACGACGTTACCCCGGAATGTCGGCTCTTCGGCGTAGTACGGCCCGGCGCGGCGTCTTCTATAAACACGCACACACGTTGTCGTCGCCTTGCACACGAAGAAAATCTAGAGAGAGCGAGAGAGTAAGACGCACACCCGCTTTCGAGCACGTGCAGGATGTACGCGAACTACGTACAACGGGGGCGAAGAGGGAACCACCCCCTGAAGAGAGGCTGTCACCGGCAGGCAACCAGTCGAGTCAATATCTTTATATAGTCGCATCAAGGACGATATTATTTTCTGGTCCTCGGTGCAATTACGTTTCGAGACGATCTGAGATCCTCGAAAATCCTTCGACGAATCGTCGACCTCATTTCCCTTTAACGAAGAAGCCTACGGATTCTATCTGCAGATGTTGAAACAATCGACAAGATGTTCATTTCGCTCCTGCGGTTTTCAAGTTGTTGTTCATCTAAAAAATTTAGTCATGGGTCGTTGTTCATCTAGAAATACCATCTCTATGACTCTTGCAAAAAAAAAACTAAAACGTTTCCAAGAAGTAGACCAAATTAAATTGTATCCTCTTAACAGTTCCGCCGAATTCAATCAAACATCTCGATCATTAAAATACGATGTTTAAATCAATTGAACAAATTGGTGGTGCAGAAGTCAGAACCGGAAAGGGTTGATTCGATGAGAAGTGTCTCGCAGTGGTCTCGGTTTCGTCGACTTCAGTCAGCCTTGACCCAGAAATCCTTTGGCAAGGCGAGAAGCCTCGAGGCCGAATTCAATAAGCAACGTATTATCGCCGCAAAGAGCCCCATGGGGTAGTCGATGCCGTCTGTGTACCCCCACAGGAGACTGAACCCCGTGCACCCCGAACACCCCACAGCCCCGTCGTCTGAGCACGGTGATTGACACTTTATATCTAACATTGGCATGCCCGTGGTGTGAACCACCAGCCAGGATGGACCGCCTCCACCTAACTCAATCACAGCCTATAATGCTGCAATTTCTCTATCGTAATCGCGTTACGCCCTACTACCAACGCTGTGCTCCCCAAGTCATGTTCCATCGACGACGACGACGACGACTCGCCGTCAAGAAATATCGAAACGTCGCCAGAATCGCCACAAACGAAAACCACCCTCCCGACACCCTTCTGCACGATGCTCTTCGACCAGATTTTCCTCGTTCCCGGCAAGGAAATCAGTCGCAGAAACGGTTTTCACGAATTCTCACCTATCTGTGCTGAAAGGAACGTGTCGAAGCTTTTTAGGACTTTATCTTCATTTACAGTTTGCTCTGCTATACTTTTTTAGAAGTTAGAACTCATCCCCTAAAAATCATTGTCAGATCATTGAATGTTTTTGAAAAATTAATTCTCAAAGTGTAATTAAATTTAGTTAAGTACTAAGTTGTGTACTAAGTGGCACGATTTTGGCCACGAGTTAGTGCACGATCGGCACGTTGGAGTGGCAATTCGGTTTCGTATAGTATATTTTATTATCTACGAAGCTAAGTAAATTCGATTCGTTAGACGGGACTGTGACTGCGAACAAAACGAGGTTACTGACAAGTGGCTACCCGTGGCGAATCCTAGAGGCCCATTAAACGGACCCCATGCTGCATATACACAGATATTTCTATCGTGGTCTCTTCGCTCGCTTGGAAGGGGTTGTTTTTGTCACTGAATCATCCCCCTACTTTCCGCCTTTGTTACATCTTACGATCGAATCTTATCACACCCTAGATATCGCCTTTCATCGCGTTATAATGACGCAGAAATAATGTTACGTGTCATGGGGCACTGTCGCGTTCTGATTTGGCATTGTTCCGCTCCAACATTAATTATTACCGAACTACATAGAATTATTTGAGAAAATTATTCGAAACGCGAGCATTACTGGCCAATGTGCCGTTCTTCCGCACAAATATTAATTATTACAAATAAAGTAATTAATTTTTTTAGAGTATCCATTGCAAATACAGACGCTGTTATTCCCTGTACAATTTATTGCCTCGGAAAATACAGGATTCCAAACGTACACGGTATTGCAAAATTAAATAAAACATTGTAACGTACAGATACCCGCTCTGCAATAATTCCATGCAGTACATATCTACTTTCTAGTGTTATTTCGGGTGATAATGACTCACTGAGCGGAAGTTTGCGGCGGAGCAATCGTGCAACAATGTAAATACGCGGGATTAATATCGCGGCGAGATTATTATTTCCCAGTAGCCATTAATCATTATGCGATGAATGGATATTCGCCATTTAATTCCTTAGCTAGCTAAGAAAATTGAAAGAAAAATATCAGACTGCAGATTTTATGAATTTATGGCAACAATGTGCAATTTAAATCAGTGGGGAGATTAACAGTTTAATTTAAGAATAAATTGATTTGAGAACATGAAACTATTAATTGCAGTCTGTTAAGATGATCGAAGATGGAAATATACGTTTGGTTCCTATTTTTTGGAATGAACGCAAACAATTCCCATTTTTTGCACGAAGCTCCACAATCTAATTATTATAAATAACATCCACATCATTTTAGATCTTGTCACCATGAGTGTTACTCTTATCGACACGATTGCGTCTGTTTACGGGAATCAGCTCTCTTGGGAAATCAATAAAACGTTAATGTGTCGCTAGACTCAGTTACGTAATCCAATTGAGACACTATTTTCACATATATGTTAATTATTTGCCGAAATTACTTATTTATGCGCCGAGTAGATGAATATTTCATTTAAATGGATGTTTCAAACAGCGAAAATTTCATTTCAGAGAACGAAATATACTCCGCGCAGGAATACAGGCAAGAATCCTGGCTACAAGATGGTAAGTAGCGTTCTGTTATAAATAAATGTATTCGCGTGGAAATTAAATATGAAATCGCAGTCTTGATGGAAGACCAGTTTTAATAATATTTTGAGGACGAACATACCGACGCCTGAATAGCTCAGTCGGTAGAGCATTAGACTTTTAATCTAAGGGTCCAGGGTTCGAGTCCCTGTTCGGGCGTTTATTTTTATAATTTTTTGCTTTACCAAACATGACTTTTTTATCAACATCGTACATAGTGAACAGGTAAATTGAATGGTAGTGAATTATCTTTGCATAAACATTTTCTACAATGTTTTGATAAAAATCTAGCGGAACGTTTAATTTGCTGGAGCGATTAAATAAATTTCTCGAATTAGAAATATATAAAAAATACTATTAATTCTTTTTTTTGCCGTGCATTATGTAAAACGAGCAAGCATAATTTCTCGAGGTGCAAAACGACTACCGGGTTCGTAAATCTTCCTCGATGATGATTAGCCACGGTGGCCGACCACTATCGGGAACATTAATTTTAATTACTTCGAACTGTAATGTAATGCACGGT
Source organism: Lasioglossum vierecki (assembly GCA_028455595.1). Lineage (NCBI taxonomy): Eukaryota > Metazoa > Arthropoda > Insecta > Hymenoptera > Halictidae > Lasioglossum > Lasioglossum vierecki. The sequence goes on from CM052339.1 coordinate 4,310,083, forward strand.
GGATGCAATGTAATACCAAGGATAACGGACGGGGTTGATGCCAAGGGGTTTAAGAAAAATCTATACTCAACCCGAGGGGGAACGTGGTCGATCATTAGCTAAGATCTCTCGCTTGGTTCATTAACAATGAGACTCTTATTGAGCGTTTCTTTCCTCGATGAAATCAAAGAAGCAGTTTGCTATCGTAAAACGGTGAACGGAAAATAACATTGCACTTCGTCTGTATTACATTACAGGTACCAGCTGCGAAACCGAGGACAGCGAGCAATACGTGCCGGAGTTCCACCGTATGTCAAATATAGTTTGTTATAGTTTATTAGACGTCTCTTTTCTTTCTGAATAATTTCATAATTACTTTCCACAAACTGTCCGGAAATTTTCCAAATCGGTCCCGCTCGATTCTGCCTCGAAACTCCTCGAAATTGCCGCAATTGCCGTGTTCCGATAACATTAACTAGAAACGTATGTGGCACGAAGGAAGTTAATCTCCATAGACGCGGAAGCCGCACGGAAATGTCTCGAGCATGCAATTTATATCCAATTCCGAAAGAACTTGTATCATTCGATCGGGAAGACACGATTTTATCGGGAAGGAGCACTCGGAATGCTTGATTTCGTCAAGAAAAATCTGAACCTTGGCTGGAGGAATGGGATTGAGGATGTTGGGATGGGAAAGTTGGTAGTCTTCCTCGAAGTAAACTCTTTTTCTGTAAAATTATTCCCGGAAAAAATATTTCTTAGTCATTTCAATCGATCCAGACACTAAAACATTATCAAAAAAATCCAATAAATTAAGTCGAATAATCTTCATCGTTCCATACAAACATTTTCGGGGCAATGTTTGTACAATTCGACCATAGGTTTTTGCCGACGACACTTTGGGCCAGGCTAGATGTTAATGCCTGCGATTTTAACGATCTATAAAGGGTGTCCTTCGCATACGATTAGGTTTTATCGACCTCGGTCGAGCGACGATCATTTCTTCAATGACAATGATCTACGGGGGTTGAGATGACGATTTGGGCGCGTGTCGAACCGGAAGTGGAAGGCGCATCGTTGCAACGGCACGTGAGGGTGGGTCCTCGTCTAATGGGGCCGTCGACGACTTTGCGCGGCCGAGGGTGCGCCCCCGATAAATCAAACAGACTCCCGGCCCGTGGGAAGCATAAGTCGGAGGCCTCCGGCAATCATTGTATTTGCAAACATCGGAAGTTTACTTGCTGCCGGAGAACCGTCGGCTACTCGATTTCGACGAAAGAATCCGACGGATTTGTGTAATCGCTCGGACCTGATTTTCCGGCGAATTCATTCCTGCGATCCGCGATGATGCTGGCCGCGTCATTAAACATTCTATTCGCGGGTTGGGGTCGATTTAGGCGCACAAACAGCTCGATTTGTAAAATGATCCGACGGTAACTGGATTGTTGAGGTGACTTTTCGTCTTATGGTCACTATATTATATGCACCATATTGTGGTAAAAAAAAATAACTGACTACGCGCGGGATTAAACGAACAATACAGTATATACACTGCTGTTAAAATTACGGAAGCACCCAAACATATTTAATAAAAAAAATGTAAAAAATCAAATAAGAGCACAGTAAATTTGGAAAAAGGATTTCGCCATTTAAATGCAAAAATCAATCATTGTACAATACCATTTCTACATAAAGATATTGTTTGTCATTATATCTTATAATTATGCTGGGTGCTTCTTTCTTTTACACAGTAGGGTATATTGAATAAATATCTTAATATTATCTTTGAATTTCCAACCTAATAAATTCTGTACGCTAATTTTACACAATAATATTTTTATGGATCGTTGTATTAAAAATTGAAGCGTTTCGACCAATTAAAAATCGCTGAAAAATATTTCCGGGCATCGGATTCAATTTGTATCATCATCCGAAGATAAAACCGGGATTCACAGCGATAACGAGTCGCGATATCGATCTCTCCGAGGTAAAATAAAGTATAATAGCAGAACGAGCAGTTTTCCCGTTACAGCGCAGCAACTGTAACAACAACAGGCAAACAGTTCCCCCGAATGAAAGTTTATTGGCAAATCTGGACCCGCGGATAAACGTATTTACCTTATGCACGATTCGTTCCGATTGTTTGCCCGCGTATTACGTACACAATCGGAGGGGCGGAGATATCAGTCTCCCTCGCAGCCGCGGAACAGCGAATAAAATCAACGGGTGATGAGCAAATTTGACCTCGTAATATAGCACATTACAAACGTATAACATTTGATGATTCGTAATTACACGGTGAGAGTTTTCGTTTCTCATTTGTTAACTCGCGAGATCGAAAGAGAAAAAGGGATAGACAGAGAGAGAGATAAATCAGAGAGATTCTAGAGAGCATTAATCGAGCGCCTAGCTTATTTTCAGAGTGCAATATACATATTCTTTTTTCTGGCTCGTAAGATGGGAACAACGGAGCACCGATATTTTCTTTATTGGATTAATACACGTAGACCCACACACACTAAACGGGAACTGTGTAAGTGAGAGCATATAGACATTATCTGTCGCTGCCTCTGGCAGTTTGCTGATCTATTCCAGGCGTATCGAAATATTTGCGGGATACACCAAACCGTAGCGAAAGATTTTGCGAAATCTCTTCTACGAACATAAAATTTTATGAACTTTGACTATTCCTTCAATTTTCAAAGGAGACACGAGAATTGATAGCATTTTCGAGAGACCTTTCCATCTCTCGCGTCGTGCAAATGTGTCTTAGAGAAGTTCAAATATTTTTTCAATTGTGTCTGAATCTTCAGAAAAATTACTATTTTTGTATGTGATATAAAATCGAGGTACTAAGATGAGAAGATCTCTGTGCTAAAATTACAGTAAAAAAAAGTATCGACTTTTATACAGCCGTAAACACAGCTATAGATAATCGACTCGGAGATTCTATGTAGAAAAATCGTGGGCGTGGTAAGGGGAAAAAATTCGCATCGACTTAATATAAAGTGCCTGGCCGTGTAACGCGATATCGATAATCGACGGGAATCTTCTGTTGATTCTTTCTTGCCGCTTTAAAAACATCAGCCCCGGGCGGTTCGCTGTGTTTTTTAATAAAGAGCCTCGATATTGATAGCGAATCGCTGGGAGATTTCATTAACGGCTCTCGCCCAAGCGTTTCTCTATATAATAATAATGATAATAATGTTTCCTTATTGCGTGCGTCGGCGTAATATAATATACTTCGTTACGTTAAGAAAAAAACCGGTCGGAGATAATGAAATACGTATAATGCCGTGCGCGAATTGCAACATGTACGTTAAGACCAGGCGAACGTGACTCTAATTTCTATCGCGATAATTCTGTTCACATTTTAGCACTTGCTCGATAATTCTTGAGTAAACAACAGGCTACTTAAATTCAATATGGCGTCATTGCATTCTGGCATGCAGTAACGCAACACAACGATATCATTGAAAATGATAATACAAAATGGGAAACTTCTTGAGAAAAACATTGTTGGACATGAAACTTTGGAAGCTTTGTTGTGATCCCAAAAGGAGAACAACTTTAGAATTTTGTTGAAGGTCCAACGATGCGAACGGTTTGATAAACGTAATATAAATTGTCCGAGTTTGTGCCGATTACCAGAGAATTCTTTTGGAATTAGTTTGCATAGAAATGCTATTGAGTACTTGGAGGAATTTGAGGATGTAGTGTATATGCTTCTTTCAGACGCCAATGTGAAGCAAGAATCCGCAAACTGTAGGAGGATCAGCGACGCAAATTACGCACAATATCAGGCAACTGTCAGCCACCCGCACGGGCAGAGCAGCACCTTCTTGGATCTGGATCCAGAAAATCGCTCCAGCTGTTTCGGGTTAGTGAGTTACAGATTCAATCATTTTAAGATTGAATATATACAAAAAACTCTTGATTTTTTGTTGAGTAGTGGCAATAAATTAAATTCGCGGACGAACGAGGCTACGAAAAGCGTCGCTGTGAAAGAGGAGCCTGCGGATAGAGGCTATGGGGAGCCAATTGTTGCAACTATACCCACGACGACAGCTCAGGACACTCGAAACAGTGAGTTAACAGATAATTCCTTCAATAAATGATAGAACCATCCAGCAGTAAAAATGAAATTCCCGAAATATTGCATAAATATTATGAATTCTTCTTTCGACTTTTATGGTGGTTCAGTTGCTATAAGATAACATAATTCTAATGAATTACGCTGACACACGAGGAGTCACTCTGCTGGCAACATCCTCCAAGTCCTCGATGCTCGACAAATCGAGCTTTCTGATTCAGTGATTCCCTCGTCTTGTACGTGCACCGTGACAAATCTTTGGACAATGGGTCCACGTGGCAGGGTGCTACCCTATGGTGTCCCATAAATAACTGGAGCACAGTGCTTGGTGCGCTTCCGTCCATTAATCGAACCCCGACTCGACTCCTCTTCCGGTTTCGGTTCTTAGAACCGATTTCTGCCGGTGTTCCAGCTTACAATGTTGTTCTTTGATTATAATTGGACTATTATCAGCTAAGAGACCAAGAAGTAAGTTTCCGAAGTTTCCTGAAACCACGCGACAATGCAGCATTGTTTGTTGGAAGTATCGTTAACTGGATGCGACAATAAATATCGGGCTCCAACAAGAACTCCCAACATAATCCTGGACAATATGCTCGTCGCTGTTGCACCGGACTCACTCACGCGTGACTAAGTACACGTAAGTGAATAATTGAAGAATGCTTTCAACTCGAAAGCTACCAACAGAGACAGAGCGAAGGAGACAGGGAGGAACACAGAGAGTGGATCGCAGAATCCAGCGAAAGCTGCTAAACGAAGGAAAGAGCATGGAATTCTGTCCCCAGAGAGCTGAGCAAGCTTTCTTCGAGCAGTGTTGATGCTGCCAGATGCAAACGTTTCTTGCAAGAAGATGGACTGATCTATATGACACCTGGGACAGTCTATTAACCATTGAATATTTTTCAGCTTCAGCAATCCTATTAGAATACACAATTTAATTTATCGAAACTATAGGTAGAAGTTAAACAAGATTTACCACACAGAAAAAAAACATAAAACGCCACAATTAAATTCATTATTAGGTTTAATAAAAATTGTTTTCTTACGACGTCAGTTCATATCACGGAAAGGTTGCTGACACTGTCTTCCCGCCGTTCCCCATCGCCGCGCCGATAGGAAATTGATAGAGCCGCAGCATATGTGTCGGTAGGTATCGATATCAGCGATAGGTACGATCCTATTATTAATCTAAACTGCTTGTAAATAATTGAAACGGCTTAATGGTAGGGAGGAATTACGCGAAGAGAAGTAGAAGCATAATTCCCAGGTGACTTGGAAGTAAATGGGTATAGAGAGAGAGAGGCGGGCCATGTCGGGCCAGCGAACTCGGTGGTAGTTCCTAAAGGATTCGTTTTCGTGCCCGTGAATAAAGGAAGACTAATCATCGCGATGATTACGAGGCATGAGCTTGCAAACATTCTTCTTCGTCGATTACACCTTTCGCGCGGTCGCTATGCGTCGATGTCTATTAGGTGATTGCCATGATCTAGGAGAAATCCGCTCTTTCAGCTTCGTCCCCCTTTTCATAACCATAACTTAATTAACTTAACAGCTAACCATGCCTGTTGGTATGACACTGTTATTTCTCCAGGTCTAAGAAACATAATTCGGTACTATAAACAAATTCATATTGTATTTTACACGCAAAACTATTTCTAAGGGAAAATGACCCGATTAAAAAAATTCCTTCGTTGAAACTGGAAGACAGTGACAAGGTGATAATGAAGTTGAAAGATAATGAAACAACAAGCGGGACATGCTGCCTTGCGAAAACCATGAAAAAAACGTGTCAAATCATGACAGAGAAGGGCCGAGGGTCGAAACATCCGATCGCGAAGCGGAATCCAGACGAGATGAAGCGTGTTCCGTCGACCCTTCCACGTATCAGGTGGAATAGTAATAACCGGTTAATGGCTACAGATTGGTGGCCGCCCTACTAATTAATACGTGCACGAGGATCACGGGGATTACAGGTGGTCAGGTCCCGTCGGTTTCGAACCAGCAGAATTCCACGACAATTACGGCCGCACGAAGAAATTCCACAACATCTGTTGAATAAACAACCCACCGTCTCCCTGAGCAATTACACTGTACACACTAGACTCACTGCCAATCAACTGACAGAGATGGGCTAGGAGAGGAGTTTAGAGAGAGAAAGGGGAAGAGAAAGAGAGACAGATTTCGGTGCGTCAGGTGGATGGAAAATGGAGCTTGCATTATTAACCGGCCTCTACTCCGGAATTCGGGGATCAGGCAGACAGAGACGGATAAAGGCTTGGCTGTGTCAGAGAAAACGGGAAAGTAAGTGAGAGAACAAGAGAGAGATAGTTAGGGGGATGCTGGCAGAGGAGAAACATCGGGATCGTGGAACAGAGAAGGACAAAAGAACGGAGCTTGTCTGAGAGTGGACGAGTGGAGGCCGTCCTCTTTTCCCAGCAACCCTTCTGCGCACCGCCCCTGACCAGTCCCGGCTTCAACCCTTTTCCTGCTCGGTACATCGCCACCGGTTTCATCAGCTCGCGATTAATTTTAATCTAAAACTACCCGCAAAGCCTCTGGTCCCGCTTGCACGTTGAGGTCGACCCCCTTTCACCCCCTCTTCGGAGAGAGTGCCAGATTGGCCCGCAGCTTCCCGACCAACCCCTCTCTCTCTCTCTTTCTCTCTGTTTCACTCTCTATCTATCTATCTCTCACCCCCTCGACACCGAGCCAGGATCCACTGTCTATCTCGTCTACACGAGGATCAGGGATCCGACCGACGTTTGCCCGGCGAGGAAGGTAAAGCTAACTCGCCGACACGATTAAACCTTGGTAACCCTTCCTGTTGATTTTCTCCAGTGACTGAGACCTTCCGTAATTACCGCCGAAAGAAAGAGCAACACCGAGCTCCTACTAATTCAGAGACGAAGCCACCATAGGGATCGATCATAAGAAATAACAAAAATTTTTTTGAACTATTTCAGAACTTGAATATCGTTATATAATGTAATTGTTTAATATGTAACACGTATTGTTTTTTTTTAAGTGAAGATTATAGAAATACACTATATTTTTCTAAAATCTCTTCCCAGAGATTTTTGCAACAATGGCAGTAATACTGATACCAAACGTGTTAACACAATTCTCCAGAAGCATCGTTGATACCGGAGTGTTAATGGTGGCATATAAAATTATCCCGGCAAAACACCAAAAGAAGATATCGGTGTTTTAATTGCTGAGGGTAAGGGGGCACGGGGTGGTTGGCATGTCAGCGAGCGAGATGAAACGGTGAAAGAAGGAAAGAAAGAGAGCGACGTTCCGGCTCGATATCGGCAGGGGGCTCTCAATTTTTCAATATTCCCCGTACACGACTTGGAACGTAACCGGATTACGGTTCGAGAATAGCTTTTTCGGCTCGAGGGACCGCGGGATCGGTGGGATGCCGGCGGTGTTGGTGTTCCCCGGGAGGAGAGCACCCGATTAATATACATATCGCGCGAGCTCCGCACGGTATTTCAGGCGATGCCGCCATCCGCGAGAGCCGAGCCGAGCCGACAACCCCGTGGGCTTTGAATATCAACCAATTTCCTGCCGATATTTGTGTGACGAGCACTTCACCGGCAACCGCGCGTGAGTGCAATCGCTAATACGTTGCCCCCTTCCCCTGGTTTCTCGTCTTTTTTCCATAGACATCCGGTCGCGATCGTTTCTGTTCAACTATGGCGATCCATACTTCCACGATCTTTAATCTGGCTTCACTAATTTTCCGATTAACTCCTTCAATGGGCATAAACCTTTCGCACACATCTACAAACTGATACCCGATTAGGAAAGATTGTTCGCGTTCAACTGATGGAAGTTGAAAGCTCGACACAGTTAAAAACGACAGTAAATATTAATCGCAAGCGTTTGAATCTTGCAGACAACAATCTGGTATACCAACAACAGCAATATGGCGGAACGAGGACCAGCAGAGGTTCACCATCGCCTAACAGACCAGCCAGCACATCGTCGGCAGCATCTCAATGGCAGTCAACAGTCCCAGCATCATCAACGGACGCTTTCTTCCCTCGTCAGGAGAACTGGAACTCCGAGGTTTATGGGAAAAGAAGCGTGACTCCCACGTGGATAGAGTTGGGAGCTCAATTAGATAGTAGGAATTCTTCGTGGGAGAGACAAGGCAGTTGCTACCAGAAGAAAGGCTCGCCGACTTCATGGAACGCGGACTATGCCGGGAAAAGGCCATCATCGGTCACTGGAGTTTCCCCGTGGACTGAGATGACTGTTGGCTATCAACAGCAGCGACGAGGATCGCTTCAGCTTTGGCAGTTCCTGGTGACGTTACTGGATGACCCTGCGAACGCTCCTTGCATTGCTTGGACTGGTCGGGGCATGGAGTTCAAGCTGATTGAACCGGAAGAGGTAAAAAAACAATTTTCTCTTTCATCATGAGTAGAACGCGGATTTGTATACAACGTAAATATTGTCTGCATTAATCGCCAGTTTGAAAGATGCTTGCGTGTTTCGAGCCTAAGATGAATGGTTGATGATATTCTATTTAGGTAGCTCGTAGATGGGGTGTCCAGAAGAACCGACCTGCGATGAACTACGACAAACTGAGTCGGTCGCTGAGGTACTATTACGAGAAAGGCATAATGCAGAAGGTAGCAGGAGAGAGATACGTCTACAAGTTTGTCTGCGACCCGGAAGCGCTTTTCAACATGGCGTACGGCACGGGAGGGTCTTCGAGTCTTCCGAGCGAAGTACAGAACAGTGTACGAAGCCAGTCTATATCCAGCAAAATTTCAACCAACCACGATGTCTCCGACTTGGGCAAACATTCATCCAGTGGCTATGGGGACGCTGTTCTTGCCATGTACTCCAACACTGCAGCAGGTTCGATTTTTTACAACCAATTTTTAATATCAATTCTGTAAAGCAAACTTTATTAGGAACTGCGAGATTGTAAGATGTCAAGGCTGTTCTCTTAATTTTCTCCCTGTAAATAAATGAAAAAGATTTGCTTGAAATTAGGAACTCACCAAGTTGCATATTCAATTCAACAGTGTACGGATCGTCCAGCCTGCACCATCTGCACCAGTATCTAGGTGGCAACGACGGGTTCAAGACTCCTCCGAACAGGTACCATCCTCATTACTCGCACGAGTATAACGGCAGTCATCACCACCCGCCATCGAGCTACGCAGATACCTTCCTGAACTACGGTCGCCTATCTTCTCACGACACACCTGCAGAATCGAGGTGCCAAGAATTACCGAGGATCCCGTACAGCCAGGAATCCGAGGGTATCAGCAGAGAGAGAGAAGCTTCATCGATTTTATACGACGGAGTGCAGAGAACGCAATTGCCGACAGCGCCAGCGATCTCGCAACCAAATTTATTGGACACTACCACCACCAGCTCGAAGATAGAGCAAACTTCGTACGCTTGCCTTGGTGTTGGCAGCTGCGTCTGCTGAATCTCCGTCCAATTTCACCGATAATGACTCGGACTTTGATCGCAGTTGGGGTAGAATCGATTTGGAATCGTTTAATATCGAATGACCTAGCTGGATCATCTTAAAGAGGATCGATTGTAACCCAACTGTGGTTACAGGCTCGTGCATGGTACGATTAACTGTGAAACCGAGAGAAAATGTTCAACTTGAATATTGGTATTGGAGTCTCTGAACATTGAGAACCTTTGCGATCATCCAGTAGTTAGCTTCATTAAGTTAGAACATTTTCGAGCGTTCCCTACGAGTACCATACACGGGTTATTATAAAACGCGCGATGCAAGCTAGCAAGACATCACTGAGTCGCCGTGTTCGTAATTTAGGGGAAAGTTAGCGATTAGAGAATCGAACCCTCCAAGTAGCTTTAACCTGGACTCCTTAGGTCGTTCACGCGAACATAGAAACAGAGGCGGCTCGCGTACAGTCACGTTTGTATTGCGCGTTTCGTGAAACATGTAAATAAACGATTATACTCACTCATTCGAAAGAGAGAGAGAGAGAGAGAGACGTGGCTCGATCAGCTAGGTATCTCGGCTGATCACCCAATAGTCCGGAGGATCGAATCGCCTGCGTCCGCGAGTAGTTCTGGATCTGTAATTTCTGTAAATATGAAATAAATCTCTATCGGAAGAACAATATTCCAGAATCTTTCCGCCTGTCGTCATCGCCGAATTTATCTAATTGCGTCAACGAAACAGGCGAGCGAGTAGCTCTCGTAGTTAGCCCGAGTAGGCCCGACAGCGACCAGCGTATTAGCATAAGCATAAGCGATTGTGCGCTTGACCTAGACACGGCCGCTTCGTTTTCTGCACATCTTTCTTGCAGCAGCATATAAACATAGGTAGTGACGCAAGCCTCAAGACCATTGGACTGAGAGCTCTGCCGCGTATTTCGGGCAGTGACACACGCTCGATATGTTTATATCAACGCCTCCTTCTCGCACCAAAGCCTGACAACGTACATCCTTCTTACACGTGGCTGGCTTGCGGTGAATGTCGCCGACTCCTGGATCTACCATTCTCAGCTGAGTGATCGGAAGACACTGTTCTATGAGCCGTGCAACTTGTTGTTCAATACACTCATTCAGCCGCAGTGAACAGTGTTGGTGACCTCACCGTTTAGTGCGACGAGCAACCAGTGGATTTATTAAAAATTTTCTAGTGAGTATTTCTCAAGATTTCGATATGGTTTTATTTGAGCTTTCAGAGTTCAGAGCATTTGTAGATCAGATCGATCTCTGTACGTATAGCTTCCGTAATAAAGAAACTACGTCAACGACAAAAATGTTCGCTGGCATCACTGTTGGTTTTCCTGATAATAGATCACTCTGATACCGAGTATAAAATATAATATATAATCGAAAGTTCGAGAAGCTCTGAGAATCTGAAAGTTCGAAAAAGCTGGAAGCCCAAATATCTAGAACCTTTAGGAATCCAGAAATTCATCGTGATCCGATTTGCTTCCAGTCATGGCGAAAACGAAATCCTCGGAGTCCGAAGATACCGGGATGGGTTTCAAGGACAAGAAGAAGGCGCTGGACACCTTGAAGGTGCTAGAAGGTAGGGACATCAGTTACCAGTACCATGTGATCACGAGTTTTATCAGTCGCACGAAAAGGACGCTGCAGATCACGAGAGACGGAGAGAAACTGGCAAACCTGAAAGAAGCTCTGCAGGTTTTCGAAGATTGGTTGAACGACTACAAAGTCAACAACCGTGGCAAAGAGAATCTTCCTTACTTGCCGATCGAGACAGTGAAAGGCTACAGGCTCCTCGCTGAGAAGTACGATGTCCTGGACGAGGACTTCTACAAGTATGAAATCTTTAGAAATGTGTCTTCTCATCAATGATGATTGCCAGAGTTGATAAACCGTTTCTTGATCTTCCAGGGCGTATAAGAAGGAGAAAGGTGATTACAAAAGCATGCGAGCGGTGAAGGTGAACGGCGGGGTCACGTGGGACATCGAGAGGAACCGGAAGCTGAAGGAGGTCATCGAAAAGATCAAGCAGGATCACATACAGTGGTATGAAACGGACGTTGGCGACTTTCGTGGGCTACCTACCAAGGAACACGTTCAATGCATCATGCTGGGCTACAGTCCAGATCCGACTAAAGTGAAGAAGCTGATCTCTCAAATGGAGGAGAAATTCGAGTCAGAAAACAGCGAGGATATGGACGTTGACGAAAAGGAAAAGAGCTTGAAGAGAAGCCGCGAGAGTTCTACTAGCAGCGACGAGGAGGACGAAGAGCCTGAGAGGAAGGTAGCTAAAGTTAGCGAAGAGAGCAAATGCGAGAAAGAGGAAAGTGGGCTCAGCTTCAAGGATAAGGAGAGAGCCTTGAAGAGTATTCAATCTCTGGATGGTAGAGATGTGACTTACCAGTATCACGCGATTTCTGGCCTGATGATGAGGGCGGACCGCGTGATATCCATCACGAAAGACGAGCAGAAGATCAAGAACATGAAGGAGGCTGTTGCGGTGTTCGAGGACTGGATCAGGGAGTACAAACTGAACGGCAGGGCCAATGAGAACTTCAACTACTTAGCTCTGGATCTGGTGCGAGCTTTTAAACCTTTGGCGGAGAGTTACAAGATTGAGGACAACGGGTTTCTCAAGTGAGTGGGAGCTTCGCTAGGTATCATGTACCTGTGAAAGATTGTGATGAATTGACCGCAGTCTAATGATGAATGTTGGTTGATTTGCAGAGCGTACGAGGACGCAGATGGAGATTACAAGAAGCTCAGGAACGTAAAGGTGTCGGAGTCCTCGACTGTTACTTGGGACATAGAGAGAAACAAGAATCTTCAGAGTCTGCTGAAGGATATCAAGGAGAACAGCAGCAAATGGTTCCAGGCTGATGGTGAATTAGAGGGCTTGCCAACCGAAGAGCACACCAAATGTATCATGTGGGCGTTCAGCCACGATACAGCGACACTGAAGAAGCTTTTGCCTACTCTGGACGAGAAGTTGAAGCCATAAATAAGGACATACTACGACGCATTTATTTATATTCAAACCAGTAACGTGAGAACGTTACTGTTTCATGTACAATGTGCAAAGTGGTTTTTGTTACGCTTCTATGTGAACAAGCGTCTGCGACGCTGATGGCATCAATAAAATTATGTTATTTTTCCATATTCAGATAGCTTTATGCAATCTTTCGGAGTCTCTCGGGTTGCAGTTCTTCCGGGTTCAGAGTTTGTCGCTGAGGTCGCGACATCCTGGTGGAACCTTGTTAATCGATTGGTTGTCTTCGTTGTGAAGAGTATACGAAGATGGCGTGACGTGTTGAAGCTTGTGGTTAAATTGAATCTCTGTTTTATCTTTATTAATTTCAGAAAATGCAGGAGAGTATAACAGAATTTTTCTGGTCTACTCCAAAATCTGATATGCGATATTGGTTTTCTTGTTTTCACAATATAAGTTCCAACCGATATGGTAGTTCGTAAAACGGAGAATCCACTACACCTCATCTGTGACCTAGCTCTATATTTTAAGGTTACGTTCGTGGACCCATGGCGCCATTTTCAAAACTTTCCCGAGTCCCCGAAAGATGTCTCGAGGATTCACAGCGTCCCCGTCCTGAATCGATAGTTTTTATTGCCGCTGTGCGGCTCGCGAGGGTGGGTGAGCCTCGGGTCCGGTTTTGAGGTTAGGGTTAGTGACTCGGTGACACTGGAAACGGCGGTTACGGGTGTCCGTAGTGCGAGTCGCGATCGCACCGGGAGCGACGATACCGTCTCGTCTTTTCTTCGGTGATCGAAAGTTGAGAAAGAACGGGCCCGATGGAACATTTCACGTTGCGATTAAACGATTAGGTGCGCGTTCGAGCCGGAGAAATAGGCATTCGCGTGAGAATGGCACGCGCGGATTTGTTTATGCTCTATGCGCCAGCCGAGTCCTCGGGAACAAGGGAACCTAAAAATAGCCGTCACTTCCATCGTGGTTCGTAGACCTCCGCAACGAGATATCGCGGATGTCGCGAGATATCCTCGGGTCCAGGGTAATGCGATTCTCGAGATCGATTAACGAGGGATCGCGGACGCAACACGTGACATAACACGATCCATATTCGCCGTGTTTCTTCTGCGGGCCAAACGACTCTTTGTTTAAGAGATAGAGAAAGAGAGAGGGAGACTCGGTGTTGTTTTCTTTCCGAGAAGCGGGTAGAGATGCGGGTGGCTGGCTAAACGGGAAACGGCTCTCGTTCAGGACGCCGCTAGTAGGATCGAACTGAGGGGAAAGATGGACACGAAACAGGCGGGTAGTGCGCGGATAGTTTGTCTTACGATGGACCAAGAGGTGAAGTGAAGATGTCACAGATCGCGGATGCAGAGAGTGAGGCGGGCTCCATCTGCGACGAGGAACGCGTCAGGAAGCTGTTCCAAGCATGCGACGGCGACGGAGACGGTTTTATTGACAGGTGAGTGGCCACAGATCATATTACGATTTTACAGGAAACCTATCCGATGCCAACAACAAACTGTAAGAATTACAAAATTCAATTTAAGTCTCCTGCGATTTTAAAAATATTCTGTGCTCGAATGAAGAAATTTAAACAACAGTTTCTAATGGATGTACCTTTTTAATTTCAATAATTGTACAATAAGAAACAGGGTGGTTTTGCGTTTCACGCACCCTGTTCCAGATCGTCTGCCCATTCGAAATCAAATACTTTGTTGCGAAAATATATTTGGTATACAAAATTACGCTCTTTTATTTATCCTATTTGAAGGACTATTTCGTTTGAAATACCTTTCTTTGAAAAACCACTTCACCCATTTCAATGACATTTTCAGCACATGAACTATGAAACATTCTCGCTGCGAACGCAGCCCAATGCGGTTTCCGCCGTTTCGCTCGAAGCTCGGCTGAATTAAACGTCGTAACACAGAGCCTAGTAGGGTAAACGCAAAATTGCTGCTCGTCACACTTTGCTCCGCAATTACGTTACGTTCGGAACGGAGTTTCTGACACAGTTCGAAAGCAACGAAAAACCCTTGGTTTCGTTCGCGGCACGAAGCTATCTCGGTACGTGCACGCGAGAAATTCCGATTTCACCGGGCGAAACAATGCTCGGTTTTAAAGTTGCCCGTTTGCATACGTTTTAATTATAACCCCCATTAATTAGCCGGTCTGAAAGCATCCGCGATGCGGCGAGTTAACCCGGCGCGCGCGTTCCGCTTCCTTTCTTCCTTTTTCCTTCTTATTTTTACCCCCGCCCTTCCATCCATGACGAATGAATAAAACCCGCGAGATAATGCGAGGGGTGTGTACGTGTATGCATACGCGGGGATTCTCGTGCGACGACGCAACCGCGGTGGTTTTCCATTAAACGCGTAACTGTTACCCCGATATTCAACCTAACCTACCCCGTCCCTCCATTCTTCGACGCACACGATTCCAACCGCTGCGACCTACACCATTCAGATCCCGTTCTCGCGAAAATTAGCCGTCGATTCGTGGTTGCCAGTCGTGCGCCCTTTGTTGCCCGGTCGAAACCAGCTAGAGCTTTCGCATCAAAGCGTTCGGATCCACGATAAAAGCACACCAACACCGAGTTAGGCACCTGCCAGAACGCCTACCCTCCTCCCCTGGCTACAGCGAATCTCTACGTCCCGTAATTTGCTGGTCCACAAAATTCTAAGACACCGTGGAAATCACTGGGAAAAGAATGAACCGCTATGGTTCATAGAAAGCGTCGAACTTTTCGTTTACTTTGACGAGGTCCTAAAAGGACAACGCTGTTCTAGCAGCGAAGATATTCCCCTACGTGTAAACGTGGGTCGTTCCTATAGGGGGAAGTATTTATTTTGAATATACAAAGAGGGATGCCACGGATACTGGCGGATGCACGAAAGCCGCCCGACAAGTCCCGTGTTTATCCTCCATTGTGGCTACGCGTTGGTCCTTAGTCACCTGTGTTTACTTACATTCGAACCGATCAACGTGACCGGACTATTGTAATCGGTTGGCAAACTTGGTGGAGTGAACACTGATTCAATAGTAGTCAGTTACGAGCAATTAACTTTGGGAAACGGACAGGGAAATGGACGATTTTGTAACTAAAGTGTTAGGATGTTTTAATGTTGTAGTTTCAATTGGATAACCATGTACATTTAATAAAACGTAATTTCACATCAGGCTAAACATTTGAGTCACTAGGACCCGATGACGCTATGCAACCCTTGGACCTTTTCGCCTCCACGTAATTTTTTCACAATAGAACCTTGCCACATTTTCCTTTGCAATAGAATATATAAATAATATATAATTCGAAACGCGGAATCCACCAACGTGAAGTGGATCAAAATCAACGTGTCACAATAACGAGTCTTGTTAGACAGGGTAGATACGTTTCAGAGTTGATTAACAACCCCGTTTCACGTAACAGCGGAAGCATTATTGCCAGCGGTAATTACGGGAATTCGGAATAGTCTGTGGGACCAGTTCCCGTGCGAGGTTTCGATTTCAGGGCTGAATGGAACGATTAGTTTGTCATCTTGGCCGAAGTGGTGCGTGACGAGCGAGCGCGCGCGCGCGCGTGCGTATATGTGCAAACCCTCTCTCAAAAGCATCCACGTTGCAGAGCAACGCGCAGCACTATTGACATTTCGAGCTGTGGACTGCTCTCTTGTTCGCGCGACATTCGCTTTCCCGTTTCTTTCGTTTCTCTTCCATCTTCTCTTTTTTTTCGTTTTGTTCATTTAGTTTCCCAGGTAGAGGGATTCGAAAAGCTTTTTCGTGTCTCGTCGATAGGATGCGCGACGGGAGCCTCGAGTGTGTATATATGTATATCCGGCGAGTTTGAATTCACGCGGCGATCATTAAAATTACCCGATTACCATCTGGCCATTTCGATCGGGGCCGCGGCCTCTCTCGTTAAGACGATAAATCGAAGATTTATCGGGCCTCGATCGGGCCCTCGATTGTATCACGCTCCCCGGCGAATGATCCCCGTGTAACAAGTTCCATCGATTGTTTTAAAGCGCGTTCGCGAGCACGCATCCGCGTGCGTGATAATTAACCGTCGCTCTTCTCGTTACATCGATTCCCATTGAAAATTATCGCCGGTGGGGTGGATTCGTTAAGCAGCCATCAATTTATCCGCTTTATCGCCTTAAAAATTACACTTTGCACCGCGGAGACCGGCCCGGCCCGAGCCCGGCCCACACGATGCTTCGTCGGATAGAATTTTGTTGCAAGGGAATTATCAGTCCTCCCTAAATTAACATTTCCTCTCGATGGAGTTAGCATCCCGGTTTATAGAATCTATTATACGACGATACACGAGTCATTTTGTAACTGCATTGTGCATTTTCTCTAAATAATTTGGTTTTATTTTGTGGAATTTTTAAAACATTTGAACAGTGAAGGTAGACAGGGAATCAGTGGTAGCGAAAATACAATGACAACTATAGTATATGTTAAAAATGAAACACGAACTCGGTGTCTCATGTAAATTCGGACCGATGCAGTTATAGTATACAAAGTCGGGTTAATGTTTTGGCTCGTGTATATTCTCTCGGACCATCGGGGTTGCTTACCGCTACGAGCAAGGTATTCATTTAATTTCACGTGGCTTGCCGGGTTGAACGTGACGCGGGCCAATTAAAATCTTGGCCGCGGAGGATGATATTCGAGAGACAGGACGGTTCTCAGGCAATTTCCGTTGTATGCACAGACAGACAGAGCTCCGGTCTTCTCGTCGATAGGAAAGGCTCTCTGTAATTCGAGGGGCTCGATCCGAGTCGGATGAAAATGAAAAAGGGAACAGGAGGCAGGCAAGAAAGAAAAAGAAGAAGAAGAAAATGAAAGAGAAGATGGACCAAGTTCGATTCTCCTTGTCTCGCGTCGTGGTAACTCCGGACCTCGCCACGGTGAGAGATCGTTCTACAGCCTCGAAGAGCTTCCCACCCTTCTTGTACTACCTCTAAATGCTCCCCCGAAACGTTTCTTCCCCTTGTCTTACCTCGCGATTACCACCGCACCCCCTTTGCCGCTTTGATATATCGTAGAAATAGGCAATAGGAATACGAATACCCTTCTCCTTTCCTCTCTCTGTTTCCCCCTCTCTTTTCCTCCCTTCCTCGACTTCTTTCGGTGAATCAGTTTCACGGATCGATAACTCGCGAGATTATTCCGCACGTCGGGGAACATTCCACGGGGCTCTGCGAATGAGAATGAGGTTGCCCCGAGGAGCCTCGATACCCTAACGGGGCCACAGGTTGCTCTGCGGGGCACTGACCCGCGAAGATTCGAATTGTGAGCAAGAAAAGGCTACTATCGCTAAAAATAATTTTATTTGACTCCTCTACTTCAACTATGAGTCTGATTCTCCAATGATCGGCTACGTAATCGGCATTAATTCGTATCCATATTAAGGATCAGTGCAGCAGGTAACACTGCTTTCATTCGCAAGGCCATCTTGCGCAATAACGTTGACAACTGTTTGGACATGTACAGCGACTGTTCCCGGCAACGTGATCACGTGCCTCGTGCCACTAAAGAAGAAAGAAAATGGTTACAAGCACCCCCATCCGTCTGCCATCTTTAAACGCGACGGGGGCGTGTAGGAGGGAGGCAAACGACTGCCATTAGTCGAAATTCAGAGGAGCAAAATTTCCTTTCCTTTTCGCGGTTCATTATTGTCCGCCCTTCCGCAGCCTCGTTAACCTTAGGCTCAAAATGACGAGATTCGCGTGGCCCCGAGACCAGCAACGGCCTCGGAACCCTTTTCGAAACTCGTGCACTATGTACTCGTGTGCATCCAGCCGGGTGCAGCGAACGAAACCGAACACGCTCAAGTGTATACTCCCGCGACTTCCTCCCTTGTGCGTCTTGTTTCCACCTCACGAGATCTTCGACTTCCTTTCCGGCCCTTTTCCAACCCTTTCCACTCTTTTCTTCGTGATTGTGCTCCTCGGTTTGCTGGGATCGTCGCCCTTTATTACCTTCGTAATGTTTATTACCTTCGTTGTGTTTACGTGCATTACTTCCATCGGAATTCGAACTTGAGAATAATAAACGAAAAAATTCAATTCCAAATGACCGGGTACACATATTTTATAAATTGTATTATCCAACATTGAGAAAATAGAAGAAGCTATAACGATACAGGCGCTTACGAAGAGTAGTAGTAATATAATTTGTTTGGGGAATATAGATTCCAAGCAGTTTAAACATTAATTGAAGCATTAATTAAAAAATCGACACGACTTTATAAGACGATCTAATATTTACATCGGCGTAATTGTTGTAGCTTAAGTCCGCGGGGGACTCCGTGCCCGGCCAATGAATCCGGCCGTAAGCCTCCTTTTTCAACCCTTATTTCGTGCGTTTTTTATTTTCCCTCTTACTCCTCCTTTCATCCCCGCCTCTCCTGCCTCCCATTTACTCTTCTTCTTTCTCGTTTTTCCCTTCCCTGGTGTTTCCCACCCTCTATTCGTCTTGCACCCTTGTTCCCTTGGTTCGAAGGCAAAGTTTCGCATAAATGCTACCCTGTTCGCGATGCCGCCGCACGTAGCCGAAGCCAAGATCAAACGATCCTAAGGCTGTTCGTCGAAGGACGACTGCGGGGGTGGTTTCCTTCTTGGGACAGGGGTAAATCTTGTTACCAAAAACCGACATGGGGTGGAGCTAGCTTGCGATTAAACCCTTCTACTGAAACTAGACGTTATTATCCCGATATAAGACAATACTGTTAGATCCCCTACTTTTTATTACGGTCAGCACTATCTAGATGTGAAGTCTGATTATTCAATTCCACTTTCGCTGATAAAGCTATCCTCAATTTAATTTTGTTGGACATTTTTGGCGGATAGTTGGTTAGTTAACTCGTCAAGCGACGTAGGCCGCTAAAATGATGGTGAAACGAGAATTTTTGCTCGCGTGACTAGTCGGTCGATCGCAGTGCTGTTTGCCACGGATTTTAAATCGAATAATGACAGAGTCACGCCCCGGAAACGTTTGTCTCGTAATTGGATGAGCGCCGGCTTCCCTTTTTCTCTTGTAGGCGCCACGGACCTCCACCGAATCGATCCGCTCCAACTGTTGAATTCCCTTTCATCCCGGCTACCTTTAATCCGAATTAATACGCGGTAACCCTGTGACGCGACGTTTTTATCTTGTTCTTTAATATTTAACAGCTGGGTAAACGTTAACATAATAGAGGTTAACTTCATAGATCAAATTTTATCTTTAAAGGCTCATGAAACAGATTTATTCCGACCAAGAATAATTCCATTGTATATGATTTTTTCATTTTATGGACATGAGATTGGTAACCTGACCCAGACCAACATATTTAATAATGTAACGAGCCAACCCTCGAATGGTAAGGGTTAAAAACAGTGATTCCTATACACGTGGTACGTGAACCGTTTAATAAGAAATCAATTGTTCGATTGAAAAAACGTGTCGAACGGATTCTTAGATCCGTATTCAGGGATTCTTAAATTTTTGTTACACGTACCACGTGTGCATGCTAGTTAAAAATCGAACATGTATAAGCATAAATGGACAAACCAATATTTAACGGTGTGTGTAGCACCGATCGATCTGACGATTCTCCAGCAAATGCGATCCCGCCTCCGCGCGGAATTTCCGCGCGCTATGGATTTCCCGTGGCAACGGAACGCGAAGGGCTGTTCCACGGGAACGAGTGTAATTTCATTGTAAAGGAGCGGAGGAGGGATCTGCGAACGCAGCCGATTCCGCGGAGTAATCGTGCCAGCAAAACGAAAGGAAGGGTCGCCTGCTCGGTGTGTGACTCACTTGCCATAAAACGCGATCACCCTTCGCGTGCAACCCCAGGGTGTCGTAGACGCTTTGGGTATCCTAGATAGCCAGCGTCTGCCAACCAGAATCCGCGGAATATTTCTCGCGGATTCGAGAGTCTTTCTTCGAGCGGTTAACCCGTTCCCCGTGGCTCGCGAGATTTCGCTCCCGGAAAAGCCACGCGGAAACGGTTCGAGCAGGAGAATACGCGGAACGAGGGTGTTCGAAAGGGTTGCACAGGGCTCGGGGAACTGCTCCAGTTGAGAATGAGACTCTCTGCTCGACTCCTGGAAGAGTTCGCTAGCAAGTGCCGCGCCATTCGCCGGTAAATATCCAGCTTTCGTCGATCGCCGACTGTGAAACTGGAGTTGCTTCGGGGAACTCGGATTCTCCGAAGCAAGAAACGCGCGGGGAAACTTTCTGGAATTTTGATGGCTTCGTAAATTCGGCGGTGCTCCGGTTCACTTCCCTTCAAGCGTTCTTTACCACGTTAAACTACTTTTTTCAATTATTGTTTTACCATTTGAGATTTTATAGAAATACTTTGTGGACGTACAAAGCACTCGCGACACTCGAATCGACTGACCATGAAATCAGTCTGGTGTCTTAAAATGGAATTCCTCCGGAATGCTTCGCTCGATGTGTTTGCGTGTACAGGTTCAGGATAGGTCAGGAACGTCTGCGCAGGTGAGGCGATGGAATCCGCGAGCGTATTGCGCGCGCGGTTAATCGAGTGTCAAAGGTCGAGGGGATCTTTAAATTATAGTAACGGAAGGACTATGATTTTTATCGGCGTCGGGGCCCTCTTCGCGAGCCTAGACGGCGAGGGCGAGAAAGCGGAAAAGGTGTTCCATCGCGCGGAAAGAGAAATATCTACCATTGATCTCCGGGGCTGTAAATCATCCGCGGCGATACCATCTGATGCTTAATTATCCGTTCGAGACGGACGTCGAGACGCTCCCTTTCGATAAAAATCGATGCCCGGCGAAGCTGACGGAACTGCGAAGACGATGCCGCGTCTCGCGAGAAACATCAATCTATAATTGTTTTTGCAGCTCATTTGTATAACTAGATCCTTCCTGAGTTGCGTCTACAATAAGTCGTGCGCATGAATAGTTTTCGATCGAACTATTTCTTGGTGGGATAGTGTTCGGACAATACAGACGTCAGAGGCTCGGATAATCGAATATGTTTTGTACTAACAATATCAAAATGACATTTTCACGGGTGTCATGGTTTATGGTCAAGATTCACACATCTTTGCATTAGTCAGATAATAATTATCCAGTTCATCGTCCGCCATTGTCCCTCCGGCCGTTGATTATATTCGCTCCATCCTGCGAGCTCAATTTTTCCCAGACACGTGCTCCCTATCCTCGTAATTTTGTCAGACAAGCCCTCGCGCGCTGTGCAGGGTTCAATCCGTGTCCAATAAATTTGGAAATCGCACGGCAGCCTCCGGTTATCGTTATTCACGCCTCTGTCGCACAGTCCCGCTAGTATTTTTTCGCATTTCTTGCGCGATAGATGCGACGCCGGCTGTCAACGTTCCCCTAAATTGCGAATTCGTAGTTCGAAGGGTTCGTGTTTTTTCAACGATTTTATGGAGTGGTTGGCAATTAGAATGATTTCACGCTACGCCGCCGTCTACGTTGCCATAAATTTGTACAAACGAGTGTCAAAACAGCTTTTTTTATTCTTATTCAACGTCCCTTATTTAAATTCATTTTGAGAATTATTTTCGGGGACGTACAGTTTAGTTTAACGATCGGTTCCGAACCACCTTGAGCACCACTGTATTAGATAGCACATGGAATATTTCCAGAGGTGCCAGGCGCACAAGCCATTGCATTTCCTGTCGATACAATTGACACTTTGTTCCCATATTTAAGGTAGAGATCCCTGCAGCCCACTGTCGAATCCGGGAACGCGGAATCGGCAGCTCGGCGTGCGTTTTCATCAAGGGTTCTAACGCTGATTGAGACCTGATCTGAAAAACGGTGTCAAAGGGAGCAGACGCCACTGGTCTCTCTTTCAGCGCTCGATAAAGTATCCATCGAACGCATTCAGTCCGTTAAGCATTGATCTATCTCTTCGGTGTTCCATCGCGGGGTTATCGAAAACGCGAGGAGAGCCGACAATTAACCCTGGGGTTCAGAGCTCCGCGTCTGAGGGTGGCTGTGCGCAGCGAATGGAGGCTTTGGCTCTCTCCGATTTTCCCCGTTGATTACTCGGAAATCGAAACCCCTCGAAACTTGGCCCCCAACAAAGGCGCCAGACGCCGTGGAAGAGGAGATAACGGCGACCGGTTGGCAGACGACAAAGCGCAGACGGGCCCCGGGTGTTTCGAGGGAGCGAAACCTGACGGTGAAACACGGTTTCTCCCAGTGAAAACACGGCATTAGGTAATGTTTCCTTTCTGCCCCGCCGTTTTTTCCCCTTTCACGCCGCTCGCCGAAGGTTTGCCACTTCTCTCTCACTCTCACTCTCACTCGCTCGCCGCCTTCGCTTTTTGTTTTTAATGGCGGACCTATTCCGACGTATCCAACGGGAACAGCCCCATACCCCGGCCTTCTGAAAAGGGAGGATTGCCTGGAGGAGATGCTGAGTCTTTTCATGGGAGCCCCGAAGGGCGCCAACCAAATAGAGCGGAACATGCGCTTAACGCCGAACAACCCAGTCGCTTTTCACCGGCTGACCCTTTGCCTTCACGTTTTCGATCTTCCTTTATCATCTTCTGTGGAAGTCATAGAACACTGGAGAGATGTTCTCGGTTTCCGAAAGGTTAAGAAGCCCTGGCGAATTTGTGAAAAAAGATATCTTTTTGGGATTGGTAAGGCCTGTTAATTATTTGAATAGTTGTTTGTTTAATTGATTAACAGGCTCCCATTAGGTGAAGTATTAACGGGGATCAAGTATCGAGGTCAGCCCTGCGAACACTTCGTTTCGTGTGAAATAAGAGCGAGGGTGACGGTTGGAAAGACAGTGAGGGAGGGAGCAACGATAAAAAACGAGAGCGAGGCAGGGGATGTTTTGCCTTTCTGTGGGCGTTTCCACGGGTGAAATGATTTTCACAATGGGCCGCACTCGCGCGCCGAACAACGAGAGAACCCTTTTCGATGGGCGAAAGTGGACGTCTCAGCGTGATGTTACGCCGTTACACTGTTCTCCAGAGAACGGTTGACTAGCGTTACAACAGCGAGCGTGCAGTTTGTAGCTCGCTGGTTAGCAACTTGCGAGCGTGTAAATGCGAGGCGCTTTTGTATCGGAAAGCTCTTCTCTGCCGAGCCGGCGAGCAGGTTACAAAAGCAACGCACAATGCAGCGACCGACCCAATAAGTGTCGCTCCATTGTTGCGACGCGCGAATCCGACGTCGAAAACCCTGCTCGTCCTCCAGCGAGAAAGCTCTCGCAGCCGGATCTCGTTAACGCCTGCTACCATTCATCCAAATGATCCGCATGATGGTCAACGAAGTTCGTCAGGGATTCTCGAAACGGGACATTCGAAACATTTCCAAGCTGATTTAGCGTAGTACTTTAATTAATGAATTTCATGAATCAACGTGTATCAGTTATGAATTAACCCTTTGCACTTGAGAGGTGCCTCTGAGACGTCCCTAAAGATTGCTGTACTATTATTAAAAATATTGTTTACATTATCAGATATGTCAGTATCTAACCAATTACTAAACATATAAATATTGCATGAGGTATTACATTAATTTCATATCTATCAATTTAAAAAAAATCATAGCTCCGAGTGCAAAGGGTTAAGATTGTTTACACATAACACAATGTAACACTTTGCTACATTGAATTTGAACTACACCAAATGACCTGATAAATAGAGGAGGCGTGAGCTGTGGCTGGCTAGGTAGACTAGCAAGGACCGAAGTGCAATAAACTTAGGGTCAAGAAAGACCCTTTGCTCCTCCGTGTGTTTCGTGCGTTTGGTTGTACACTTCAACAGTGCAGGTACACCTGTCGATCTGTATCGGCTCTGCAAACAGTGCATTTAAATGAACCGGTACCTGGTCCGTAACCTGACAAGGAAGAAAAGTCTCTGATTTCGCCGCGGTGGCATAATGGTCAGCCGATTCGCTGGCGACCACGATGCTCGAGGAAGAGAGAGAGGGGGGGACAGGTCCCGTGGACAGGTAAGTGCGACGACCTGCGGACGTATTTAAAATAAAGCCGCGCGTCAGCCGTAAAACCGCACACGGCCCGCCGAGTGACACGCATCGCGGTGGATTAAGTCGCGTCCGTTTCACGCTCGCTCCTTCTTCCCCCTTTTCTCTTTCTTTTCTGTCTCGTTTCCCTTCGGCTCTCTTGTCTTCGCCTCGCTTTTTCCCTTCTCCCCTCCCCCTCGAAGAGCGCAACAGCGGCTGCATCCGATCCGCTCGCAGTGGCACTCGTCCTATCGCTTCGGCCGGACCTGAAAACCGCACAGGTTTTGTACGTCATCGGTCCCTCGCGCCCGGGAATTTACGTTCCTGTCGAGAACCACACCGCCGGGAGAATGATGGAGCCGTTGAAAAGGTGGGAGGCCAGGACTCTGGAGAGATTGTCCCTGCGAAAGCTCAAGCGGAAGCTATCGCGATGGTACGTACTCGAGCTCTTCGTTCTACCACGCACCTGTTCCGAGCTGTTGATTCTGTTTTAATGGCTGGTCTCACCCCCTAAAAGCTAATGGGCAGTGTGTTTACTTAGGGGACGGGTTTGGCGATTTGATTGTTGATGGCGATGTTAATTTTCCCGATGCGGAAATTTATACTGGTAGAACGGGGTAAAGATGTCTCTCTTTTTGTGTTTTCAGTCTTGCTTAAATGGAAATGAGGTAACTTTCTAGGTGCGTCGCGATGGTAGCGCCACGAGGTGGTTGCTGGTGGTGAGAGACGTCATATTATTTATAAACTTTAAGATCTGTAGATATATTATATTCTTCAATTATTTTCGATTCGTTATCGTACCAAATCAGTCCTCTTCTAAGCGAAATCGACTCCCTCCTCTGTGTAATACGATTACAACATTAATCATAATTCCCGAAGCAGTACCGATGGCATTTTCAGCGCATGATTATGCCTGATATATCCGTAGTGCTATACACAGTCGAGTCGAACGTCCATAATCCGGCACAATGGGTCTGAAGGGGTTAATTCCCTTTGACAAGCCTCGATTCCGTCGGCGACAGACGGTCTGCATATCAATAATCACTCAAGTCTCGCGCGCCAGTCCCTGATTAATTGATTTGTTACACGGGACGAAGTGATGCATCGCTGTCTAAGTGTCGCGGCCAATTATTGGCCAGGGTGTTCCCGATGCGCTGCAGAAGTAATTCGATTCTATCCCGTCGGACGCTCGTTCTCGCTGGGCATCAGACGTTAACGATTCGAAGCGAGTCAATGAACCATCGCGTCGGTCGGCCACTATCTCCCCCTTGTCCCGTTTCGAAGATAAAACCTAGAGACCCGGCGATGCAAGGTCTGAGGTCATCCGGCCGCGAAACAAGAACACTCAGACACCGTGTCAGTCGATTATAGCGTCATCGAGGATCGACCGCGAGGGCTCGATTAGCACCGATCGATAATGCGACAGCACACTCGTGATACATATGTACCTCGCCGCGCCGGATCCATATTCCTAAATCCCTCTCCAAGTGCTGAAATATTTGCTTTGTTCTCGATAAAAATGGTGTTGAGCAAAAATAGTTGAAATTTTCACGATTCTAATTAGTTTGGTTGATAAAATAGAAGTCTTTGAGCATGTGTAATAAAAGAAATAGAGTTCTAATGGGACTTTATTTCCCTTTTCGTTCGCTAAGCGCAGTACCACAGAAAATCGATGAAAAAGACCAATGCAACATTAAACTGGATATCGTCGAAGGTTATCGAATGAATTCCAGGATTTATCGACGCAATGATCGACAAAATTTTTCACTGTTGCAGTAATTAATCGGAAGACATTTTTAAAACGAAATCGTATCGCTGTAATCGAAGCGATCGAAGCCCGTCGAAAGCGAAACGAAGCTCGGTCGGGCGGAATCGTTGTGATCGTAAAAGGGTTTTTACGAGCGGATTAAGCCGTTAATCCGAACGTAACAGGTACTGGCTGTTAACCCGAATCCGCTTTCGCGAAGCCGTCTTATAGCCAAGCTACCCCCGCAGCCCTGTTTT
The DNA here is from genome assembly GCA_028455595.1 of Lasioglossum vierecki. NCBI lineage: Eukaryota > Metazoa > Arthropoda > Insecta > Hymenoptera > Halictidae > Lasioglossum > Lasioglossum vierecki. The sequence goes on from CM052339.1 coordinate 4,336,601, forward strand.
CGCGAGGATGCTCGTTCGCTCGTAAGATCTCGAGTACGCCTCACTACGCATTTAACGCGCTTCGCTCCCGCTTCTTTTCCGGCGGGGCGGTCTGTTTCTCTCTGATGCGAACATCTCCCACAGATCTGTTCAGTGGCATGAAGAGGCCGCGATTCATCCGCGATGACACTCGAATGACCCTACACTGCCGGCTCTCAGTTCTTACGGAGCCAGGCTAACCGGAGCGCCGTTTACGCGGCCGAGCTTTCAATCACGATGACCCTTTTCTTCGATGTTTTGTATACACTGTTCGCAGTAACCCTTCCGGTACATCGCTGCTGTCAGAAGGCTGCCACTGTTGTCTTTCATTGAGTTGCGATGCTGTCGACGCTGCTCAATCAAACGTTGTTCGGCTGGACAATGATTGACGATGGAGGATGATTGACGCTTATCTAATTTATAAAACATTATATGTATACATATTCAGGGACTGAAAACCGTTTTGATATCGTTTCCGGTTCCGAAACTGTTATTAAGAACCGAAATGATATACCTGTTACGAGAATATCGGTTCTGGCTTATATCGGTTAATAGAAACAAATTATAAAGAAAAATTTATTTAAAGATTATTTAAATTATAGTTACCAAAAGAACTATTTAAATAATAAATATATGTATGAGGCCAAACGGCCGAACACAATACAGAAATTGTTAATATTTTTCTGCCAAGGAATTCATTAATATCAATTATTCTTACAGTCATTATATGGGAACCCCTCCTGAAATATTTTGAGAACAAGTTTGATTCTTTCATACATATTCAAGTGTATTGAAATAAATATATTCGACATAGGGGATCAACCAACTCTTCAATTTTGGAATGCATAAAAAATTCCAGTTTCAAAGTTGAGGTTAGTTAAATACCATTCCCATACGCCGTGAACTCCGCATTTCCCGGTGAAAAGAGGGTTCGAGGGCTCGAGTATTCCGCGTTCTTCGGCCGGAATGGTATTAATTACGATGGAAAATCGTGCGGCAAGAGTGCCGGTGGAAACTGAACCGAGACGTGTTAAAATATTAAACGCTTACACACACGTTACACGGGCTGGCAGAATTCCTTCGGCATCGCGTTTCACACCTTCCCGAGCGAATATAAAGACACGGGGAATTAGATGATCCCGCGTTATCCGATCGGTGTCGTCATGCTATTCCTTCGTCCTTGGTTCGAAGAACATTCCACGAAAGCGGAAAGTTCCATCTGGAGGAGAGGAAACTTTCCTCTTTCAAAAGTTCTGTCGCTCCCTCTTCCGGTTACGTCGCCGCCAATCCGAGTTCTGTCGCGTTTCGTCCACCCTGGTGCGTCCGGTGGTCTGAAAATCGTTAAACCAGAAGTAGACGTGTCCTTTCAGTCTGTACGAATCTGAAAATGTATGGTAATTGATTTCTAAATTGGACCTAGATTTTATTTGAAATTAAATGCTTCCACATATTCTATCCACATAAAATAGTCCCAGAAATGGTTCTGAAGTTTCGGTCAAATAAAATCGCACCTCGACCTGTTAAAAGCATGTTTATTAAACGAGAATTATTGTATGTCTCTATTTTTTGCAGACTTTACAGTTAAGTAATTTTTTTGATTAAGTGGAAGGATTTCAAGTTGTCAAGGGAATTTTCGTACCATTTTTTCCAGGTGTCCGTGATATTTTTCAGGAAAAGAGCATACCGTGCAGAATCCCTTTTACCAGCTTTTACCCGAATATCCGTCTGCGCGCCGCCAGTGAATCTTTCATTCCATATCGATCGAGCCTGCATGTCCGTCTTCCGCGTGATTCTTGCCTGAACCCTGCGCTGACGTTTTAATCCGCCGATACTCCCGTCCCACTGTCAACGAAAATTAAGAGGGACATCGGAACGCTGGCACGATGGGGGCAACGTTTTATGGCCACCGACGATTTTAATTAACCCGCCTCAGTCACCGATAAACGTGTCTCTCATTCCTCACGCAAAGTGTCTTCGATCTTGCTATATTTACACGGGCAGCGCGCACTCTCGCACACGTGTTCAGATAAGACACTTATTCCCCTCGCTTATGCTCCTCTTGACAGCTAAAAACCCGACTGGTTATCTAAAACTGTTATCCCCCACTTCTTTTTGAACATTACTCGAAGCATTTTCGTTCTTTTAATAAACTCGTACCAGAGTGGCCGAAATATTTCCTTCGTACTTGATAAAAATGGTAAATAGCTTGGTCGATCACGCGAATTCTTCTATATTTAGAATCCGACGATTCGCATCAAATACCATAGAAAATCAATGAAAAAGACCAATGCAACGTTAAACTGGAGATCGTCAAAAGTTATCGAGTGAATTCCAGCCGAGCAATTCGAACAAAGTCGTCCTGAAGCAGCAGGATCGTTTATCGACCCAATGATCGTGCTGTTTGCATCGATTAGCTCTCAAAGAAGTGAACATACTTGAAGATTCGTAGTCCATGACCATTCGGGTCCGCATTCCAGTAGTATACTAACTCCGTGGCCTCGGCATCTCGCTAAAAAGATGGCGGAGAGGCTCGAGGACTATCGGAGGAGCCATGGTGGAGCTTGACAATTACGCGCGCGCGATCTCGTAATTTCCTGGACGATGAGAGAGTTTAACATTCTTCTCGTTTTTCTATTTCAGCCAGGATCTGATGACGGTATGCCGAGAACTGAACCTGGAGAACTCGGTGGAGGAGTTGATGAGGGAATTAGGGGCAGACGAGCACGGTCGCATTTCCTATCAAGAGTTCCTCAGGCGCCGTTTGGCTCTGCGACCGGAAATCGAGGCCCTCAGGTCCGGCAGGCATCGAACTAGCTCGCATCACACACACACACCTGAATATCTGCCTACCAGCAGCGATAACAGCCTCGGTGAGTCCATCTGATCGGTCAATTTCACTGTCGAAACGAACTGCGACCCGCGAAGATTAGAATGGCTGTGCTAACTCGATGATCGCTTTCGTTGACTCATTAGTTTGCTCTACAATTGATGTTCTTTGTTATGAATGGACAAAAATCCTCCTCTTTATTCAATATTGTTGTCAGTTATTCTTTATTTTAATTGTTAAATTAAATTTTTTGAGCCAACGAGAAACGAAGAGTTTTTGCAGCAGCTCTAGTCGAGGCAAGGCGTAGAAGTCACAGATTCGTGAATCTAAGGGTTAACGAAAGTGTAACTGAATTTATCGATCAAACATCCTCCAACCATGTCCATTATCACCGATAACTTTCGGCGTTCACGGTATATAAGTACGTTATTCTCCATGGGCTTAGGTACCGTATCGGGCCGGCATGAAAGTTGGGAGTTCGACAGCGGAGCACGGGACCTTTCCCCGGAACCTCACACCCTTCAGAAGCTAGTGGAAGCCGCGGCGGGCGGGACCGGAAATATGCTAGACTTGGCGAACAAGGTGAGCCATGGATTGTCAAAACTTGATAAACTCTTCTATTCTTGTATGATCGGTCGTAGACTATCCTGATACGCCAGTCCTGGGTAGACCAGGGCGAGATCCAATTCCATAAAAATGTCAAACAAAAGAATATTCTACAACACGACTTCTTTATAGTTCCGTATAATTCATGGAAGATAAGTTCAAAATAAATTACTTCAACCAGAGACTGCTAACTAGTGAGACCACGGGGCTCTTTAGTTTCGGCCACTCCTACTTGGGGCCACTAGTTCAGGCCACGCCTACTTCAAGCATTCTATTTATGGCATAGAATTTTCTATATTCGAAAGAAACAACATCCTAATCTATGGATACTCTTTAATATTAAATCAAACACATACACCAACTGGCCAGTAAGCCATAGCCCAGCACCTTCAAAGTCAAGAGCCACGAAGCCACGCCCCCAGGGCGCCCTAGAAGACTATCAGCCAAGACAAACTCTTCCATTCCTCTCAAGCTCATAAACTCGAGAATTCCTTTCTTCTCTGACAAGATTCGCCCCAAGAAATTGCCCCAGAGGGCAGTCCACATCTTTTATCATTCACCCATGGTCAAAAGCGCATTCGCTTGTCCAAGGACAGTCACAGAAATACCCGAACCCGAGAGAAAATCTTGACAAAATAAATCATAGCAAGTAGGAGCTGGCGAGTCTCCGTTGTTCCTCGTTCCTTCGGGATAAGTCTTGAATATTGTGACTCGTTAAAACCGTCCCAGTTTCGTGGGATCGATAACGTCGACGCCATCGCGGTGCCGTTTGTCCGAGCAGTATTTCCCCGCCCCCGCGTTGCGTTTCGCAGCACGGAAGCGTGAAAAGACTCGCAGACGCGTTGTTTTATCTTGTCCGCGATTATCACCGGTTCTTTTCGCGCGCTTTGAATCGGATTCGTACGCGAGCAGCAGAAACATTCTGCAGGAGTGTTTTCGAGCGGACAGGAAAGGATTCCCGGAACAAGCCCGAGCCCGAGTGAAAAGGGAAATAAAAGTCGACCGAATTCCAAGCCGAGGAATTATCGCGAGAACGAGAGGAGGACGAACGGAGGAAGGGGGACAGGGATGAGGAGAATGGCACAGGGCATTTACTGCCTATAAATAACCGTTATTACGCAGTGCATTACCGCACCGAAAAACCAGGGAGGAGCAAACGTTCGGCTAACTGCGCCGGGATCGGCGCGAGCTTGCTCTCAGAGTGCTCGCAGAGTGAGGTAGTTTGTACTTTTTGCGAAGTTGATGGTCGCGTTTTGTTCTTATCGGGGTTTATCGTTTGGTCCGGGTAGTAGCTGCGTTCGATTTTGGACACTGTGCTTGCTAGTCGATCTTAAACCTTCGTCTGCAATCTGGGTCGTTTCTAAACGTTTATCAGACCACACAAAGTACTTCGACACTGGATACTCAAGTAGTATTCGAGTAGTTTGAGACGTTCGCTATTAGAGTACCACACGAAGCACTTTGAACGTTAAGTACAAGTATATCAGGGGAAAAGGGGCGGATTTCTATTAAGATACCAATCAGATCCTAATTCATTCCCCATCCTAACTAGCCGGCGTCGAATGGAATTCACTTACAGGAAGGAGCATAAGAGAATCCAGTGATAGGGCTTCTAGAGAGACACGAGCAATCAGACCCTCATTTCTCTACTAACCAACTTGTCATCTCGACTACACTGCTCGCCAGCGACTGAGGCAAGAGAAGAGAGTAGGCGTCTCTGACCACGTAGCCACCCGATGCGTCGTCATTCATAGTATAAAATTGCACTAACGACCAGCAGAGGCTAACACGCACTCGCTCGCGATTCCCTAACGACCAGGTCGGCTTTTCGAAGCTTACCTAAACTGGACACTCGTGTCACAGAACTCTCCGGGATTCTGCTGCTTTTCCTGGACACTCTCGGGCTTAGCTTTCAAGCGCAGTCCGCCCCGGATTACTTTGTCCCGAGTGGTGCGTGTCGTAAACTCGTTTCTACCGTCTCTCCTTCGCGAACATTGTGGCAAGCTTCACTCCCCGCTTCTCTCTGCTCGCGCTTTAAATACCGGTTGCATGGATCTCCCGTCGTCTGCCTGTCACGGGGAGCGAACGCGATATGCACCTCGGTATACATAACGCTCCCTGTACGAAAAGAAAGAAAACGAAAAGTGTTTCAGTGTTGCGCGGATCCGCCTCCGCGGTACGAACGATTCTGGAATGCTGGAGAAGGGCGGAGACGTACGCCAAAAAGTGAGTGGCGAGTCTCTCGGAGTCATTCTGCAGTCGAAATTTTTCCTCTAGCCGTTGAAATCCGGAGCTCTGAAATGATTTTATATTCTTTAAATGACATCTACTCATTTTTACGGTAAGTGCATAAAATCCATAGTTTACATATGACTCGTATGTAAAACAGTGAACATATTAGGAACATTTTGCAGTCGCAATTTTCGCAAGGGACTGATCGCTAGCGACTGCACCCACGAAACCAGAAATTCCACCGGCAGTTGCGGATTACCTTTGCTTCCCCGCTGTGCGTTATCTCCTCGCGTCGCGAATTTGCATGATTAGGCTCGCAAGACATGGCTCCGCGAGCCCGATAGCCACCCGCCTGGTTTCCTCGGGAACGGGACCAGCAACGCGCGATTTTCCGTCGAGTTTTCGCGAGTTCCAGCAGCGCAGCGCGCGCCAGGCCTGACGGGAACGATCCAAGCGGACGTTAACCTGCCGACCAGCGGCCAGAATTTCCATGGAAATGGGACGCGGCAGCGTTGCGTTGGTTGCCGACACGCAGCCGGCAAACGAACCTAACGCTCTCTCGTTAATCCTCCGAGCGCATGTTGATATCGCGCGAAAACAAACGCAAACGAAGTCGCGCCGGAAATTAATTCTCTTATCGGGCCCCGCGGATCTGTTGAAAGACGACCAGCTGCGTGAACAGTCGCTTGTTTCGCATTTTGAACGATGGTTATTATAATGCGCCGCGGAATGAATCAATTTTATCGATGGCCTCCTAGAAAAACGTCTTTGTAGGTTACAGTATGCAAAATGAAGAGATTTAAGTAAGGCTCGTTAAGAAATATTGATCGTGTTGAACACAGTAGCCAATGATATGAGACAGGCTGATTACTGAGTGACACGTTCTAGAATGTGTAAGGAGGAGACTCAAAAAATAGTTAAAAGTAATCTTTACTTTTAACAAAATTAAAACGCCATGCACATTTGTCCGAACAATCGATAAAAATGTATATAACGTATAAATTAATAAAAATATATATTATACAATAGTCAAACATATGACATGGTGAACATTCATTCTTATACTCGTTCAATGGTGTAGAATGTAGTGGATTCTATTTTCGTAGAAACTGCGTGATTTTGCTTGAAAGAAGATCTATAGAGATTTCTAAAAGACGAGTTGATGTCCCTAAAAGTCGGACACGAGGTTCCGCAATCATCCCCTAAATCAACGAGACTTGTGACACGGATTCGAACTCGGTACGCCGAACCTCCAACGAAAACAGCTCGCACCGACCTTGATTTCGGAAATGCAGTTTCCTCAGCGCACAGAGAGCACCGCAGTTGAAACTTCCGGCGAATTACGAAATGCACTTTGCCGTCGCGACGCTAACAAACGACTTTCGAGGAGCTCGGCGCGGCATGGCGCACGCTTCCATCGAGATTTAACTCCCGACCAAATCTCTGAGCACTTACGTCAGCTCGCGTGATCCGCTAGCGAGTTTGCGAGAACGACGTGGAAACCTTGTCCTCTCCCTCAATCCCTCGGATCGATTCTCTCTCTGGACCATCCTTCGAGGACATACTGCGAGGCATCCTGCTGGCGCATCCTGCGGCGCGTGACAAGAACGTTCGCGTGCCTTCCGGCTCACATGCCGCGATTTTCTTCGCCGCATCGGGAACCCTTTCGGCTGACCTACTTCCGGTTCCGTATTCACTAGGTCCCCTCTTCCAGATTCTCCTCGGGGAAACCTTTCGGGGCTGGTACGTGACCTGGAGCTACGATCGGGCGATTGATAAATTGCTAACCTTCATTTTCAGGTGTCGAAATTGGATTCAAACCCTCTGATTCGACACTCAATTTTCCCATCAGATGTTTCCTAGGACTTATATCGCTAAGATATAGAAAAAGTTGCTTATGATGAAGATTCCTATATACAGTATTTAATCTAGATTCACATACATCGTGGAAAAATGGAAAAAATTAGTGTGCGAAGCAGAAAATTATTTAGAGAACGATTCAATCTTGATGTACAGGGTGTACGAAAAGTCATCCGTCCTAGGGGTGAATCTACACCTCTGGTTCGTTGGACATTTGTAAGAAAAACTTTGTATACATCCTGTACATCTCCTTTCTTGTAATTGATATAGATAATTCGATCTGGATGAAAAGAAGAAATAGAATCTACTGCAGTAAATGCAAAGTGCGTCGCGAAGTAGAACAGGATAACAAGAGTCAGACGAAGCGCAGAATATACAATAGGGAACAATACCATGAATTCGGAGGTGTAGCGAGTAAACGGACGAGAACCGGAAAGTTAAAGTTTCGATGGCCTCGAGAAGGTGGAACCTTGCATTCGGTGTTCGTTGATTAAACAGCAGTATCAAAAGTTACCGAGCGTAGCGAGCGAGAGAAAATTGTTTCCGGCTAAGGAGTGGATTACTTTTATTCGGCCGGGTTTAATCTCTCTGACGCTCGCGTCGGGGGGTAAACTAGAGCGGAAGCAGTCAAGAGTTGGTGTTCTCCTTGGAAAACTGAATCTAAGTTCCCTCAATTGGCCCCGGAGTTTAACGAAGCATCGGAAGCGGAGCGGACTCGCCGCGCCGGTCAATTTGAAATTCAACAAGCGCCGAGGCTCTCTATTCGGTCGGCACACTGAATTTATACCGAGCGTTACATTCTGGTAACGATTGGGGAGGATGAACCCGTGGATGGAGCTATGGGGAAAGCGGTGGAGAGATCTGGGAGTTGCCCGCCCATAAACTCGCGAAACAATCGTTTCGATCGGATAAGCGGATCGTGGTCTGGGTTCCGTACAATAAATTGACATTCAATGACACAGAAAATTTCCACGTGTGTTAAGTCTGGCGTTGCCGGTGATGTTTGTTTCTGTCATCCGGAAAACTTTCTTCTACGAATTCTGAACAGCCGAATCGCGATTCGAGACAACCATGGCAACTGACTAAAGCCGAGGACAATTTCCTGGGAGGAGTTATCGATCGATGACCTCAATAGGGCTTTCATAAAAGTTATCAGCTCGCCCGGGGAACGATACCGCTCACGATATAAGATTACACGCTCGATGCGCCATTGTTCCTCGCGAAATCCTTGCTCCGCGACTTGTGTATCGCGGCGGTCATCCGAGATAACGGGGCGCGCAGAGCGAACCATAATCGTGCGCTGCTTAATTCAATCTGTCGTATCTCTAATAAGCCGTGTTCGGTTTATCTTGAGTCACGCAGCAGGCCGCGTAACTGCGCTGCGCTACACGTGAAAAATGACAGTGATTCAGAGACCAAGGATTCGCGAAAGTACACTACTCTACAGAAGTATTTAAAGTATACTCGATTTCACGCGTTTACGTCTTAATTGTTTGGTACTTCTTTGTTTCATACTTGAATCGTTCTAGTTTTAATGGAATTCCTCAGAATTATTAGATTATTTATTATTATTTATTTATTATAGACGAACAGAAGACCATCATCATATAATCATATAGATTCGTTAGATTCGATTCTACGTTCATTGTAGTTATTATTGCGGAGTAATTTTCGGAGACCACGAATAATTAGATGAATAATTAATTTCGTTTCTCTGTCTGTCTATAATCCTCGTCAAAATTGTCTGAAAACCAGGCCCACCTAAGATAAGCAGAATGACCACAATAATTCCAAAGCCATCTTCCGCTATCATAACAGCGATGTATCACTCGAATCACACCATATGGATCACTCTGGTCCTTATTTTATCGCAGTGTGTATCCACCGTTCCATTTCCCACAACACGCGCGTACATATTTATTATTACGATTATGACTACAAGAAATTCGAGGGCGATGCTTTGTGACCAATCTAGAGGTCGGTGGTCTTGTAGGACGTAATTGCCAATAAAAATCAGTCTCGTTGGGCGGCGCGGACGTCCAATATCGCGCACGAGGTCTCGTCCTGTTGTCAGGGTGGTTGGTGGAGCTGCAGGGGTGGATCGTGGACGATGTTTTTCTAGGGCACAGCACGATCGTTACTTTCTATCGCGACGGTCGGCCGCCTGCCCGCCTTTCTTCCCCCGGATATTTACTTCCGACGGCACTGTCTTCTAGTCCCGAGAATTTCATCCCCGTCGGCGTCTGCGAGCTCGGGGGTGGATTCTTCGGGCGGTGAGCGCGACGCAATAAAGCCTAGAGGCATCCTTACACACGGCTCCATACACGCGAACGAACACATACAGGCTCGCATCGACACACCTTGCGCTCTCTCTTGCGTCGCACAGTCTTTGAAACGTCTCGCAATTAACGACTGTCTTATTTCTTTATTAACGCTAGCAGCGACTTCTTTATTGCTCGCGGAACGACTCAGCTTTGTTCTGGTCGCACGAGTTCGGACTACATTCGTTCTATGTTGACCTGTCGACCATCAAACCATTTTATACATTTTCATGCAAAATAAAATTGACTTATCTTAATTTCTCCACTATTTTAAATTACGCCTACTCATTTTTGTCATAAATGCATCAAATCAGCAGTCTACTTATTGTACCTATACAATGCGGATTTTTTTGCATGAAGATCCACAGTCTTGCTACCGTACGTTCCGACTAGATATTTGGACGGCAACTAAAACCACCCTCGAACGACACTCGTAGAATTCGAATGCTCTATTCTCTAGCTAGAGTCTAGAGGTTTTTGCACCACAAGAAAACCTAGTGCCGAGTCGCTCTCCCCCTTTCTCTCTCCGCTAGCTCCGCAACGGAAGACGGCATCGTGTTAATTGAGAAATTAGCGAAGTTAATTAAGAAGCCACACCCGGCCTGCTGTCCGTCTAATTGCGCCACCACAATCGCAGCTCGCCGACGTCCCCCGGTTTTCCGTGATTCCAGCGAGTCTACGCCTCCAGTTTCCTGATTCTGCGAGTCTTTTCCTTTTATTCGGATCATTAGACTTGCAAAGATGACGGTGATACGTGCGGGGATGGTGGAGATGTGAAGTGACGGTGTCTGGGCAAGCGATGTTCACTTCAGAGCCACGTGAAAATACAGTATTTTATCCATATAAGTCACGAGTCTGCCGAGGGACATTTATGAGGCAGGGACAGTATTTTTTAAACATAGCTAATCCAAATTTCCAACTTCCTTATTTTTCATTATTTTTTGATGGGACTTCGATGACCATATTTGTGATTTTTCAGATAAAAATTATACCAAATGTGATATAATTCCGTTGATATTTACTTGTGTAATAGACAATTAAAGTTTCGGGCGCAAGGACGGATAGTTGCCGGCGAGCCTTCCTCGTGCCCGAAAATTTAATTGTTCATTACACAAGTAAATATCATCGGAATTACGTCATATTTGGTATGATTTTTATTAGAAAAATGTCACGAATATGGCCATCGAAGTGTCTATCGAAAAATAATTGAAAATGAAAAGGCTAGAAATTCGGATTAGGTAATCTCACCGATATACCTGAGCCGCAGTAGTGGGGATAAATCTGGGACATTTACAGGTCAGACTTTTGGGACATTTATAGAGAAAATACTGTAGCTCTAAGGGCCATGAGACCACAAGTAATTGTTTCGACAGTAAGACGCTCTGCATTGTCCCACGAACAAAGTTTTCTGATTGCAAAGTGCTATCTTGAGGCAGGGCAATGCCCTATAGGGTACCCCGTGCCCACGCCAGTTCGAAGCGCACAGTTAGAGCATCAAAACGATTAAACCCGATCTCCCCGCCTAAACGCACGAAGAACAAATCGATTAACGAGCCGATGGCTCGCGATTCCCACCAAGCCGTTCAATTTCTCGAACAAGTTTCCGCGTCGCGTCGCTAATAACTTTCGTCTTCGGATAGTCAACGACCAGTTAACCAGCCGAATCGGTGCGTGTCCCGTTACGCTGGCTGCGCCCCAGTAGGAGGACAAATATTACAAGTCGACGGGCAGGTGTGGCCGCTAAAGGACAGCGCTCAGCTCCCGCGTCCTTTAGATCCCGCAATTTTTCTCGGGAACCTGTTCTCAGTCCGGAAAAACACGTGGAAAGTGGAAATAAGAGCTCGTAAATAAACAGAACATTCCGTTCTGCGTGAAGCATGCATAAACATGAACATAACATATCCCTCGGATGACTTCGCTCTTGTTGCAATCCCTTTTCACCCTCTTAGGGGTCGAATTTTTTAAAATGGCGAAACAAGTGTTTGATTAATTATATCAAAGAGCATTAAGACCAAGTTTCAAGCAAATCTAACCACAAATAAAATATTGAATTTCGAAATATAAATATAAATATAAGTATATAAATTATTGCGTTGAGGTATTCAGTGGAGGACTTCGACGATGTAGATAAACTAAGTAATTGAAGATACGCACTTGATATGTCTTACCATGAAAAATTCTATTTTTCTTGAATACCTGAATACAGAAACTCGAAATTTGATTAAGGTTCATCGAATGCAGCGCGATCCACGGCGAATTCCGGTCGGTTCTGAGCAATTATGTCAGGTGCGCTCGTGTTCCAGGTCGTTCGGCAGTAAACGGCGATCGGTCCGCAGCAGTTAATGGAATCGTTGGTACGCAATCGCGTCGCCCGTCCCTGTAATCGAACAGAGTCATTAGTCGGCAGTCAGCCCGGTGATTTTCACACTTCCTGGCAATAAATAACGGCCGGCCAATGACGGCGCGCGAGGTACGCGCGCAATAAACGCTCGCGACTTTGTATCGATAAGGAGGAGGTCTGCTAAAGGTCCTTCGCCGTTCATAAATCGTCCGTGGCTGCGAATCGTAAAGTCGTATAAAGCGTATAAATCAGCGGCCGCTCGCATAATAAACCGTAGCGCGCGGACGCTTTTCTCGCACTCTCGACACCGGGTGCAACGAGTACAACGGACCGGGTAGAAACAGTTGGATGTACCGCGGATGTACAACCGTAAATACACCCGGAGCTACATTAAAATACACCCGGTTTGGACACCGGGAGCACGACGATAAACCGACCGGTGTTATGGTACTCGCAATTAAAACTTGCGTGGCCCATACCGGAATACGTTCTCCGCGTTAGGGCAGTGGGATTGACTTCGCCACCCGGAATCATGATACCAGTGAACAGAGAGACACTTACGTGGGACGTAATATTCCGCGCCGCAATCGCGCGGATAAAGTGTAACTGCCGATGAAACCTTAGCTGACGACTTGAACGGATGCCACGGGAATATTTTTCCCGGTAGACACGCAGTTTTAAGTTGATGCGTGTGGGCGAACGATGTTTCCGGGCGGGGTCTGTTGCTGATTGGAAATGCATGCGCTACCGCTTTCATTTCAGCCGTCGCACAGTGAGGTATTCAACTCGAAAAGTCAGGAGAAAAGACATTTGTCCAACGTAGTTAAATGGTCTGGAAAATAAGGCGTCGAACTATTTGGATTTTACTATGCGCTCCTCTACCTTCACTTTAAAATCTCGAAAGTTGGAAAATGCCTATGGGAACACATTTCTCCTAATCATTTTTGTCTATGTCAACGATGGTATTTTCTATGAAATTACCATATAGACTAGTGCAGTACAACTTGTTCGGTATTTAATAAAAGAATTTGCTCTGTAACGCCATTTGGCAAACAGGTTCGATTCTTCGCAATATTTGTCACCAGCACACGCTAACCGATGTTCAATCGTATTTCGCCGCAGGGATACAGGGGTTAATATAGCGTGCGGTCGCCTGCTCCGCGGATCTTTCCGGAACCGTGGACACAACTTTCTGTGAAACTTTCGTCATTTGTCTCGTGGTAGTCGTAGAAAGTTGGTCTTTCTCCGCTGAGAAAAATTGAAGTTGACCGACAGAACTCCGCTCACACCTTTACAGTTTATTGTTGCGTAGTAGTGGTGTAACTATTCAACAGGCGTTGGACACTAACACTCACAGTTTCTAAATATCAAAATCTCTTGGAAAAATTGTCTATGTACTACTGTCTAATTACACTGTCCAACACCAAAAATGTTTTCATATAACTGTTAAATGGATCTATCTAAAAAAAGTCAAAAAACTCTATAAGATCCACCCAACAGTTATTTGGAAACATGAAAAAGTTAAAGTTTGTTGGACAATGTTATTTTTCGGGTTCCTTTCTGAAATTACTGACGATTCGGGGGTGGTTCGAGGAACTCGATATTAATAAAACTTCAAAGGGTTTCTTGGGGGTTATAACTTCCTCAACCACACCAACACAATATCTCAATGTCCAAGAAACACAAATACCAATCTCAAAACTCAATTTTCACGACTAAAACCACTTATAAGACGACGAAGACGGTCTGAGAAAGTTAGTTGCGGCACAGCAGTGAATCGAGGGACTCTAAACTAGTTAGCAAAACTGTGAAAAGGTTTCAAGGAGTTGTAACTTCCTCAACCACCCTAACTCAACATCTCAATGTCCAAAAAATGCAAGACAATCCCAAATTCCCACGATCAAACCCTTTCAGAAGACGATGAGGATAGTCTAAGGGCTTGAGTTTTAAAACTTTCGAAATTTATCCACCTGAACATTAAACTTTCAATTGATCTCCCTTTTTCCCATGATCAGAAGCCAATGAAGACGTCCAAGGGCCAGTGTTAGGGCACAAGGGTGACTCCAGATGCACCAGTCTGATATCCGATTTTTTCACACGCAGGGTGGTTCCGTGTTGCACTCGCCACCGCGAGTAACCGTATTACTTTTATCAGCTGCGATAGCCGTGACTGGTCGCGTATCGGCGGCCAACGTTACACGGTTGTGCAGGCGTGTAGAGTGAGAAAAAGTAAGAGAGAGGAGTAGAGAGACGAAGAAAGAGAGAGAGTGAGAGGGAGAGGGTGGGATCGGAGCTAGGTTTCGGTGCAACGAGCCGCGAGATCGGCGTCGCTCGGCGACCCTCGGTCGGACTCGGGCTCTGCTACGCGAAATGCGGCAGGGGTGTGGGAGAATCGGTGGTTCAGTCCGTCAGCGAGCGTTTCGCCCATCGTAGCGGCCGGTCGTCGCTCTGATCGACCGATCTCGTGCGCCGAAACGTCGATCGAGATTAATCGCGCGTGTCCCTCGGACCCCTGTGACACTGTGGACACTGGTGAAGTGTTTCTTCATTAATCCGCCCGGTTGTTCCGTCGATTTCATCCAAAAGAGATCGGCAGTTACGATCGATATTGGAAATCGTTAAAAATCGGTAAAACTGAGGATCGAGATTGTGGTTTAGAGATGATGTTGAGAGATTGCTGTCATCGCTGGTCTATGATAGTTTATTTATAGTATTATTAATAGTCAGTATTCGGGATAATTTTTGGCGATCGAGAAGATCGATCGAGGGGTTACTCCTGGTATTTATGATTTATTAGTTCGTGCACCATGCGAGAAGTCGTAAAATATAAATCCTAGTTACATGTTAACTAACGCCGCTGTATAACGAGAATGTTGGTCAAACCATTGGGACGCATACTGTACGAGAAGTTGAACATACTTTTGTGCAATTAATTCGACACAATCGCGATAAATTAAGAATTAGTCACTTTGGATTGTTCAGATTCTTAGCGCTAAACTTGGCCTGATCTTGGTCGAACAAATTGATAACCTCGTTTCGCTGGCCGTTAAGCCATCTTTAGGTTCTTGGCAAGCGCGAACCATTAAAACCATCTGAGAAGCAATTAGAACAAATTAATTATACCGCTTTGAAAGTTCTGCAAAATTCATAGACCATTCTAACTTTAACTCTGCTGAATTATATCCGTAATTAGCTTAAATGAATTGTTGTTTCGTGCAACTTGGCACACAAAAATATAGAATGATCTCCATTGCCAATATTTTTTTTCTATTTATTTAACGTCGCTTTCAACTCTTTGAAAGTCTATTAAGGTGAGTTCCGAATCACCTTAATTATTAATGTTCTCCATCTTTCAGGGACTGTGAAATAAAAAAAAATTATTTATTTATCTCGACCACTAAAAAATAGTTTGCACAGTACACCTCTGCTCCAAAAACCTCACGGAACAAAAATCGTGTTTCGATCAAATACACAGAAATGGAAAGTCTCTGTAAGGGCTCAAAGGGCTTGCGAAATTCGTAGAATCGCGTTAATCGATCCCAGCGCAATCGGATCACCGGGAACAAGGTATCATGGACGCTACCCTTATTGTTAGTCATATGTCGGAGTGCGCACAGTCATAGCTGCGTGTCTATCCAACCCTTTCCCACCCTATTCGTACCATAGATCGTTTATCACGAGTCCATCGCGATGCAGTTTAGCCGCGATCGATGTCGCGTGTCCAGCGGCACTATTTTTCGCGTTGGATCGCGAGGAGGATCTCGATGGCGGCTGGAATTGGCGCAGGTCCGCGTTTATGTAGGGCGCGGGGAAGACGGCCGACCTCGTGAGGACAATCGATGCAAAAGCAATTACGTTCCCCAGGCCACACGTAAATCGCGCTGTGCCCGCGTTATCGTCTCTCTCTTTCTCTCTCTCTCCCGTCCTCGCGAAAGAGGATTCGCCACCACCCGCGAGGTCCTCGCCTTTTTGCAAACGGCACCAAGGATACCGCGAGACCTCAGACGCAAACATAATGCGGCCAGGATCTCCACTGATTGAGCCGTATCGATAACTCCGGGTCACGATCCTCCTTTTTCTCTTCGGCAAGCTCGTTTCACCCTCCGACGAACAGACACGCAATTTATCGGTACCATTGATTCTTCGGGGTAGACTTTCTGGGTAGTTACGCGAACCTACGAGGAGATCTGAATACTTCTAGAGATAGGTCTTGACCGCCGACCAGGTCTCCAATATAATAAGAAAGAAGAGATCAAAAGAAGAACGTAACTTGAAGGTGTGTCCTTCGAAAATGAGGGATATTCGACAATTTGTTTTCACATAGAAAATTTTGTTCCTTCAAAAAATTAATATGGTACAGGTACCAGTTACCCCACCCGGCTAGCAGACGCAAAACAAACTCTATAGAAATTAATAAAAATAACATGAATATAAATTAAAAGTATTACAATAATTGTTGTTCGAGATATAGGAAACATATCGTCACTAAATAATCGGAAACTGGTACCATTACCCATATGCATTTTAATATGTGCTGTTTAAGTAATTAAGTAAGCTGGTTATCTTAAACTAGAACGACCTGGCAGCCATTTCTAGCTGCACACCTTCAAAAATGAAGTAAATTTCTAGAATAAATAGCGAGCCTCTTAGATTGAGCAATTTACTCTCTGTAATTAAATGTTAGTGTAACAGTCTTCGGTAAACATCAATTCCTATAATCGAGATCTCACTGCACACTTAATCGGAACGTTATAGCTCGTATCGTCAACACAAGTAATTTCGTGGGGCCTTAATCTAAGCAGTTAAAAGATAATTTCGATCGATCAGAGTTTTATGTAGGATCATTTAGTTCTTTTTACCGAGGCACGTGGACAGGTTCGATTTAATTAGGCGAAGCCGTTAACGGCGCACCGGACTAATGAAACCGGGTCGTTATTCACTGATCGCCGCGCCGGTGCGATCACCTTACCCGGTGACAATTTACATTAGCTAATGGGCCGATTTACAAGTCCCAGAACGGTGACGTATCAACTCCACGGGACCCACGACCCTGGTTGCGTAAATTTTTCGAGGTGTCAGGCCATGGCGTCCCGTGTGTTGACAGGCTGCCTTAAGACGGTCAAATCGTGCGCTAACGAGATCTAATCGCGAGAAAGACTGGTTCGAATCGAGGAAACTGTGACTAGGCTCTTATCTTGGCCTGTCGCCTTTCGACATCTATCGATTTCCGCAATAATGACGCTTCAATGTTGCGACGATCGCTCCCTTGCCACTGTCACGCTTTCCTTTGTCGCAGCTGGGTGGATCGTAAAGTCTTGGAATCGTTTTAGAGCGACACATGGTGCTGTAGGAAGTCTTCACTCTGTTCACTGAAAAACATTGTTGTACATAAAAATGTTTGGAACTGTTCGAACAATTGTTGTAAGTCCACTTTATAATGAATTCAACAATTGTGGATTTATTGAAGATACCTAAAGACAGGTATCTCTTAGATTGGAATCAAGTAGAAAATTCCAAGAATAGTCAACAAAAATTTAATGAAATTGCAGAAAATTGTATGGAGATATGTAAACAATTTTTCGGAACAATGCAATCGTTTGCGAATAAAATTTTCATTAAATCAATTCTGTAGATACTCCTCAATTAGAGTAATGAATTGTCCTCGATAAACATACCATAAAAGGTCTGATAAAATTGGTTTGCAATAGAATTTTCATTAAATCAATTCTGAAGTAATTTCGAAGTAATTTTATAAACGAGCATGATAAAGTTTTTGAGTTTGATCATCTCGGGAACGAAGTGTCGAGCGAAGAACTCTTCCTCCACATTTTTGACCGAGGAGTCACGAGGTTCACGATTGTTGCAGCACCTCGTGTTTAATATTAATAAGCACCGTTCCTTTTAAGTTCCAGGATAATACATATTCGTCTTTCCTAGTGCTGAACTTTGTTCCATCACCTGCTAAAACTTTCATAATGTCGAAGCACGAAACTCCTCTCCGACTTGTCATTAAGATATTACTTATTACGTTCATTTACTGTTAACAGGATTTACAGCGTTTCAATTAAGAGTTCTCGCATGCGATGACTATAGCACCTGATACTTTCTCATCTCTCCATTACCGACATAAATTTCCTACAAAGTTTCAAACCATGAAGAAACAAGGCGCATAGGCCAGCACAGTATTCTCGTTTAAAAATCACTGGCCTGGAGAACAGGCTAGTGCATCCGCACGCTTAGGCGCGCGCGCGCTATACTTCTTCCCATCCTTTCCACCTGTCTCTCCCCCGGAGGTTGTCGCTCCAAGTTTCCTGGCTCTCCTCCAAAAAGCTGCTCGACCATGGCAGCCATGCTTCCCGGGAACAATACGATTCATTTAATTTCCATTAAACCGATGTCTCGCGCTCGCCGAGGTCCGCGACGCGATTCTACCCCCGCGTCGTTCTGTCTGGCGAAAGGAACGCCGATACTACTAGCAGGCCACCGGGCCAAAAGCCTGAAAAACAGTGTCTTTAATCGCCTCGTTGGCTACCTTGCTCGAATTCGTTTATCTCCCATTCTTGTCCAAATTCCGTTTTCAAACCGGTTCCGGGCAGATCGTGACAGGAATCCCGAAAACACCGTATCTTCGATTCTACCGGCGTTATCGTGCTCAGTGAAGTTTCTTTAACTCAGTTTCTTCGATTGAATCGACTTAAGAGTGTAAGGGTATTTCGGAACCGTTCTTGAGCGCACCTCTATTTTCCAAACGTAAATCCCGTCCGATCGATCCATAGATTACCGTCAACATGTTTCGCGTGCCTGTCAATAGTTAGTCGCAAACATCGTACAATGTTTACCGCGTGTTGCCGAGAGACACATCGCGGTCGCGAGCTGACCGAGCATTGCACGCGTTTATATCTAATCCCCTGCATCGCCGAGCCTCGGTGTCCAACGGAAATCAGATAAACAGCTTCGCTTTTAGCACGTTGACCACTGCTGAAGTGACTGAACTTGCTGGTTCAACCGAGTAGTTCCTTTTCGCATCGAGTAACTCCTAATCGCTTGCTCGAGGACTTTTTGTCACAATAATTTTCATCCCAAAACACCATTCGTATAACTTATTCTGCCAAAGCCCTCGATCGAAAGCTCGCCAACAATCGCCCTGATTTAGCCAGCTAGAAGGGCAAGACTTGCAAAATCGAACGCTCACAGGTTTAAAATTAGGTCACCTGTCGTAAGGAACATTTCATTCTCCACGGTGTTAGGACATCCGGAAATTAATAAATATTCTGTTTCGTCGATTGTAATGAATTAATAGAAACTAATTTGTTATCGGCGCACAGGTTCGATCCAACAGTCAAAAACAAAGGAATTTTGCAATTTATAAAATTTTCCTCAACGTTTCGATCCAAGTATGTTTGGATGTTGCATTTCACAAGATCAATAATAACCAGAAAATAATTTTTCTGTAATTTTATAGTAAGTATTTAAATGTGTTATCGTATTCCATGCTGGTTCGAACCTGTGCGCCGATAACATGAACTAATTTCTATCCGGAAATTAGTTGGAAGTCGTGAGGAGGCTGTCAAAGCTTGAATTCCGATCGTTCGGTAAGATGGATCGGTAATCCTGGAACGTTATCCGAGATTCTCCGGTCAGAGGAGTAGCCAGTTAGCTGCAGTCTAGGTTCCTTGCACCGGTTGTTTACTTTCCACTCGGCCTGGTATGATTCTCGACAGTATAGTCCTGAATTATCCTTCCGCGGAACGGTCTCTCGAGCGTGGCGTTCGGCGTGTTCACGGTATCATTAGCGCGCGTGTACACGGTTAGGCTCGCGTGCACAGACCGCCGCCAGACGTTATCCTACTTGCCGGATTCTTTGTTTGCCGCCTTACATATTCATTCACAGTATTAGCGCAATCACCGTCGACGACGACGGCTCCGGCTCTCATCGTTCATCGTGTTTTCCCCCTTTTCAATTTCCAGCGCGGACGCCAGGTTTTCGTGTTCCGTTTCGTTCTGGCTCTCTTTCTCCTCGTTCCTTTGTCTCTTTCCAACCGAAGAAAAATCACCGCATTCCCGAGCAACGATTTCAGGGATCGGTAACAAGTTTAACGAACTGCCGTTCCTCTCGCGAGGCCCGTCCCTTCCGCGTTCCTGCCGTTCCGACGACTCTTCAACGCTCCCGAGAAAAACGCCACCCGTTTCCCTGGAATTAAGCGATCCGCTGCGAAACGACATCGCGTCTCGACAAATGAGCTCCGCCTGAGACTCTACACGGTTCGGCAAACGTTAACACGTTAACAACCGTTGATGAGCGGCAACCCGAGTTTTACATGGTCGCGCGCGATTTTTTAAGGGCCATGCTGAACATTACCAGCTCTGCATTTCCTCGATGAAAGTAGTTCGAACAATACCGGTTCTTGGAACAGTCGCCTCTCTAATCGTCACTCTCCGTCGTGCTATACCTACAGACATAATGTTACAGTCTTGTCGGTTCACCGCGTCGTAACTTGATCTCAAGGCGAGGGAGTAGCCTGGCTGCGTTAAGCCTCATCCTTGCGGTGCGTTTTTTGGCGAACGTTGATCGGTTCGTGTTAAATGACGCACCGTGGGAACTGGTGATCTCTGTTCTAACTGATTATTGCACCCGAAGCCGGTAAATATTGGATCTCTTTTGACAATTTAAAATAATACAAACAAATCGTAAAACCACTAAACCGAGAAATAAATTCCGATTTGGTTCTCATGCTTGCCATCGATGTAAATAATTTTTCTTTTGCATAAATATTCGCAGAGTCTACTTATCATTCATCCGCAAAAGTTCCTCGCAAAATCCTTTAAAATATTCGCGAAAGCCCTCTCGACCCCACGAGATTTTTTCCGTAAATCAACGGGCGGCGATTAAACCGTAAATTAATATCAGCCTGTCCTTCGGGGTTCGTCGAAGTCCCGGTAATGAAGGACGGACGTTGAACGGCGTTGCGAAGCGTGAAGGGGCGTGCACCGAGCGTTTTCGCCGCGGTACGAAAAATGAAAATGAATAAAAAGGGGAGGAGAGCGCGGTGAACGAAGAAAAAGAAACGCACAGTCGTAAACGCGGCGCTGAAGCAACGGGGATAAGAGGATCGTATCGACACGCCGCGAGCAACGGGGACGTCGAACGCGTTTCTGTACTCACCGGCGCGGACTTTATTGCCCAGGGATTGCCAGCCCGAATCCCGGACCGCGCAGACAATGTTAACACACGGATGAAAAGCCTCGGGGAGGAACAAAAATCGTCGTATTTTTCGTACTTCCGCGGGCGATGCGCGAAAGCACGGGGAAATAATCGGTGTGCGGTAATGCTTCGATAGTTGTCCAAGACATGAGCACGGTATACGTGAAAAAATATATACCAATTGTCGCGGAATGTACCCTTTGAATGATTTATAAGAGAAAGGAGTAACGTGACGATAGACGATGTTAGTATAAAATTTTCACGTTTCTCCAAAAAGTTTTATGTTGTAGCTTATGATCTACTGAACAAAATATGTATTTGAAACAAAGCTGAATAATGGACAGTTATCGAGTTGTAATCAAACATGAAAAATTCGAGCTGCCGAATACTCAAATCTCGAGATGTATTTATTTTTTGGAAAAATGGTTGAAACAAAACTAGTAGAGTTTCACAAAATCTGATAGGTGGTGTGATTATTTTGTGAATTCTGAGTGACCTTGAAAAGATCTGTGCGAACAGAAATCATTCAGAACGGTTTGGCACTTCCGTAGTACCTTTTTACTTCAAACTCTCTGTCCGTAGTCCGTGTAAAAATCGAATGAGTGGGGTGGCGGTTACCTGTCCAATATTGAGCTTATTACAAACATATTAAAAATCCAACTGATTTTACCGGGATGGATTTTCCATATGATTAGTGCGAGGTTCTTTCTGCGGTTGAAAAGATCTCCGCAGTCGATTCAGGGAGCAGGAATTATGGCTGGAGCGGTATCAATGGCAGCTGGGAGCCTGCAACGGATCCCCGAAGGGTTAATAAACCCGGCACGGGGTACGTGACGGTTCGAGAAGCCGAGAATAGTCGCGAATCTCGTTTCGCACGTGTGAGATCCGCGCGTGCTAATTACTCATATAATATCCGGGCACGCGGCGGTGCGGCGCGACGGCTACCTTGCCATTCACTCTGCTCCTGGCAGTTGTTCGAAACCTGACCTAGGTCCTCGGTGAATCACACGTCCCATCGAGAGCCGGCCAGCTGCCAGAACGATTGTCCCCGCTGCTGAAGGAGTGCAGCTCGCAATTAATAATCAAGATAGGAATCTGCCCGCGTCTCACGTGATATAGTGAGTCAACCCGCACGGCGAGTTAACGCGTTTATGGTTCGGTCTTGGTAAAGGGTTGGCGACCGTCGAAGAGAGGTGGGAAAACGGACCGGACTCTACTAAAGGAAAGGCTAATGTAAATGTCCGCCGGATACGACGGCGAAACGATAAGCTAATCCATTGAAAGCAGCTGCTGAACGAACATACTACTCGTCCGCCCCCGCTTTTCACTCGTTCACCCGTTTTTCACGGTGTTTGGCCAGCGCTAATGGAACCGACGATCGCCCCCGTGATAGAGCCCTGGACAGCTAATCGGTTTCGTTGCCAGAGATTCGTTGATAGATCTCATGGTTCTTGAGAATTTTTGGTTGGGAATGCTGAAACGTTGGACCTAAAAGTGGTACATAGTTCTACTGTATCTAACACTGCATTTTCCACCAAAGGATTTAGAGAATTCATTGGTCTAATTGACTCTAAATTCTTGACGCACCCCTCTCGCAGCACGAACAACGAAACATACATCGTCCAGAATAATTTAATTAAACGTCAACCATGGCATTCCCGCGTTGCAACATACCCGAACAAACAATTCACTTTCGGAACAACGGTGTATCGGATAAATAGCAACGCAGTCACCGAAAGGGTGGTTCCATCTGACCAGAAAGAAAGAACTAGTTTGCTAATGCAAATACCACTCACCTCCAATCAAACATTAAATCGGTTAGATAGCCCTTCGGATAAGAGATCGGCGAATCGGCTCGCACCCATAATTTTGCTTTCAAAGACTTTTACAGACTCGTTGGACCGTGTAGCAGAAAAAATCGAACGTCTCGATCGTAAAGAAATCACGACGCCATTTGCATACGTTCGAACGAGTTGCACTTCGAAAGGATCGAGCTGTTTGCCTAATCCTGGTTAAATCCTACCTAAAAATGAAAAATGTTAGAGAATTCTCTTAAAATGCTGGTTCCATTTGGTTGGAAAGTATCAATTAATAAATATGGTAGCATCGTTTTTATGTATACCAAGAAGGACATACACCGAAAAGCCACAGCCGAATCGCCATTTTAAGAGGAATCTATCGAAGGTTTGGCCAAATCGCGTTTCCCAGACAAGGGTCGCCCAAAACGCCGCGCCGGTTCCTTTGATCGTGTTGACCCCGTATAAAAACTAATTGCAGCCGGTAATAAGGGCGTCGTTAGATCCGCGCCGGAAATTCCCATACCCTTCCCGGCGTTCGTTCATAATTGTCGGTCGAGCAATTAATTTATTTCGCGAACACGCGCGCGACTGCTTCGCGTCCTCTTCGGCCGACAGGTCCAGGATCTCAGCGAGGATCGATACGGCCTGCTGGAGCAATTAAGCAGCCCTGTAGATCGGCGAGTTTACGCGAGCACCATGCGAACTCAATTACGGGAACCCACTGGCCTTTACTCTCCTCTCCACCCCTCTCTTCGTTGCTGGAGAGAAGACCGCGTTACGCGTGGAACACCGCAATTTGTCATACAGAGCGGATCTACGGCGAGGGTCAACGAACGGATCGGAAAGAAATCAAGATTGAACTCTTGTAAAAGTTCTTGGATATCGTCCTACCTCTCTATACAGTATGTTTCCGATGGTTGTAAAAAAATCATGGTTTTGTTAAAATAGTAAGATACTTTATTAACCCTTTGTACTCGGAGCTATTTTAACTAAAATATCATACGTTTCTTGTGACCTACAATATTTCCAGTATAATACCTTATAAAATACTTAAATGTTTAACAATTGGTTAAATACAGCAATTTTTAGTGACGCCTCAGAAGCGCCACTCGAGTGCTAAGGGTTAATATTGATAGAGTCTCAAGTTTTAGGGTGTAGTTGTCCAATGCGAGACCCTGTCCTTTGAAGAATCATGACATTTGAGTAGGAACATTTTCGAATTATCATTCCCTTTGTCCTTAATTATCACTGATTAGAATTGACCAAAACTAGAGGTGAACGACAGTTTTGAACTTCGAAAAGCGTATTGGTCGATCGCCGATTGAATAGAATTCGGAAAATTCCAGAATTCCAGGGGACGACACAATCATTTGCACTCCACACCCGCCGGCTGGAGCCATGCTTGCGGATAAATTTACGCGAACTGGCGCGATGCGGCGGCACAATATGCAAATACGTTTACGCCCGAGCGAGATTTATCGGCGAAGCAACGCGGGAACCGTTTGCTGGCGGCTCGTTCGCTCGTCCCGGCGAAATTAGTCGGTTGTTTTCAGACGCTGCACGCGCGAATCCCAGTTTTCCGCGCGAATTTAACCGCGGCGACGTGGAAACGCCAGACTAAACCGTGCAAACAGCGCCGCGCGAATCGACAAGCTGTTTGGATGAAACTAATTTTCGATCCACTCGTAAGCCTAATAATTCTCGCACACCTGTCCTAAGTATTCCAAATATATAATTTTAACGATCGTCACAAAAATCTTCTATAATTTGTGGAAACATCAATTTTGCATTATTCGTTGATTGCAAAGCTTTAAAAATAATAGGATTTTGTTAGCAGCCGAGTCAAGGATGCGGCGAATCCGCGGTAGCTATCTAAAATACCCGAAAGGATAATTTCTTCTCGTTTATCGCTTCTGTTTCTCTTTTTCTGATCGGCTGGAGTCGTTTGCAGAAAATCAATTTGCTACCGGCGAACCGTTCAAAGCATTCCTCCTCGGGTTGAACGAGTGCAGCGTCGTTTTCTCGTCGTCTTGGAGAAATTAAAATACTCCGTCCGCCTTAATAACAGCCAACAGACACTCCCGCGGAATATCCAATAATCAGATTAAGTTCCGAGGCACGAACTACTCGGCTCTCTATCTCTTTCTTTCCCTCTTTCCCAATGCAGATCGGTTAACGACGGTAAACCTGAGTTACGGCTACAATATTCCTCTTTCTTCGCCTCGCGGAGCATGAAAGCCTCGAAGACAGGCCTCTAGACCACCCCAGATGCGACCACTATGCCTTGATTATTTTAATTTTTAGGCGAGTTTACCGGTTTGCACATGGCCGAAACTCACGAACACATGTTTCGCATTGTTGATGTTGGATTCGTGTTTCGAGGGTGAAAACAGGAATTTGAATATTGCTAGAAGATTAGAAAATATTGTTTGATAGTGTCAGGTCATATATTCTTGTATTTCGGCTTTCTAAAACATAGGAGAGGATAGAAACGTTGCTTATTGGCTCATCTGTGGTCAGATAGAAACAGGGATGTTCGTGGTGGTATCCCATTCGGATTCGCGTGTTGTTCGCGAATCGTTCTGCAATTCGTATCGGATTCCGCGGGCGAGACCCATCGAAACGCATCGTTGAAAACCTAACGAACGACCTATGGGGAGGGAGCATCGAAGACCAGCGTTGACCGGGCCACTAATGACAGGTTAACGAGCGGCCGGAATGCCGCGCTCGTTAAACACGTTGAAAATGTATTAAAGAAACAAGTACGAGAGAAAAAGAGAGAGGGAGAAGGAAAAAACGCACACGTCGCTCGCAAATCCGACGCCATTAAAGCGCGACGTGAACTTTTCCACGATTTTCAAGATCGGGATCGCCGGCGAAGAGCGGAGCCCCCGGGCACGTGCCAAGCGGAAAAAATGCGCCTGCCGCTCTATGAATTCTAATTAGTGGCAGGAATTTTCTCGTTTCACGCTCTAAACTGCAATCTTTCCACCCTTATACTTTTCTCCTTTCGGTACTCGGAATATCTAAATACTGCGCCACTGTACAGGGCGTTCCATCAACTATGCCCATCACTTTCGATGGACAACGCACACAACGTGCTTCTAAACAGTGAATTATTCCATTACAATTGTTAGTTTGTTCATGGAATTCATTCTCTCAGTGAACCTATGTAAATCCTGAAATTTTCTACCCAAGGTCACTTCAAGGTCATAAATATCATCTATGGTACACAGTTTAAAGTGTCTAGGTATCGTTTCCGTAGAAAATTAGAAAGTATGTTACAACAGAACACGACATTGTCTAGTTTCTTACGTTCTCCAAAGAAGATGAAACACCCTGTATGAAGCAAGAACGTGTGCAAACAAATTGCCTAATCCCAAACGGCTTGCCAACATCATAAAATCGATCACTAGTATCTGTCTGTCAAGTCCATCGTCCAAACCATTCATCATCACAGACTAGACAATCAATTCCCAGCATCCCCACAGGCGATTCTAAGCCTGAGGTGCTAATCAAGAATCACCACAATCAAGTTACAGTAAAAATTCGCCTCGGTTTGATCATCAATTCTACAAAATTCGCGACGTGTGCTTCCGTGTGAACAATACTAAATCGTCGAACAACGACGATTGAAGACTTCCTGTATATATCTGTGGATATCTCCGATCCGGGATCGAATACGATCAGTGAAGCTCGAAGGATCTAGGAGGAGGACCATGATGAGGGATCCCATGATGCGCAAGGATTAAGGGGAAACACGGAGACAACGTGGCGGGCTTCACGGTGGCCGTGAGCAATGGCTCCACGGAGCCGGCGTATTATGTGGACCGGCTGCACCGGCAGAGAGTGCAGCTGCAACACCAGCAACACTGTCAACAGCCGTCCAGATTCCCTGCACAGCCGAGCCACGTCCCAGCATCTGGCAAAGAGATCCTGGAGGCGCCTCGCAGGCACGACCTCGTCTATGTGCACTGCGCCACCACCGAAGACGAGGATGCCGAAGAGGAGGAAGAGGAGCCGAAGAGGTTAACCAGGTCCAGGTCGTGGCTCTGCTGCCCCGGCGATCACAGCTCCGATAAAACCGTCCCCATACAGGTTGAAGCTAGTCACAAGCACCAGGAGTCTGTAAGTCCCGATCATTCGATATTACTTCTTTTCAACAGTTGTTCCCGACTGAATCTCCGCCAAATACCCCTCACGAATGATTTATGATTGTAGCATACAGGGTGAGGCACCTTTCTTTTGTTTAAAGGCGGTGGGGGAGTGCTCTTACGCACACCCTCTCCTTCGGTGTTGGTTGGAGAGGGTAGTGTTGGACTCGGCTCTCCCCTCGGTTGTAATTGGACGGATTATCATTACCTAGTAGCAGTCTAGCGCCTATACCCACTATAGACCTTTACTTCAACCTTCTGGGCGAGACCAAAAACCCCGCTGGCCCGCTTTCCACTCCACTCCTGTTCTTGGCCTTTCTCTGGGTGAGGCACCTAAAACAGGCCACCTGAATAACTCGGCTGCCATTGGTGTTGGGAAAAAATGTATCAGCTGGAACTGCTTAATTTCGAAGGGGCATTAATACATAGTTAGTAGCTTTACTGTAGGTGAACGCGTAAAGGACACATGAAGATCACCTTCAGTTTTGATGTAGATGAAGTACAAAATTCTACGTAAAAAAGTATTGACCTTCATTTATGATAAATCTAATAGTTAACGAGATATTATGGAAATAATTTTCCATATTTACGTATTCAAATTGAGGGAATCAATTCGAGCACCTACTACACAGCTTCCAGATAATAGCTATTATACATATGGGAAATTGTATCGATAATATCTCCTTAACTATCGGATTTATGATGTATGAAGGTTCAAATACTTTTTTACGCAAAATTTTGTGCTGCACCCGATCAAAAATATTGGGCACTCTATTTAAAAAAATGAAGTCGACCTTTATGCGTCCACCTAAGTCATCGCTTCGTCGATTTTTGATTTGTTTAGAAAATAAGAATCTTTCAGATTTATTGATCGAACCATGCTAGATGAGCTCACGATCTCGATTAAATTTTCGACAGCAATTAAAACACAATTCAGGAGTCGAACCACCTGATTAACCTACTCGTCCTGCTCCAATCAAACTTAACGAGCAACCTGTGCTAGTGAACAGGATCCTTCCGATCGTTCTACTCTTGTTATCAAGAGAAAGCGATAGACACTTAACGGTGTCGTAAATTGAGCCCTCCCCGCCACTATTATTATTATCACAGTAAATCTCTGCAATTTACGATGCACGTAAATCGTACTCTACAAGGTTTCTATATTTATAAATACTGTCAGCGATCAACAAAGGAACCGTGTGATTAGCGACTCCCACGCTGCTATTATGCATCGATAAACGTTCTCGGTAGAAAGTCGATTAACGTTAAAGTCCCCAAGGAGGAAACTGTCAACAACGTTCCGTTAGTAACTGTCTGTTTAGTCATATTTTCTATAATGAACTTTATCTGCCTTGTTCCAAGCTGCTTTTGACGAGGTGTCGTTTCCAGCTCCTTTAACAAATGTATAAAAGTCGACTATTTTTTCGTTTGTGCATATCGACGAATTTATTCAACATTTATGTAATACTTAACGCTCAAGAATAAAATACTACGCGAGTCTATCAAATTACCTGCTCGCCGCAACAGTTCCAAATATGCTCGAGCCTCGAACATTTCGCAAGCCATGCTCTCATAGATCGTTGCAGAGATCACACGGTGCAATGAACGTTCCCGTTTTCCTGCGTCGCGCGTCGAATCGATCGCCGCCCACGAGAGATTGCAGTTCGCCTCTCTGTCCAGACGTTTCCGCGGATTTCCCGGGACGGGGCAATTTTCGCGTTTATCCCGGCATCGATTAGGCCGTGCGTGGCCGGAGGAGGTCGGGGTGCGGGGGTGTTAACGAAACAGCGGGGACAGGCCAGAGGCGGCGAGTCCCGACACCCGATAATGGAGTTCCGTAATTTTTGCCGCTGTCGTATTCGATTCGAGAACGACGAATCGAGAGAAAAGGAGAGAGAGCGCGCAGAAAAGCTGTCTCTCAGCAACAGGACAATGTTTTCTGTCCTTCCGGTGGTGGCCTCCACCCCCGCCGCCGTCCATATTCATCCGGGAGCGTCTCGTTCATTTTTTATCCTCTGCTCGTCTTCTCCGCTCGCCACGTTCGGAGATTATCTTTCTCTCGTTCCCGGCCCTCGCTTTTCCAAGCATCCCTCTCTTTCTCTCATCCACCCCCGTCTGTCTCCCGGAAGCTTATACAGAATCGACTACTACCCTTTAAACTTTAATCCGCCGGAGACACAGCCAGCGCGATGGCCGACCAATCGGACGATCGATTTCACCGACGACGGTATTTCCGGATAAACTTCTCTCTGCCCCCCAACCCCCTAAAACGCGCTGAGATAATTTCGTTTGGCCTCATCCGACACCTCCGACCGCCACAGTCTGCCTCCGGGATCCTCGTGAACGATGTCTGAACGATCCTCCAACCATACGCCATACGCCTGTCATTGCCGATCGCTTCGCCTCGTGGGATGTCTCGTTAGCGACGTTTTAGACGGCCACGACAAATCAATTCGACATCTACAGAGATACTGCTACTACGTCGTGGATGACTTCCGACTGAATATGCGCATTCGCAACAGTTACTCTCTGATAGTTCTCGATGGGGAAAAAGACAAGGAATAACCGGTCTCGTTGGGACCTCGAGTCACTGCTCTACGCGATCTTGACGGCTTCCCTTCTCTTGGGGGATCCGAGAAATCATCGCCGAGCTTTCGGATTCGCGAGATGTCTCCGCTAGGGTTCTTTGTATTCCCGGATCCTGAGGGATCTCGGCAAGTTCCAGAGGCATGGTGATCCGGGCTGCTCCTTTAGAGATCCCAGGGGTTGCAGAAATCGTCCTGGAACTTTGAAAGTGGACGTAGAAGGTGGAGGGTCTTCATAGATTTATAAAAGATCCCAGGTATTCTTTCACAGATCCAAAAAATCAAGGGACATCCTGAATTTTCGAAGATCTTCAAGAACTCCAAGATCCTTGCTCTACCTCTGAAGGATCCACGAAGTCTCGAATCATTGAATTATATCGAAGAAAATTCTTCAATGTCTCCTGAGTGCTGCTAACATTGATTTAGTAGTACCCAAGGGCCAAAGAACTTCGTTGCCCTGAGTCCTGGAATAGAATACGAAAATTCGATCCAGTTCCGACATTAATTATGCGAGTCATGTGCGTCGCTCGAGATCCTCCAGAAGAAGCGTACTAAAGGCACCCGGCATTTTACGGGCCGCGGTCTCGCTCGGAGCGGGCTAAACGTGTCCGTGGGTTACTCTTTTGTCCCAGAAGCTCACAAAAGGACCGTTTGAAACGATGTGCTCTCACCCCTTGGCCCGGTTCGTCTTCGTGAACGCGATCCCCTGGATCAAAACGGGCCGAGGGATGCTCATCCCTCACGACTACCACCGTAGGACAAAGGGGAAGAAAAAGGGTCACGGCAGACTGGTCAAGAAATTTGTGTTCTTGAAAGGGATACCCACTTGACCCCTTTAACGGATTACCGAGTTGACTCCCATCCTCATCGAGAGCGATCTCCTTGTAGACTATGAGCTATCGGTGATCTTATTAACCCCCGTGACGCTGTAGAAGACTGTGGCGGGTCTGCACCGACCCTTTGTATCTTCGTGGACCACTTCAAACACACCTGGCTGAGTTAAATTTTTTCATTTTTCTATCCTTCAACGAAGTTCGTTCCTACAGCGAAGAACTTTCGTGGTTGAAGGTTCATACCTTTGATGAAGTCATTAAATCATCACAGAACAGGTATGGCAGCCTTCCAATTACTTTCTATTCGATTATTTGCCCGCGGGCATTGTCTGAAAGCTTCGCCGAGTTACTTCGCGATGCTTTTGCCTCGTGAAATTCCTCGCCCCATCGGATATCGCGCCCTTTGACGCGCTACCAACACAACCGCGTTT
Source organism: Lasioglossum vierecki (assembly GCA_028455595.1). Lineage (NCBI taxonomy): Eukaryota > Metazoa > Arthropoda > Insecta > Hymenoptera > Halictidae > Lasioglossum > Lasioglossum vierecki. The sequence continues at coordinate 4,367,810 of CM052339.1, forward strand.
ATGCATTATTCAACGGCCCGCGGTCTAACTACTAATTTTATCGGGCACGCTACCAAAGTACTCTTTACCATTCAAAGGGCCCGGTTTTTGCGCGGAAAACGCAACCGGCCGACGACGACATTGGTTACGCGATTGACTTTCATGCTCCACCTCTCGTGAATGAAACTTTTTCGCTCGGGACCTGTTCGATCGCTGTTTAACGTGGCTGCTTGTAGAATACACGGGGAGATGTTGTTTCGCAACTTTGTCGCGATTGAATTCTGTCGTGGAGCAAGTGTGGTTGGCTTTTCGACAGTCCAGACTTGAATGCCAATGGTTCTCGAACAGATTTTGAATTTTGAACATGCTCTACCTAGAAGAATTCATAAAAATGAATTTTTCTCACCTGATGACAGTAAACGTGTTAACCAATTTATTATAAAAGAATTAAACAGGCTTTAACAGAATGTTAAGGATGTTTTGGAGGAATATAAAAATTCAACAAAAGTTTTGTAAATTTGACAAGATATAATTCTTACTGAATTAATGCACTTACCAAAGTTTGGGATCGATTCACTGCACCGTTTCATATTTATAACAACTTAAAGTTCGCACATTTAACACATGTTCTTATGGAGAATTCATAAAATTTCACTTCAAAATTTATTGCGTGTTCAATGCATTCGATTCACTAACAAAAGAAAAACAACTTCGTGTAGTTTGGTACTTGTCTGTGTAATTACTAGTTTTCTATAGTTCACAATTAAAAATCGTGATGTGTTTTAAATTGTGGATGAAACGCGGCAAAGATCGTCGTCCGTTGGTAACCTGTCGAGTTCAAGATCTTTACGATAAGGATAGACAAGACCGTTTTTCTTTTCACGAAGTCACGATACTTCGGAGCAATTATGCTTCGTGTTTCGATAGAATCACGCTGGAACGTGTATCGCTCTTCGGGAACAAAGAACTTCCTTCAGCCTAGCAGTCGAGACAATCGACAGGACGACACGAGATTAACGCATGGGAACAGATTTGGTATCTGGCGATTGTGTAACGGGTTCTCCGAAAATTAATTATTAAGTTGCTAAATTTACCACAGATTTTCTAAAATTCTACAAAATTGATTGTTGAATTACCGACCTCAGGACAGCCACAATTTATATAAAATGAATACACGAAATATTAAAAAGAAAAACACTTTTGTGAACAAATATCAGAAATGTCAAAAAAATCCTCCAACAGCTCAAAGACATGAAAATCGCTGTGAAAAGTGCAATGTCTCCAAAAAGCGGGTAATGCGGGTTGTTCTTTATCCGACTTTCGGTTGATCCCGCTCCTCACGATCTCGGCAGGCGGGAAAGCGTTCTGATTACCGTATTTTCGAGAGTCCAAGAAGCTCTTTGAGGAGCGACGGCGACGGTCGTTGAAGAGCGTTACCTCGAATTCCGCGGTGAAAAGCGTGAACACGGGCGCTAATGTAAGCAAAAGCCGTGTCTCTCTCGTCTCTCCTTTCAGAGAGACGTACGGCCTACTCGTCGCGCTACTTCGTGGCTCGGCAAGTTGCGAATTTCGTCCGTGAGGTGAAAGGAAAAATTGAGAAGAGGAGAGGATCCAGCGCGGCCGGCCAACAGGTGCCCCGGGGTTCTTCCCCGTCGGCAGGATTGCAGTTTCGAATGCAAACAGACGTGGCGAATTCGAAGACAAACATGCCAGAGTCGTAAGCGCTTGCGAAACTTCCGACAGTCTCGAGGAAAAACGTTTGCACACCCGGAAAAAACGACTTGCTTGCAAACCGATTAACCCACCTGTTTTGCTCCTCGAAGTTCGCTATAGTCTTCCGTGGCCCTTTGTTGGAGTTCCGCGTTGTTTTCAGAATCGTTGAGAGACCTTTAAGCCGATTCATAACACTGATTATAAAACGGTTAATGTTCAAGTCCAACATAATGCACCGTAGATCAACAACTGGATCCAATGTGCAAGCTACAAAGACAAAGAAGGGACATCGAGTCTGGGGGACTGTCAAGAAAGTCGGTGTCCGAGTCACCCTCCCATGTCGTCGGGTTCGCACTACATATTTTGCCGCAATTTCCGGTATCGCTTTACGAAGCCACTCGGACAGTCTCCCGCGAGGAGAAACTCGGTCGAATTCTGGGGACGATGGCCCCGGGGAGCGACCGTTCAGGACGTGAACCGAACTGATCCGAACCGAAGCCGTCCAACCTGTCCCCGGTAATCGTGACGCACGTGAGTCACTGACAAGAATTCGCGAGGCGACGTTGCGCAACGAACACCGACACGTTTCCAGTCTGACGCGATGCAACGGCCACGCGAGGACAGATTTGCCATGATTTTTAAGCCCCTGGGCGATCAGAGTCCTTGATACACCTTTTGCTACTCGACGCTGCACTATGTGTGTGTGTATATGATTATTTGGCCCCCTCAGGGTTTCAAATCCATTTACGAATCTCCCCCTATTCCACTCTCCCTATCGCCTAATTTCAGCCTATTTTAACCTAATTTTTAGCGGGACCTACCGTTTATGACAATGTGTCCCGAACTACCTTTTTCCAACAACACGTGATTCCACGTTCCACATTGTTTAACTTCAGTGATCGACGTTCTATAAAATTCTGCGTTGCTAGAAGTTGACAAACATTTTCCAAGTATAAGAGCGAAAATGTGTTCTACCATGAAAAACAATTTTATCAAAATATCCAGCGATTTCTAGTGAGTTCTAATGAGGTTCGTTCGTAAATTTGTCTTTGATTGGCCCTGTGAACGGATATTGTGTAAAGAATAGTTGAAGGTTTATTAACCAGGTTACAGTCGATACATTGTCACACGTCGACAGTTAGCATCCTCGTGAGTCGATGGACGATAAAGATGACGAACGGCTTCTGCGACGTCCACTTGTACCTGGATTTGTACTCTGACGATCAGGGTTTCGAGCCGCAGGTTGGCACAGGATCTGTTCCACAGGTTCCACTGTTGCAACGCGGCGGAGCCATCACGCATGGTCTGCCATCGGGGCAGGGTGGTGCATCCTTGCAACTCTTACCCGGCAGGTGGATATAGTCATCGGCCTGTGCCAGAGACATCGACGCGCAGAGCACTGTCAAGAGCAGCGTCAAGCTGAACAGGAACCTCATTTTTGCTTTCTGCAATGATTTCGACAATTTTAGCATAGGTTCTTCGCGTTAAGATTGGAGAGCTTTCACAAAATAAGGTGATTCGACATTTGTGTCTAGGTACAACCCATCAAGACCTACAGGTCAATCAAAGAAACAGTTAAGAAGAAGAATAATCCACGATCTACCGTGAAACGAATCGGCGAACACATGCAGTCGCAAGAAACTTGAAAAAATTGTTAATTCCCGGTGTAGTAAGACGTCAAACCACACGCGTGTAATTAACCAGACAGCCATTTCGAGAGAAGCGAGAGGCAGAGCGTTTTTCATGCTCGTAAATAACTCAATGCATCTTTGTAAGCTCGAGCACGAACGGTGTACGGCGGCGAACGTGTTAAAAGTGTGAAGCACGATGTGTCCGCAAAAAGACGAGCCTATCTTCCCCGGGAAAGAGAAAGGAGGAGACGATAGAGAGAAGAAGCAAGATGATAACGCGAGGGAGGGAGAGAGAGAGAGACTGAGAGCGGCTGTAGAAGAGCCGATGGCGGGTCAGGATGGCAAAAACTATTCGAGAAACTAGTTTACCTGTTGTGTCGTTGGGGTAGTTCAAAGCTGGGAACAAGCGCACGATCGTCTGGTCGTAGCTCGACTGATATCGCGGTAATTACGGACCGTGATTCTTATACGTGGCGCCGTCACGTGGTCCAGGAATCATTAGCGGCTCGTCGTATCGTAACCAGCAACACGCATGACTGCATCACTGCCACCGCGAAGGACACTCTCCGCAGAGAACACGACATACGACTCGTAAACGCCTATTCCGCGACGCCCACGCGACGAGCGTTTTTCCCTCGCACGGCGAGATCGTTCACGCTCGAAATGGCCCGAATGCGGCGAAATTAATGAGGACCGTCCGGTAATAAGGAGGAAGGACGATCGTCTACCACCCACGGATCGCTGCGACGAAACTGTTGCCAACTGTCGGGAACTGCCGGGAAACTGTCGTTCTTCAGCCACAATTAGAGACACCAACAGAAATGACGTCGCATTTTGCGAAGAACGTACCTCCCGGACGTACAGTCTCTTTTCACCAGCCAAAATCGTCCAGTTGCTGGTTCAAAGAATTTTCATATTTTGTTAACAGTCCACCTTACTCCACCGTGCATGAAACACGTGTCATTCGTAATAATTATCCTCTTTTGTAAATTCCTCTTCAATCCTTTTGAACTGCGTATTAGATTTCTATGATCTTTATACGTCTAGGTTTGGCGGAGATATGGTGACCTTTAGTCTGGAAGCGGTTCGAATTGTACCCTGGGGCATTGCCTCGAGGCAAATGACATCGAAGAAGTCTACCAGTCGTGTGAATTTGGAATCGATAGCAAGGTTGTCTATCCTGCTCTTTTTAGACAGAGTGCTCCGAGTGGCAGGAGAAATGCCCCAGAGGGCAATCTACTCCCATTTCTGCTTTACGCACTGCGATAACACTGTTCTTCGAATTACACCATCTCTATTGTATAAAATTGTAAATCACGTGATAATATCGCATGAAACAAAGAGGCAATATTCATCGAACCAAAATCAGAGTTTGTTAATTTATATATCGGAAATGCTCGAAGGATCACTCTCAGCTATTTATAATTTCATAGCCACGCCAGGGTAGCCGAGGCAGGGTTAAGTCGCCTAATGGATAAGGATTCCCCGTTCTCCGTCAGGATATTCATTCTACCTCACGTGTCTTCAATTATAAATGTTCTGCGACTTAGTCTCGGTCGACGCTAATTGACGGACGCATGCAAGGCCGATTTTTACCGCGCGCCGAGATTAGCGTGCCTCCGATTAGAATCCTTTGAGCGTAACATTTCAGACCGATCAGACATTGTAATTGCGTGATTAGCTTCCCGCAAAAACTGCGACGAACGACACTCTACCTCGAACACCATCTTTAAATGCTTAACCTTGCCTAGACGAACGCAGGGTCATTTTAATCCGCGATACGTGGGCTATTATTTTAAAGTAACACATTATGACATTATGTTACTGCAAAGTATGCTAGAATGTAATTCTCGACAACGTGCAATTTCCACTTTACAAGTTATTACTTCTTGAAATGGGCAGTGACAAATGTCAGTTTCTGTAATATAAAGCTACTTGAGCTTTTAGTGTGACGCTTAGGTCTTGGAAACAATGATCTTATTCTGAATACGATATTTAGAATTATTTAGATTGCAGTGAGTTATTTTAATATTTCGCCCAAATCGGGAAAAAGGCGTTCTCAACGGCGAGAATTGTTCTTGCCGCCACTCCATTTGCAGCTCGAATGAAACCGTAACAGCCTGAATATTTGATGTTGTGCTCCCGGGGTTGGAATACCGCTTGGCGTCGTCTGCGAGGTTCGCCCGACTAAAATATTTACGTCGACGAATAAAATATCATGCTACCACCGGCGTTCGGCCGACAATCCGCAATCAGAACAAATCCTTATCTGCTCGCTGGATCCTTGGTCAGGACAGGTTACGTCACGGTCCGGGGCGAAGTGCGTAGAAGGCAGGGTCTGAATCACACTTGCGACGCCGCAGAATGCTCGAATTACCTGCACGTTCCCGATCGATGATTCTCATTTGCATTTCACGTGTCTCTGCGGTGGCTGAACACAGACGCGGCGAAAAAAGAAAAATTCCAACTCTCGACCGCCTCTTTTCGGTTCGAACGCTTTTCCAAGACAATGCAAACGCTTTCGTTTCCCATTCTCTTTTGATACATCGTGTTCCTTCTCTCAGAAGTTACTGCCACATTACACAACTGAATTTCAAACACATTTTACAGACAGTTCTGGTGTACTCTTTCATTATTCATTTTTATGATACACTGGGTTCTGGGATTTAATCTGAAACACTTCCATGAAGGGAATTCAGGTGCTTTCTTTTATTATTCATTTTTATGGTCCAACACGTCCCTCCTCCTGTATTTCGAAACTCGCTACTAGATCATACCACTCAATTTCAACCTGTCACATGCTACTGTCATTGAACCCATCAACTTCGGCCCTGAAGAAGACGAAAGTCGAACGACTAAAATTCATCGAGTAGCTACTAAAGAAATATTCCGAATTTTTGTTGCAGCTGCACGCGGCCGCGCTGTCATCATTGAGGAACGAGGTGGCCGAGCTGAACTCGAGGCTGGTGGCAGCGACACGAGCCAGAGAGGCAGCAGAGGCAGCCTTGGTGAGGGCCGAGGTGCAGGCAGCCAGAACAGAGCAGAGGGCAGAGCAGCAAGCAGCGAGGCACGAGGAGAGGCTGACCGAGTTGCATTCCGTGATCGCCGAGCTCGGCAGGCAGCTCGAAAGGCACCGTGCTACCGTAATTGCCGAGGAGGATGAGTCCGGTAAGGCAGAAGCCAACCGATTCCGTAAATCTGTTGCGCGAGATGAGAGCGGAACCGAGTCGATTGGCTCCCTCGCCTCGCCGAGATCCATCGAGGTTCTTTCTCTTTTTCCCCTCTGTCTTTCTCGACAGAGATTTATTCGATGTTTTAACGTTGTGCCCCGCTGAGAGACCGAGGCCACCGAAATTCGACGATTCCTCCGAGACGCCCCGTAGGCTTTGTTTTGCGACGTCCCGACGCCGGAAAGCGGTCACGACGCTGTTTTGTTCCACCATTTTGTAATACTCGTTCCATCCGTCTTGCGCCTTGTAAAGGAACCTTCCCAGATCAGTAATTAGTCTTCGAATCAATCGCAACTAGCAGAAATTAATTAAGAACGTGTTTCTTCGTCAGTAGTATCGTCCTCGAATTTTCATATGTCGCAAACATAATGTAGCTGTGTTTTATCAACTTCCTCCTACGTCTTTACTGTGCAGTCTAGTAACTTGTTTAAAAAAGTATAGCTTCAGGTCGTATCACTGACGATACTAACGAGTGAAAACTCGGTGCTCATAGCTGTCGACGGTATCTGTTAGGAATTCGGGCTCAGAAGTTCTCCGATGCCACTGTCGGTGGTAGAAGCATCACGAGTCTCGTAAAAACAGCGGGGCGCCGAATAGATCGCGTCTCTGGGTGGCCGAAGGATCTACAATTCGTGAAGTGTGTACGCGAGTTGAGTGCCGAGTAGCTTACACGCGTCGATAGAATGTTGATTTCGCTCATAACTTTCTTAGTAATTTTTCCGTGCAAGTAGAATCTTTTATTAAAATCTTTCACAGTCGAACATTTTTGCGGAGTCGCATTGTGACGTCTCTTTAAAAAAAAACGCACTTTGAGAATTTCGTGGACATGTACAAAAATGTTAAGCTTTTCAGATTCATTTTATTGTTGATTTGATATTTTCTTTAAATGACGGGTTCAATGATTTTGACCGAAAGATGTCTTAAAATGCTTTGTGATATTTATCTTGAACATTCCCGCCGACAGTATTATATAATTTCTCGAATTCAAAAGACCATTCGTAGCCAAGAGTGGTTTACGATCGATTCTGTCCAGTTAGTCGCCGCCCACCGAAGTGCTCGAGGTTCCTGTGCTTCATGGTGGTTCATGGTGTTTTATGATTCGCAGAAATCGAGACGAGCAGGGATGCGGAGGGTTCGATCACGAACCCGGTGGAGGAGAGCGAAGCCGGCGGCGACATCCATGGCGACGGTGACCGTACCTTAGGGGATGCCGATTCCAGCTGTTGCGAAGACATCGGGCCCCGTGCCAACGAGGTAGACAACACACCCACTTCCGACTCTTCTTCAGCCACCGGGAACCGTTCTTCACTTTTCCGTTCCACGATCGATCCTCCTCTCGCTCGATTACCAACTTCTCTAATCGAGAACCGAGCGTCTAGGCTCGGTGTTCGCGCAGCTATTAAATTTCGTCCGATATACTGCCTCGAAGTAATTTCATCGAATGGCGAAACTATGGGAATACCGCGAGCGGTTACCATCGTTGCACAGGCTCCGCGGATACGAAACTTGCCAAGTTTTCAACCGGAGCTGATATCGCTACAGCTTGTTTTTGTCGGAGTGATCCGGTACAGACGAAGATGATTTGCTGACCGGTTTGCTACTCCTTAACACATTATCTACTATTCCATATCCTTTGGGAACAATACATGGTTAGTATTTGTATATTTAAGTTTGATACATTAAGTTTGATTAATTCTTGGTGTAATCGATTGACATAATATGAAGCTTGAAGTGCATTTAGTTCTTTATATGTGCACGATCCCAAATGGGGATTATGGTACGTAATGGGTTAGTGGGCTTGCGGGAGATAAAGTGCTAGCCTGTTAACAAGGAGGATTTTTGTTTGAGAATTGATGTTGACATTGATGAAATTGAATCGAGCATAGGTATCACCGTAAATCGAAAAGCTCCTGGGTCTAAAGAAGGTTCCCGAGAGTCTACTTCACCGAAGTCACTCCTGTGTTCTTTTTTATTGATAGAATGGCAGAGAACAGTTGGACAGTCCCGCCGCGTTACCAACCCCCGAACCAACGCAGCAGGCTGCGTCCTGCCAAAGTGTGGCTGTCGCAGCGTTACAGGATGAGGTCACAGCTCTAAGAGCTGAGATTTCAAGCTTGCAGACTCAGCTCGCCAATTTTAAGAACCAGGCGAACAACCAGAGGCAACAGGCTGGTAGTGATTCGCCTCGCAGGGAGATTAGGGTAAGTGATAAAAATTCTATTGACTTTGCCAAAGAAAAATTGTCTGCGTTAAATTGCAAAACACAAGAGCGAGAAAATAATGAAATGGTACTTCGAAATTCTTTCGATGTTTTGACTGTTCTGTACTTGTGTAGAACTGGAAAGAATTCTTTCCCACTTTAGAGTCGCATAATCTAGAAAACACAGCGCAATGCTAGTGAACACAATTTTCTACGAAGGGAAAACTATATTTTCAGTTTATTCCACTGTATATTGGACCAAGAAATACCACCGTTCATTAATTAATTGAGTACCTGAATATGATTAGTTTGGGGTTGCGACACTAAGGGTTACGAGTGCACGGTGAATTTCTTATCGATGCCGCGAATATTATCCGGGATGCGCAGCGCGCACCCAGTCGGCGTTGAACAAATTTTTCGCATGGTTACCCCAGGGCTCGCAGGCCCAACCTTTGATCAGCCGACACTTTCACAAAAATGTTTATCAACCCTTCCCGCCGTAATGTTTCCTCGTCCTCCTTTGATTCCCCGCAGACAAGAGGCAACACCAGCTCACCGGAACCTTTGAGTGCACCATGCTCGCCACTCTTGCCGCCCCTGCAGACACCGCCAACAAAGAGCGTAACGAGGGAGGAAGCTCCTGTTCTTAAAATGGCCGAGAGGGTGAGACTCAGGAGGACGGACGAGAGGCACATCACAGGACCCGATATTACCAACCTGGGGGTACGTTATCGTTCCCGTTGTCCGCGACTCTTCTTTCAGAATTTGCGCGTCATGAAAATTTCACATCGTGCCCTGAAGTCACGCTCGATCGCTGTGTTCGTCGTTCGCTGCTCGGTGACACAATTTTCGTGACAGAATTCTCTATAGTTCTTCTATCTTCATCCTTCTATCATTCCATCCATTTTTAAAACTTAATTGTAGAGCCCAGAGGATTTTTTTTATAGATAATCCCTATTTATAACGCCCTAAAATAAATCAAAAAAAGCAATGAAGAGAGAAAATGTTTAATGAAAATTGTCAGGTCTGTTCAACGATGGTGGCAGAGCACCTGGTGTCCGATCTTTTGGAGCACTCTAATCTACAAGAGCTGAACGGGTCCGAGAAACAATTCGAGGTCGAGACAGAGAGGCTGAACAGCAGATTGGAACATGCTCGAGCAAACAACGCGGTCCTGGCCCTAACTTTGCACGAGAGCAAAGCGCAATGCGACAGGTATCCTTCTAATTCAATAATAATATGAATCAGGTGTTAAGATTTGTGCAAGAATTTCTTTCCTTTCCTCAGATTGAGCCTACTGGTAGGGAAGTATGAGTCGAACGCCACTGCCTTGCGTCTGGCTCTCTCGTATAGCGACCGAGCGATCGAGGCCTATGATGTTCTAGTAGCGTTGCTGGAGAGCGAGATCGCTTTGTCTACCGAGAGGAACGGCATCACAATTGATAACAGAAGGGCAGCTGAGCATGTGGCCTATCATGTTTTGAACAAGCTGGAGAATGAGTGCGTGAACAGCTTGAACGCGCCCTGGGAGGACAGTATAGTCCTGTCTGATGAGTGAGTATAGAAATGGTCTCTGTAGATCCTGAGTTGAAGGATCTAACATACATGTGTATACGTATAGTTAATATAACCGTGTACATATTTTTTAAATAATTTCATATTTATTTTTATAACGTTACGTTTTACATACGGATATTTAATTTTAAAAAAAGATCATGAATTTATTCAAATGTTGCTGTGTATCTTTAATGTACGTTATCGTTTAAACCGAGAGTTCCACAGTTTGTAACACATGATGAACAAAAGAATCCTTGTAAAGGGGACTGTGGGCCTGGTATGAATGGGAAACTATGGGTTAATGTGCGATAAGAGTGCGTAATTACGTCGTGTCATTAGGAACGAGGTGGCGTGGAGCGTGGAGGACGAGCAGAGGCTCAGGAGACACATCAGCCAATTAAAAGGGGACCGTGCAATGGTCAGATCGACCGCAGTGGAACTGGAGAGCGTCCACGCAGAGCCTCTGAACTCGAAGAACACGATCTCGCTGGCGGAGGCCAGGAAACTGGACTTGGAGACCGCAGTGTTGATGCAGGTTCGTCCCCCCGGTTTGTCTCTCACTCGACAAGTGAACATGACCGGCTAAATACAGATCTGGTACAATGATCACGCAGGAATTGATGGCCATGCGGGAGGACAAAGCGGAGTTGCGGGCAAGAGTTTTTCTCCTGGAGAAGGAACGGGCTACCATAGAATTAAAATTAAACGCACGCGACACGCAAATCGCGGCCCAACACGCCGCCATTGAGCACCTTCAGGGTCAGCTGAACGACACGGAGGCCATGCTGGCAATGGCTACGAATAAAGTATGAATGACACTGCCATTCGTTCATTGAGAGATGAACGTCTCCTGGCTAGACTTTAAACCGCTCTGTCTGGCTCCATTTAGACACCTAACTCGCTTCTTCTTATCCTGATGCATTCAATATTTAGTACCATTTAATGTTCATTCCTACATTGCGAATTTTGTACATTTATGCCAAAAATTAATAGATAAAAAATTTAGGGCTGCTATATTATCTTCGATTTTTAAGGGGATTAAAAGAGAGGAAGAACATTTTCATTCAAATTAGATTTCAATTGAATTGGACAATTTTTATATTGCATAATTATGCGCAGTCTATTAATAGGTCAAAATGGACCCAAACATCGCTATATTCATTAAAGTATACAAGATAATCCACATTTGTATGTGCTCGTATTTGAATGTTTAATTGTAATCGCAGGATCGCGGTCTAAGTGATAACGAAAGCGAAGGTATGGAATCAGAGTTGATCGAGGCACTAGGTCGGGAAGCTAGATTGAAAGAACGTTTACAGGAATTAGTATCAACGTTGGATAAAGTTAACAAAAATTCGGAACTTAGGCATCAACAGTCTGCCGAGCTTGTAAACGATTTAAAGAGAGCCAATGGGTAATTAGATTTGAAAAATCATTCTGTATTAGCCTATCAAAATGCAACTTCTAATAAAACATATGATTTTAGAGCTCTAGTGCAGACTCTAGAAAAATCCAAGAAGAAGTACCAGTCTAGATTAAAGAAGTTGGAACAGCAAATGTTGGGCATGGTTGAAAGGCATGCTACACAGGTACAATGATTAAAATGGATTATTTAGAGGATATTGAAAGCAAGTACTAGAACTATCTAGTGACATTCATATAAACGCTAGTTTATTACAGTTTTGTATATTTCTACAATTTATGTATATTACATTTTATTGGAGAGTCTTGCTGCTGCTTGATTCATTTTAAGTTATTTGTACTGTCAATTCCTGAAAGTAAAAATGATATATGAATAATAGTCTCCTTCGTTAAAGCACTAGTAATACAAAGAAGTCTGTGTTTTGCTCGATATTAATTCAGTCATGGATACATACAAGCGTCTGCAGTAGCTTTTGAGCATTTATGCGTTGACACTCTCCGTTTGCATTTCTTGTAATCTTTCTTCAACTGCCTCTTGTATGCGCCTTTTTTTGTATGTTCTGTAAAAGTTAACCTCTCCAACGTGCCAATGTATCATAGCATACTCCAAAAGAGCACCAGCACCAAAAAATACTGGTAAAAGACGAAATTCACCCAGAAACTTAAAAGGCACTTTATTTACAAATCTTTTTAGTATCCTTCTTACTCTGTATTTTGCCATAATCGCTCGAAATCACAAGTTTCGTCACCTCGTAGTCGCCATCTTGGTTTTCTTCGATCGGTGCTTCTACGCCGACGCAGTTAGCTAACGTTGCGCACGATCACACTAAAATTGAAATTACATATTTGAGCTTGAATTAAGATCAAATTTCATTTGATAGAAAAGAAGCCAAACATTTTGTGAACATTTTGAGCTATTTAATTTCTTTTTTGGTCAACATATTCATTCAGAATAAATTCGAACAAATCATCGAGCGTGATTCAACTTACATACCTGCGCGTTACAGCAATGTTGAACACGATCTCACACTAAAATTAAGATTGATTGTTTAAGCTTGAATCAAAAATAGATTTTATTTCACAGCGAAAAGGCGGAACATTTCCACAATATTTTGATCTAATTAGATTCTTTCCTGGTCTATGTTTTCATTCAAAACAAATTCAAACATTACACGTGATGAAAATTTTCGTCACATTTCTTCTTCTAAACATTTCTTTAAATATATATTAATTTTTAGGTGAACTTATTGAAACAGCGGATAACATTGCTAGAAGAAGAAGCAGCAGGATACAAAACGAGTTTGCCGCTTCAATCGCAAAGCTCCGGCGCCAGCGAGACTTCGTTATGACAATTTAGTGATTAATGGAAACTGTTCGACGCCGGTTCAAGGAACGAGTATTTTTTACTATCTTTCCTGACGTAAAGAACGATCGAAACTGAGATGAAATTTACGTATTTTTTTACACGAATAGTTGGCCGAGAATAACGCTTGATTATTCGCTTTTTAATTCTATAAAGGACAAAAAAACACGTGTAGTGGCTATCCTAAAGGATTTCAATTTCTAAGCTAGGTTTTATGCGGATCTGCTAACTGAAATACAACAATGCAAGCAAACTATATAAGAAAGTCCTCCAGGTATACTGTGAAATATAAATAATTGTTACTTGATACTATATGTCATTTATAGACAGTGATATTCATCTTGTACATATGTATATTTCAAGCATTAAAGAAAAGCGTGATACGTGTAAACTATGATGAAATAAATTGTGCTTTATTAAATCCCCTACTGTTTTTCGTCACCCAGAACATCTCAGATAGATCTGTTAATGCGTAACATTGTTTTATTTCTATTTAGTTCAGTGTTGCTAAGCGTGTTGATACAAATATCCAATTTTTGTTATCTAATTTATTTAACTTTTTACAATTTCCAATGATGCTCTATTTGCGCTCCATTTGTGTAACTCTTCTCTTGAATTCCTCTTCTATAAGATCGTTCAAATCTTTGAGGGGTTCATATTTTAGGTGAACGTACTGTGAACCTGCCAGCATCGATACCACCGCTAAAAACATGAACGAGTAGCGTCGAAATGACGATGCGGTCATATTGTCACTGTTGCAAATATATTGTTTTAATAATTTTCCAACCACTTGTCACTTTCTACTGACTTTTCTGTCACTGTTTTTTCAAGTTTGCAACGTTTTGTAACCTCCAAAAGGATTGAGACCTTCGATCTCGTAGCAAATTACTTAAAATTCTGAAATAGTATACAGTATACCAAAATACTTATTGTTCTATTGATCAAATTGATCTTCCATTAATTCCATACAGTATACGTAATTAATTTCTACAGCACAATAATCAACATCGAATGTTGCACAACACTTCACCATATTGGTACAGTCACGTTAAATATTCTACGCAACCGCAGGTCATATGTACAGTCTGTTAAAAGAGTCAAGACTGGTCAGAGATAAAAATAGGAAGAGCATTAATTAAAAACAACGTATTTAAATATTTATACAAAATGCAGTTATCGATCTGTACATATCTTTTTACAAAATTTCTCTAATTATTTGATTTTCCTGTTCTTGTTGGTTCATCTCTGTTGCCATAACTTCGGTAGCACTCTTCCCTGGAATGTCAGGCTCCTCTTCTCCTGGTACATCATTGATTTCGACAGCTTCGCCCTTGCTTATCGAGCATTTCTGTATTTCTTCCTCTAAATGAACACAAGCCTGTTCAATCTCGTAATTCTTTGATACTAGTCCCACCCACTGTGCTTCTAGAGCTCTCAACTTTTCCCCTCCTTGGGTTTGCATTGACTTTCTCTGCCAATTGACCTCCTGAATCTTCTTCCTAAGAGACTGTAGTTGCTTTTGCGCTTGGCTCACTAACTGTACCAAGATTTCCAGGTAGGACTTCCAAGCTTCGCATCCGTATTCCATCATTAATTCTAGATTACAAATTCTATGAAAATATAATACAAATTATAGTGAATACAGTGAGAGTTTATAAAATCATGCAATTGAACTTGTATGTACCTCGTAGCCTGGTGTTCCAACTGTGCGCTACTGTTTTCCACACTCTCATTCCATGCTGCAAGGTCATTCATCTTGCCTGGAAGTGGAGGAGGCAGCTCGTAGCGTTTCATACTAAGTACTTCCATAGGCAAACGATTTTGCATTCGCTCAAATTCATGTTTCATTACATCTGTTTCAAAAGCGTTTATATTTAGCGGTGGTAAGTGTTCTAAGTAATTCTTGGTTGGTCTGTATCGTCTTGTCTCTTCTTCGACCATCGCCAAGGCCTGAAATGTGCATTACGTTTGAGATATCAGAGTAAAAAAGGCCAGGAAAAAATGTAAACAATATAACCTAAAATAACTTCGATATCCTAATAGTTAATTGAAGAAAGCATAGTGTACTCACTGCTTCTCTAACACCCGGTTCATCGTAGCCTTGATCAATGTAGGGTAGTGCGTCTACGATTACTTCTCCTGCCATTTAAAAAAGCTGAAAAATACGGTGACTTTGTTTTCCGTCAATGTTTGTATCAACAAACTACAGTTCGAAAATTACTTTAAATTAAGCGTGTGTGGCGTCACTTGTGACGAAACCAGAAAGCTCAATTAAGAATTATTAGTTTAGCATGTCTCACGTAGGTGGCGATACATATAACTGCTGCAAAATTTCAAAACAGCGCTGTGAAAAAAATTTGGAAATTCTTTCGCCAAAAGTAACAATGGCACTGACGAGATACTGTTATCAGGTGTTAATTTAGTTTATCGGTGCTAATATCAAGGACAAAGATTTCCTAAACATACATAAGGTACATAAAGTTATGGGCGGGGTGGTAACGGTGGAAGTTACAGTGACCTGAAAGACCACATCGCTAAAAAGTTCCACCACCGACGAGATTCAGTTGGTGGTTCAGCGCTATCTACCTAAATAGATCATTTGTTTTATAAACAGTTATTTATAATTCAAAGAATTTTTAAATAAATACATTTTAATAATTTGTTTCTATATTAATTATTTGAACTATTATTTCAATAATAGTTTGTTAAAATTAATTGTTTAAATAAATATATTTTTATTTATTTCTTCTATTATTATTTTTTATTATTATCCCGAAGAATTGTTTTACTTTCGCAGCATTAGCTCGATGTGATTGCCGATTTTTAATATTTTATAGAGCAATTGGTGTCATTTCCAGGAAACAAAATATTATAAATCGGCAATCACACCGATTGCCCAGGTCTCACCACGTGGAGGTTGCTGCGAGTGAGACCCACCCACCCACTTGGTATATATTATACAATGTGTTATAATACAATTAAATAAAAAATATTTAAAAAAAGTATATTATACCATTATAAATGTATATATTATATATTATATTATATATTATACAATCATAATATTATATGTTATACATTATATAATCTTAATATATAATATTTCTTATCGTCCCACCCGACGGAAAGTTACAAAAATATACAATTACAAAATAGAAAAAAAAGCCCGTATAAATAATTGTACTCTTCCTAATAAACATTTGATAGTGCTCTACTTTAGGCCACTGCACAAATGAATATTAAGAACAGGATAATTGTTAGCCTACCCGTCCGACCCACTAAATCTTCTATACCATGGTATAGAATTTATATATTTTATACATGACAAAAACCACACCACATGCAACTATGCCCGGGCAACTATTTACATAAATACTACAACTACAAATTAAAATACTACAAATACAAATTAAAATACTACAACTACAAATTAAAATACTACAACTACAAATTAAAATACTACAACTATAAATTAAAATACTACAACTACAAATTAAAATACCACAACTTCAAATTAAGATACTTCTGCATCCAAGTCAGCTGAAAGAACTTAATTTTGAATTAGTACACAAAAAAGTAACATTATGCAAAATAAATATCCACTCGATATATTCCAAACAACGCGCGAGTGGACTATTTTCTCGCAACACTACTCTACGAAAATGTACAACAAATATCTAAAAACAACGCGAACAGTGCATTCTCTCTCGATGCTAATTTATTTTATCAATAATTGAAAACTCCCGTGCACTTTTGTTTCATTTTGCGCAACTCTAAATTGAACCGCGATTGTAGCCATTTATAATTAAGGGAGGAACCAAGCCGCGAATTATATTTTTCGCAACTCTAAATCTACAAATAATAAATACTTTCTTGAGAACGCGAATAGTGCATAATTTTTCGCAACACTAATTTACTATAAATTCGGTATAGAAAACTCCCGTGCACTTTAATTTATTTTCACGCCACTCTATGGGGAGACAATGGCTACGAGAATTTAGGTTGGTAAGCTGTAAGAAATAAAACACAAGCATATGAGGGTGCAGTGTGGCATTTCATTCCATCGCAACTCTAAAAGGCGGGATTTCCTAGTAGTTGCATAATGGAAAACTTTTCTATTAAACTATTCGCCACGATTCTGCGAATTCTCAATATAAACGCGTGAAAAAGACAATGCTACACGACCTCGAACATCATAATAGAATAGATTCGGACATTGCAGGAATCAGTTTTGCAGGGCGCAACAAACATTCAATTTCATCGACAAAGCTACACCACGAAACGTAAAGATACCCCGTCTTTTACCTTGCGGGCCGACGAGGCGTTCGATACGTTCTTACTGCGCGTACGTAAAGATACCCCGTCTTTTACCTTGCGGGCCGACGAGGCGTTCGATACGTTCAACATACAACACGGTGTGTATGCTTATACGATCGCGATCGAACCACTACGTTGTGGGGGGTTAGTCCCAAAAAATATACATGCTGGTGAACGCAGTGGTATGTTCCATGCATTTAGCGCTCACACAAATGGCGAAAGGCACACGTGATTTTGCGCTAACTGCTTTGCGGCAAAACTTGGCCTCGGAACGTACCAATACGTTCCTACTCTACGTAGTGGCCCGGTGGGCATATGCTCCACATTTTTACGGAATCAAAAACTTTAAACCTACATCCAAATATATTTGGATATCCAAAAAAAAGTCTCTGAAATTTCTGTTTCTATGCACCCTGCGCAACTGACCCTACAATGTCGGTCCTCTACTCACTAATCTATTACGAGGTCGCGACTCATAATTCATAATTAATATCTGATATTACGGCGCGTTTTCCAATATACTACTACTTTATTCCCGCCTTGAAACAACGCGTTGTTACTTTTTCGCAACACTAAGACAATCGCGACACAAATTCTCGCAACGCTAATTCATACCGAAGATGGTGTTAGCAAATAATTCGTTAATTCGTTAGAAAAGAATAAAAAATAAAAAAGCCTTTTCAAAATCGGAATGAAGTAGAGGCAGGACGAGATAGCTAGCGACTGGGTTTCCAAGCCCATTGGATCTACCCCGGATCCAGACGCTAATGACGACCATCCACCTGCCTGGACGTCGTAACGCCAGGACAGATGCGCCCCTTCGCTCAAAACGTGATTCCACCTCGCGAGTATACACTCCACGAGCTGGCCGCTTTGAGTATAGACCGAAGCCTAGTAACGCTGCCTTTATCAGACAGAGACGGTGCCATGCGGTCATGTGCTGCGAGGTCTTTCCTACTTGAAGAGTAGGTGGAGACCTCCACCAATCTCGTCCAAAACATTCCCTACTTCAATTTTGACTTTGAAAAGTACTATACTAATGCAACGCGTTAAGATTCTGACGCAACACTACTCGCAATCGCGAAAGCCTACAACCACACCCGACAGCGACTCGTTGCAGCTGGAGCATGGGCGCCTGAAATATCGAAAGACTCGAATGCAAACGCGATTCTCTTACTGCGTAACGCTAATGCAAAGAACAGAGAATACAAAGGACTATTGTACATTCTTGTGAAAGATTACAAAAACTATAAATACTAATAAAAATGCTATTTATAAAATGTGCAAATTAGAATAAAAATGAATTTTAATTTAAAATGAAATTTAATTTGAAACGCGTTCATTTCATTCGCAACACTAACTTTTATATCTCTGTTCAAAAACAACTAATACAACACGTGTAATTTTTTCGCAACGCTATTTCAATCGCGGACGTGCCCATCTCCGCTGATCGTTGGGGCGGCGTGGCCAGCCCATATATTCAACAAGATCTACTTGCGACTCGTTGCAGCTGGAGCATGGGCGCCTGAAATGTCGAAAGACTCGAATAATACAAACGCGATACTTTGATTGCGCAACGCTAATTCAACGAACAGAGATCGAAGACTACTTTACATTTTATAAAAAAGAATTATAAAATCTTTAAACTATTATAAAATTGCAATTAATATTTAAGAAACATTCAAAATGACATCTAATCTAAATCGCGTCTATTTTATTCGTAACACTAATTTTCATCTCTGTTCAAAAACTAATGCAACACGCGTGATATTTTCGCAACTCTATTACAATCGCGGACGTGCCCATCTCCGCTGATCGTTGGGGCGGCGTGGCCAGCCCATATATTCAACAATATCTACTTTTCTACAATTTCTACTTTCTACAGACAAGTATAGTGACGAGGTAGTAAGGAAATGACTTCGCATCTTCGGATGCATCCGAAGATGCGATGTCATTAATAGTTGCCCTCTTGAGCGACAGTTTGTCGGGGCCTCTTCGGCATATAGCCTCTTCTTTTTCTTCGGCGGACCGCCAAACATCTGAAACCTTACACGTGCTCGCAGAGTGAAAACGATCAACGACTTCCGAGACGAATTACAAGTCTCGAAAGAAGCCTATCGCTCCTCTGGTGCAATCGAGCCGGTATCGCCACGTTTCGAAAGCCCTAATTCCGCGCGCGTTCGCGTCCGCGTCCGCGAGGAGCTAAGAAATGTTCTCGAAGAATCGAGCAAGAAGTATAAATTCGAACGTCATGCCTCGTTCGATTTAGCTTCGAGACGAAACTTCGAGCCCTACCAGTGACTGGCTACCGTGCGAATCGCGGCCTACCCGAAAGAGAAAACGGTAGCCAACCCCGGACCCTACCTACTTAGAATTAACAGTCACACAAAGAAGGTAAGTTACCTAACCTACCTAGCCCTATATTTAAAAAATGGCAAAACACAAGCTCTCCAACACATTCACCACACGATCTCCACACACACGCCAGGGTGCAATAACCTATCATACCTAGAGAGAACGTCCCGGGACGCCTCCGACACCCTAGCGTTCAAACCACAAGCACACACTCTAAATGTACGTACCAATTTTCCTGAAATCGCCTGACAATGGCAGTGATCATTGCGAAACACGAAATTGAAATAACAGTTTAATGTAATTCGGAATATTACTCGTCATTTTTAATAAATTAAGAAAACTACAACACATTCCACGAAGATCCATGTAGCATGTCACGGATCAACAGGAATGTGTTATTCAATTGAGTTTAAAAAACCGACGCAATTCCACTGCCTATCAACACACACACACAAGTGGAATGTACGTCGTGCACGAAACACTAACCATTGTCAGTCGCCACACATGATATAAAACAATATTCCATGCCCGTTGCTCTCACCCTCCCGAGTAGCGCCTGGGCACGCGAGAGGATTCGAGCAACGAACACAGAATCTCAATATCCTGAAAATCCTAGCTAAAAGAATCGGTTAGATTTTATGCGGGCTAACGTTCTTACATTTTCGAATAGTTTGGAATTTAAAATTTAATCTCGACATAAATGATCAGAAAATGTAATTTAAATATATATTTTCGAGCAAAAAGAATGGTTTTAATGAAAATTTGTATTTATTTATATATTTATTCATTCAAAAACTTTGTATTTATTTAAAAAAAACCCTCGGACGACCCTTTCGACAAAGCAAACTTTCTAAATAATGAAAAAACTCTACTCGTGAAAGTAATATATAAATTAATTAATCCAGTAATTATGCTTTGCCGAAAGAATCTATCCGTCGCGAATCGTCTTTTTGTACGTAGTATCAAATATTTTCCAGCGATTCAAAATGATTTAAAAATACAAACAATTAGCTTGATAATAACGAGTATAGAAATTGTGTTCCAAATTACGGAAGATTTATCTTCTCGCAATTTGAAAACTCAGTTATTGAAATTATGTAATTATATTTATTTAAAAAAAAAACGCGACGTACAAAAAGACCCTACCTAACTAAAAAACAACAGAATACTACCCGCGGAAAACGCCTGGCGTTTTCCACGGTCACTATACTTGTCAAAATATCAAAAAGTTCTACTCAAATGTAAGAATAAAAAACTGTTGCTTTTGCACTCACTACTTGTTGGGGGAAGAGAAAAATGCGTCACAATCCGCAATTAGCAACAATCGCACCTCGCCTCGGTAGAGCCTCATTGGTTACGATATCGCCACTGCGCAAAGCTTTACAATCCTGGAATCAAAAAAGAAGCATGATATTAAAAAATTGATTCTTACTATACTAACGGGATATAAAGAATCGATTTAAATGATTTTCGAAATAAAAATATAATATAGAAAAGTATTCAACTTGTGTAAGCTATGTTATCACTTTGAAAAGAAAATGTTCAACAACAAAGATTAATTGTGAAGATAGTTTGCTGCTTACATTCTCTCCCCCTTGATGTAAGCACGACACGTTGCTCTCGATCTCAGCTGCCTCTGAACATCACGTATGTCTTTGAATATCCATGAAGTATTTGATGTGTTAGATGAGTTCTGTAACAGAAATAACAATTTCATTTCTTTTCTATCTATCGACTTTCAAAGACTATTATAGTTGAATATTTATTAATTTGTCATTAGTTTGAAAGATTATGTTTAAGAACACAATGCAATTAATAAGAATATGTTACTTACGCTTGCATTCACTGTTGCTCGAAAAAAAGCACGACCGCTACCGTCTCGATTATGTCTATCGAGTAACATTCTTTCCTCAAGCGCTATAATAAAAAGAAGAAATTCATTTCAATCAATCGAGTATTAGAGACTATTCCAGTTGAATATTTATTAATTATTTATTATAATTTGAAAAGATGATATTTGAGAATACAGTTTAATTGGTAAGATAATGTTACTTACCCTCACGTCCACTCTTGCTCGAAGAAGTAAAACACATTGCGTCTCGACTTCGTCTGTTGTGAGATTCTTTTCCTTCAAGCTCTATAATAAAAAGAACAAATTCAATTAATATCGATCGACCAAGCGTCAAACAATAAATCCGAATTAATACGAAATAAACAATTCGAGTTCAATATAAAACCAAAAAGTTAATTTGAATAAAAATTAAATAAACTTGGCTTTTATCACATGAAACGAATTCGATTATTCGTCACGACAAAAGAGCAAATATATCGCGAGAAGGCAATACGATTCACGAATAAATTTAAATCGATGAAGAATAAATATTTAGCTTCAACACGGTATTAACATAAATAAAACTGTAGTAAATAATCCGTATTACTATCAAATAAAGGAATACAGAAACCGTACGCACCACGCAAAAATCTTTGTAACAAGGGAAGCGGTAGAGGTAAGAGAGAAGCTCGTAGACGTCCGTCAATTTCGACTGTCGCACTTATAATGAGTCGCGATCGAATTCTTGGGACCGCGAAGGTTGGAGGGGGGGCAGTCCGCAACGATCGAAAATTTCCTCCAAATTGTGACCATCTGGTGCGACGCGGAGGGGAGGGATAAGGAGGCTCGCGAAACGTACATCGCAGTTCCTTCAATACAAAACATTTTTTTTCACCCTGTTTTTTCATACATCAGTGGGACAACTTTCGAAACGTGTTATCAAAATATCAATAAACAGGATAGCTATATAGATAGACAGTTGGTGAGTACTATGTATATTGCTTTGAAGGGTATGTATGGTGAAACACAGGTATAAACCTGCGTTCTTGCCCCACTGCACTAATAAAAAATTCGATATAAAGTGACCGTTCCATAAGAAATACCGTTTTCTTGCATCTATTCTCTATTCTATTTTTTTTTTAATATTATTACCACGTTTTTATTAGCTCGGTTTCTTGTCTGTTCGGTGACTTTTGAAATTGCTTTTAAACTAAATTTCCGATGAGCTTTTGAAATTGGAAACATAGCTTAGAACTGGATGACAATGCAATATTCAAAACAAATTTTTTTTAAAAGTCTATCCGTTTCAGAGAAATAACAATTAAATATTTACCGTTCACCCTCCGCGTTCAGAGATCCCCACTTCGCTAGACAACACCCTCTACTTTACTATGCGTGCGCACTCTGACTCGTCCCCACTCCACGAACCCATTTCGCCCCGACGCGCGGTCTCCCTTTGAACTCACTGTCCTTTTCTACGTTCGGAACGGCCTTTGAACATCGAAAACATAGCTACCCGTCTGATATAAACGTAACCGAATCCCCTCAAGGCCATCGCGCGGCACGAAATCAAACACAATTAACCGTCACGATACTGACTCACAAATATGAAATATAAAAACAATTCAAAATATACATTGCACTTACTTTTGACGTTCCGCTCTGCCTTGAACCAAGTCCACCACGTTGCCTGCGTCCGTCTTTCTGGATATGGCCGCCATGAATAATCGATTTTCAAAAGACGCGATCATGTCATCTTTGACATTTCCAGTGGAATCTACAACTGCAATTGAGAATGCAATAGTATAATGGTTCATAGTCAATAAATATGAATTGTAAAGGAAATTGATCGAACACAACGCGAATTCGAAATTAATCGTCACGACACACGATTGGAACCCGAATTAATACAAAACTAAATGTTTAAAATGAATATTTAATGATTATCTATTAATTGACTGCAATAAACTACTAAAAAGTTTAATTCCAAAAAAATTTTCGTAGGACTTACGTTTGACAGCGTCTCCCGCAAGAAGAAAATCCGCCATATTGTTACGTCACAACGGAGCACCTACGATACACGAACAAAAATTTGAAATGTAAGAAACTGCCGTCATGAACAATCAATTTCCAAAAAGTCGCAATCCTGTCATCGGTGATAACTATTTTCGCGAAAACTCAAGAATTACTATTGAAAATGCAATAGAATCACGATTAATAGTCAATACATACTGCGATTCGAATGACAAAGTCGAGATAAAATTGTAACGGAATTTGATCGAACACTTGTGTCAAACGACGCGAATTCGAAATTAATCGTCACGACATACGATTGGAACCCGAATTAATAGAAAGCTAATTGTTTAAAATGAATATTTACTGATTATCTATTAATTGACTGCAATAAACTACTGAAATAGTCTAATTCCAAAAAAAATTTGTGCACTTACTTTTGACAGCGTCTCCCGCAAGAAGAAAATCCGCCATATTGTTACGTCACAACGGAGCACCTACGATACACGAACAAAAATTCGAAATGTACGAAACTGCCGCCATGAACAATCAATTTGGAAAATGTCGCAATCCTGTCATCGGTGACAACTATTTTCGCGAAAATTCAAGAATTACTATTGAAAATGCAATAGAATCACGATTAATAGTCAATACATACTGCGATTCGAATGATAAAGTCGAGATAAAATTGTAACGGAATTTGATCGAACATTTGTGTCAAACGACGCGAATTCGAAATTAATCATCACGACATACGATTGGAACCCGAATTAATAGAAAGCTGATTGTTTAAAATGAATATTTAATGATTATCTATTAATTGACTGCAACAAACTACTGAAATAGTCTAATTCCAAAAAATTCGAGCACTTACTTTTGACAGCGTCTCCCGTACGAAGAAAATCCGCCATATTGTTACGTAACAAGGAGCACCTACGACATACGAACAAAAATTCGGAATGTAAGAAACTGCCGCCGTGAACAATCAATTTGGAAAATGTCGCAATCCCGTCATCGGTGACAACTATTTTCGCGAAAATTCAAGAATTACTATTGAAAATGAAATAGAATCACGATTAATAGTCAATACATACTGCGATTCGAATGACAAAGTCGAGATAAAATTGTAACGGAATTTGATCGAACACTTCTTGTGTCAAACGACGCGAATTCGAAACCAATTAATCGTCACGACACACGATTGGAACCCGAATTAATAGAAAGCTGATTGTTTAAAATGAATATTTAATGATTATCTATTAATTGACTACAATAAACTATTAAAATAGTCTAATTCCAAAAAATTTTGGCTGCACTTACTTTTGACAATCACTCCCGCTGCAGGCAAGAAAAGAAATGGACCCCCACGGATGCTGCGGTGTTACAAGCATCACTCTGCGTGGTGGGGGTAATCCGGTTCCCGCTCAATCTGTAACAGAGAGAGAAAATGAATTATTAGTTACAATTAAGACTACGAAAAATTAGGAAATGATAATAAATAAATAATTCAGCTTGAATATGAACCGTTTAATGTTATAAATAATGTATACTTACAATCGCTTCTTCTCCTGTCAACAATGTTGTTACCACCATGTAGCTACTGCATTCGTCATATAAGTGTTTGATCCGGTTGACTCTTTCCAGTAATCTGTAACATAAAAAATAAAAAATATTTACACGTATGAACAAATAAAAATTTAAGCATTGTTAATATTATCACGTTGTCCTAAGCACTTGAAAGTAACAGTTAAAATCAACTAATTGTATCACACCTGTCAAATAACCTCACATCCGGATGACTTGTTGCTCACACTACTCTGTATATTATGGTTCAACTAGGTTCAACAGTGTGATTTCAGAGATGAAGTTTGTATATCCATGTCAAAAGTGTTCAGTGAAAAGATAATTAGCACTTACGCTCGCGTTTTCTATGGTTGCAGAACGAACAATGTGGACGACACGATCACAATTACGATACAAAACAACTTTCGAACGCATGAACGCCTGGAAGATATTGAGGGGTATGTAGCATAGCTCATTAGCAATTTGTATTTGATCGGTTTCGTAGATCTATTACTTTCAGCACTTACCAATTGTCAACTTAGATGTTATAAGACTAATCAATTGAATGAAACGATCTCAAATAAACAAGCGTGTCTCTTCTATTAGGTTAATTCAATATTATGTTATAATATGAATAAATTTGTTGGTAGGGAACTAAAAACATAGAAATATTAATAAATTAGTGAACGTTAACAAGTTAATCAATTGTATGAAACGATCTCAAATAAACAAGCGTGTCTCTTCTATTAGGTTAATTCAATATTATGTTATAATATAAATAAATTTGTTGGTAGGGAACTAAAAACATAGAAATATTAATAAATTAGTGAACGTTAACAAGTTAATCGATATTATTTACATCGATAGAAATTTACATTATCTACATTATTATCGACATTACATGGTAGATATACCAACCGCCATAGTTATTATTGTGCAACATAGACGCCGCTTAGCCAACAGTGCCGCTTACCGAGCGGCGTCGCTAGGTGGCGCCACAACAATACTGTTATTGCAAACTTTCAAACACGAAGTTTCAACCGCCATTTGCCGCCACTGAAAGCTTAGCATCGTCACGCATAGATTTTTGGCATTTTCTTGTTAAAATCTACAGAATTATACAAGAAAGTAGCAACAATTACTGCTGGCCGGAGGTAGAGTGTTATCTTATTTAATTTTCATTTATATCTATGTATTTTCGAATCGTGATGCATTCCCGCGGTAATTTGCTCGTGTGTCGTGTCGATCAAACATAGTTAAATTCATTTCGTGGTATAAAAATAAAGTTTATCGAATTTTGGTACAACTTCATTTTGAGTAGCTATTAAAATTGAATTGTTTATTTGCTAATCATTTTGATTGTTTGCTATTATTTCTGACGACTTGTGTGTTCTTTCTGTTACAGATTCCGCGAACAAAAAATCCATGGATTCAATCACATCTACCTATTCGAGTATCAATGTCCAGACGCCAACGGTCATTTCGTACGTTCATCAGCAGCGGCGGACGTGTCACCGTAAGTATATCTGTTGTTTTGTCAATAATACTATGTTGTTGATCATCGTTTCTGAAAGAATCAGTGAACAATGAATAAATATTCAACTTGCATGATATTTTCTTTTATTAATTCGGAATTTTTCATATTCCGTAACGGTCAATTGTATTTCAAGTCGTTTCGTGCTGTAGAATTCTAGTTTCTCAAATGTCCGGTAAAAATAATTTTCACTACATATTTCGACGGAATTATTTATTTATTCCTAATTTTGATTGATTTTCTGTGTGTTTTCGATTGAAAATCTGTATTTTACCCGTATCCTTACGGCATCAGCCAAATGCTATGAAACAAAATTAAATCAAGAGTATTCATTTGAATGTTGATGTACATACAAATTATTTGCTTCCGCTGTACATCTCTCGAAACCAGAAGTTTTGGTCTCTTTCTTATGCCAAAATTTCAAGTTTCGAAATTAGGATATCAGTGAGTTAAATGTTCTGTCATTTTAGAGTTGTCCCATTTCATATCTTTTTGCCGAGCAATAATAACTGCCATGTTTGAATGTAATAACCGTTGGACGCCGCTTAGCCAGCAGTACCGCTTACCGGCGGCGTCGCTAGGTGGCGCCACGAGAGCACGGTTATTGCAAACTTTCAAACACGCAGTTCGAACCGCCATTTGCCGCCACAGATGCTTAGGATCGTCACGCGTAGAAAGTTTATTGAATTTTGGTTAGCATTCATTTTAATTCTCTATTCAAATTGAATTGTTTATTTGTTATTCATTCTGATTGTATGCTATTATTTATAACTGTTTATGTGTTGTTTCTGTTACAGATTCCACGGGAAAAATAGCCATCGATTGAAACATTGATGCTACATCTATGTATTCGAAAATCGAAGTCAAGACGCCAACGGCCATTTCGAACATTTGTCAGGCAGCGGCGGACGTCGTAAGTATCCGTTGTTTTGTTGAACATCCTTGTTGAAAAATTAGTGAACAATTAACAAATATTCAACTTGAACGATGCTTTTCTTATCAATTCGGAGCTTTTCATGTTTCGTAACGGTTAATTCTATTTGAAGTCGTTTCTTGCCGTAGAATTCTAGCTTCTTAAATTTTCGTTAAAACTAATTTTGACTTTATATTTCAATTGAATTATTTATTTATTCCTAATTTTGATTGATTTTCTGTGTTTTCTATTGAAAACCTGTATTTTACCCCTATCTTTACGGCATCAGCCAAATGCTATAAAACAAAATAAATCAAGAGTATTTATTTGAATGTTCATTGAAATTACTATTGTGGCCAAACAAATTATTTGCTGCCGCTGTACATCTCTCGAAACCAGAAGTTTTGGTCTCTTTCTTATGCCAAAATTCCAAGTTTCGAAATTAGGAGATCAGTGAGTTAAATGTTATGCCCTTTTAGAGCTGGTCAATTTCGTATCTTTTTGCCGAGCAATAATACTTGCCATGTTTGATTGTAATAACCGTTGGACGCCGCTTAGCCAGCAGTACCGGTTACCGAGCGGCGTCGCTAGGTGGCGCCACGAGAGTAGGGTTATTGCAAACTTTCAAACAAGCAGTTTGAACCGCCATTTGCCGCCACTGAAAGTTTAGCATCGTCACGCATAGATTTTTGGCATTTTCTTGTTAAAATCTACAGAATTATACAAGAAAGTGGCAACAATTTCTGCTTGCCGAAGGTAGAGTGTGATATTATTTAATTTTCATTGATATCTATGTATTTTCGAATCATGATGTTATTAAATTCGTTTTGTGGTACAGAAATAAAGGTTATTGAATTTTGGTACACATTCATTTTGTGTAGCTATTTAAATTGAATTGTTTATTTGCTATTCATTCTGATTGTTTGCTATTATTTCTGACAGCTTGTGTGTTCTTTCTGTTACAGATTCCGCGAGCAAAAATTCCATTGATTCGAAACATCGATGCTATCTACCTATTCGAGAATCAATCACCAGACGCCAACTGTCATTTCGTATATTCATCAGCAGCGGTGGACGTGTCACCGTAAGTATATCCGTTGTTTTTTCAATAATATTGTGTTGTTGATCATCTTTTCTGAAATAATTAGTGAACAATGAATAAATATTCAACTTGTTTTTCTTATTAATTTAGAGTTTTTCGTGTTTCGTAACGGTTAATTGTATTTGAAGTCTTTTCATATATTTCAACTGAATTATTTATTTATTGTTAATTTTATTGATTTTCTGTATGTTTTCGATTGAAATTAACGAATTTGTTGTTTCTGTTACAGGTTTGGAGGGAAAAGAATCCATCAATCGATGTTATTTGATAATCAAGATTTACTGTCATGTGGCAGGGAAAGACGTGGGCGTAAGTATCCATTGTCCTTGAATTATACTGTTTTATTGATTATCCTTTATCAAAGAGTTAGTGAACAATTATTAATTATCCAATTGGAATTATTTATTTCTTATTAATTCAGAGTTTCTCTTGTTTCTCATGTATTAATTTTGGCTTTATATTTTAATTGAATTATTTATTTATTATTAATTTTGATTTACTCTCTGATTGTTTGTCGATTGAAGTTAATGTATTTGTTCTTTTTATTACAGATTTCGAGCTTATTGACAACCGAGTTCAATGAAAAAACAGTGTGACCAGGTAAGTTGAAGAGGCAGTTCTCGGAATGTGACGATTCTGACAGTCAATCGATTAAAATTACATGTAATTATACTTTCTGTTACAGAGCCTCAAGATATGAAATATTTCACCTGGATGCCTTGATGACTCCGACCCCCAGGACTCCAACGCCAGGACTCTAAAGCAAGGACTCTTCTCTTCCCCCAACAAGTAGTGAGCGCACAAACAATTGTCTTTCTTTATCACTAGATGTGATTAGCATTGCATGTGATTTGAACAAGTACAGTGACAATGGAAAACGTCAGGCGTTTTTCGCGGATACAGATCTATTCCCTAGCTAGGTAGGGTCTTTCTGTACGTGTTCTTTGTTATGTATTAATAATTTCAATAATTTAATATCTAACTTGGGAGAAGATAAAAGTCTTTCGTAATTTGGAATTCAATTCTTAGAAACACTTTTATCATTGAGTAAATCGTTTGTATTTTAACGTTATTTTTAACTGCTCCTTTCATTACTTTTTTTATCACTGTACTTGTTTGTAGTAGTAGTAGTAGTATAAGTAGTTTAGTCGTATACATGGGCAGGCAACGATCGCCGCCACAACGATTAGCGGAGATGGGTAGAATGTAACAATTCGTAATAATCGATTTGACCGAGGAGATACTAACAGTCTCTCGTTGGTGTCGAGATGGCTGCGTGACAGTTCGCCTTTACACCGACGTGAATCTCGTCAGTGGCCTTCTGTACCGACGAGATCACGTCGATGGTCTTCTGGTTTTTAATAGTATCTTGTCGGTGACTCCTGCAAGGCTGGATGTCTCGTCGGTGCCGAAACACGAACGAGAAAACTCGCGTATACTATCTGCACATATCATCATTAGTTTATAATATGATATGCGTGCAAATATGACAACAACATAGAATATACTATAGAAAATATAGGCCTCGCTTTGTATTAGTATAAATGTCTTCTTATTCCTACCCTTAGACTAGCGTTTGTAAGGGTTTCAAATCTGAGGTAGGTAAAATATCTGCAGCGAAGAAAACTTCTTCATCTACAGACACTAAGCATACACTACAAACACGAAGTTTTAAATTCTATTAATTAATTAATGATTTTATTGTTCCATTCTAAAGGTTTCTCAATTTGTTAATATTCTTAACAGTCGAACGATTTAGCTTCAATTGCTGACAGGCCCGCAGTAAATAAAAACTATAACAATTTACAAAAACGCATCACCGTTTACAGCAGCTAACTAGACAAAAATGACGAAGAAGAATTCATATTTTATGTATAACTCATCATTAGCTTTGATTAACATTAATAAAAATCCTTAGACCGATTAGGGCTACTCAATGGAAAAAAGTCCTCGAAGAACCCAACAAAATTTCTTATTTTATTCACACCTGAAAAGGAAGGTATTAATTCACCATCATCTATTTTCCGTGAACATATTACCAAAAATCATTACACCCATTAGGGCTGCCGAATAGAAGAGT
The DNA here is from genome assembly GCA_028455595.1 of Lasioglossum vierecki. NCBI lineage: Eukaryota > Metazoa > Arthropoda > Insecta > Hymenoptera > Halictidae > Lasioglossum > Lasioglossum vierecki. Next base: position 4,398,613 of record CM052339.1, read on the forward strand.
GTCCTCAACAATCTTTACCAATCCTTAGCATCCCCATTCGGAATATTTTACTCGCACCTGCCCTCGCAGTACCATTTCCACGAGGTGTTTGCGAGGGACTTTTTCAACTGGAAAGTGCAATAATGATCCGAGATCTCTCATAATTTTTCATAAGGGACCTATTCGAGAAGCGAACGGCCACGTTCTCTTTCTCGAAAAAATGATTTGTTCGGCTCGGTCCGGCCGTTCGGTGTGCTCTTGCGCGGCCGGCGAAGGACTTGCGCAGGTGTCGCCGGCCTGGCCAGCCATGCCCGATCAATAATTCCCAGGGTATAAAAGATCCTGTCCCCGTCTCGTGGCCACCTCTTTGAGTTCCGGTGATCGGTGTGTCGTGGCACCTCGGGCTCGAACGTGTTCAGTGGCACCTTCGTTTTTCCATTCGGTTGTTCGGTTCCATCGGCGAAAGAGGGAGAGGGTATACGAGCAGGTAGCCTCGATTAAGTGACTAGTTGTAAGCCACCATACCAACGCCAGTGTACCCGCTGGTGTTTTAGCGATAAGTTTCCCCACAACAAAAAATAAACACCCACGGACGATCTCGGCGGGAGTCCTCGCTCCGTCGTCACGATCGTCCCGGATGGAACGACGCCTCGACGGAGTCGACGGCTTCCGGTTGCATCCACCAACGATCGATAGATTATTTGATCGATACACTCGAACACCGACGATCGACGCAGCCGATTTCTTCGATCCGAAAGGTCTCCATTAAGGATTCAAACGATGCAAACGATGTAGAAAGTGTAGTGCCGCACGCGGCACGTAACACACGGAGAAAAAATCAGACCCTCGTTGAGAGTCGACACTTTCACCCGGGGGCGAAACCGATCCTCGGTGCTCGGCAACCCTTTTTCTTACCCTCGGATCAGCGACTCTGGAGCAAGGTGCCGATATCGTCCGTGGCCCGAAATATACATAAACAACGCAGTCGACTTCGTTGTCAGAAAAAGATGAACTTCTTACGAGATTTGCATACATCCACGAGACTGACGGCTTAAGGATTTATACACTTCTCTTCTTGCTAACTTGATTTTCTTTTGTTATACTTTTCCACCTCCCAGTTCGCTCTGACATTCTATATGTCCTCCTTCTTCTTGTGTTCTCCACACGGGTGTAAAACCGTGTGGCATGGTGTAGGCCTCCTGGGGATCCCCGCCATGTAAAAAAACGGGAACGCGTCCCGGCACAGTACCCCTAGGGTGACGCGGAAAGCTGTGCCACTTTGCCCCATGTTTGCAACCCTGCTCCAGTGTGCTCTTCGTCTTCGGTTTCTATACCCCTTTCGGTCTCCGGAAACCATTGTTTGGACGGCAGATTTCTCTTGTTGGGCCATTTTGTCTTCCGGTTGTATTTTGTAAAATATCTCTCTTCGGGGTTCTGCCATTTTTCAACACCATGAGACACTCTTCTACTTGATTTAGTAGACTTTACTGTTTCTTCCTTGCTACTTTGTCACGTTTTATTACTGTTTCTTTGGGCTTTACGTCGTCGGATAATGGTCTACTCCTGTTTCATTTTTATTACTTTGTCAGCACTCCGTTATTTCTATCTGAAAATTAATTACTCCCTGACGTTTTCGCTTCTATCTTTATCCTTGTAAATATAATATTGAATAGTAAGGAATGTATGAAAGGAATTTTAGATTTCACTAAAACTTACAAGTAAAATAACGAGACACGGTACTTCCGATCCAATTAATTATTTGAAATTATTGTAGTCGTTCTACAAAGATTAGCATTGACCTAAAAATATTCCATTTCCAATCTCGAAATACCTCTCACTCAATTACACATTTGGCTTTCAGAAAAATCAAAAATACTTGTCGAGTCACGATAAATTCTCAAACCGAATGACAAATCCATTAAATATTCCACCGTCCCATTCATTCATGAGTCACCTTACCGAAAACTTTAGTCACATGTGACTCGGAGTAACAAGTGCCGGCAACATAATTAACCTAGTAGCCATTTTGGAACCTGTGGAATGACATTAACCGAGAAACTGTTCCCACGACACTTGAACATCGTTCACCTAATTAACAAGCTTCGAGGAAAAGGAATACTGAACTCTGGAACACTATAATCTTCAATTTCCCATAAACGATAGAAATCCACGGTCAGACTACCGTCGCGCATAAAATATCAATCGTAAACCACACAATGTAGAAACTCCTCGCGATTAAATATTCCGCGCATACTGGTTTCCCTATTCCGATTAAAAGAAGAGCGCGCGTATCGATTGTGTGGGGCCCGGTTGCACGGAATTTCACTTTAATGGGAGAAATTTGTACCTGTTAACCATTAAACCGTTCTCGCCCCATTTCTTGGCCGGTGCGCGGCGCCGATAACGATCGTTGTTCGCTGGAAAGTTTGATTAAAAGCTGGCCGCAGAGAAGCGACGAGTGATTCATTGTTCTTGGAAGCGTGCGCGTCTCCGCGGCGTGTTGCGATAACAAACGAGAAAAGGATCATCCGAACAGTGACTCCTAATTTTCGGAAGTCCTCGAGAACACGATCTTCGAAAATCTCCAAAAATTCTCTAAAGTCGGACAAAACCACTCGACGAAGGATTAATTTCCTGGGCAGCATAAATTTGCAAAAAGGTGGTTACTTTATTTTCTACATAAGCTCACATGAGAAAATTGGTAAATTTCTTTAGTGCGTTATTTGGCACACTAATTTTTCTCTTCTTTGGCACTCTAATGCTCACTTATATCAATTTATAATCTCGAAATGGGAATTTGTGCAAATATGTTGGATACAAATTTTTTAAATAATCTACTATATACATTTTTGTTGGTTACGTAGGGGTTAACTTGCATTTTCAAGCTGGATGGTTATTCGAGGAACAATATGAATGCGACAATACCTATCAGAACGATGAGATTTATTAATTCTTCTTTGGCATCTTTGGCACTCTACTGCTCGCTTATATTAATTTATAATCTCGAAATGGGAATTTGTGCAAATATGTTGGATACAAAAATTTTTTAAATAATCTGCTGTATACATTTTCGTTGGTTACGTAGGGATTAACTTGCATTTTCCAGCAGGATGGTTATTTGAGGAACAATATTTATTTTTTGGTTGAATTTGTTGATTAAGGAGTATCATGGGCCGACGTGATCTAGAGAAAGGATAACGAAAATGATTTTTATTGTCCTAAAACGGTTCCGTAGTCTCAGTTTTGACGGCAAAAGTTTGTGAACACCGTCTCCGACGAGAGAACAATGCCCGGCGAAAGGCGCTTCCCTTTTGTTCGGGGGGGAAAAGAACACCGGTGGATTTTCTCTCTGGTAATATCGCCGAGTGTTTCCCTCCTTCCGGTTCCTCGAGGGAGATCGATGGGAACCCGTTGAATCCTCGGCTTCCTCCCGCCGCGCCGCAATCACCCAGATGCACTTTGGATATTGAGTCTTCCGGTTCGCGTTGTTTGCCGAGAAGCGTTATTGAATTGCCTGCGGATGGGAAAATAAGGATTGAGTTACTGCGACGAAATCGCTCGAGATCCGTCAGCTTTCCATCGGGAGGATACTTTTGTTTGGATAGACAAACACGAGAGCGTCGTCGGTGGTGAGCAATCAAATATTTTCCTGATCCAGTGATTGTTGCTAAATATGTTACATGTCGGAGCAGTTGAAAATTTTCTCTTCATTTACAATCACCAATGAAATAGTTAAATCTTGATTCCGAGGCTGATCTATCTGTTAATATTTTTAATTAAAAATGTCACTTAGATAATTGATTCGAAGATCCACAGTTGTTAATTACACACTATTTACACACTGGTAGTTCATTTATTTATAGCTTCACTAAATGAACCTAAACACGATATATATGTTGCTCATTTTCTGAATTTCATCTTGTCTGTCATTTTTATAAAAGACTAAACTTTGTGTTATTTCTGCACACCAGGCACACTTATAGTTAGAAATTGCTAAATCATTCTCGACTCTTGTTGATCTTGTCCCGCGGCAGAGCCCATTCCAGTTGCCAGAATCGTTCAGCGCAGGTTTGCATGGTTTCTCTCCGGAGAGGGTGGGGTCCGCAGATAATAGTGATTTCAGAGAAAGTATCCGGTCGGTTTCCTCGGATCTAAACGATCCAGAATCCCGCGGGTATTAAAGGAAGACATTGGGTCAGCCGATTGCCGGATCGAGGCCTCCTAATATTTCACGCGGCGCGATTCAATTTGCAGTGGATTCCGCTCGGCGCAACCAATTTGTAACGTTTCGCGAGGCGTGAGAAGACGAAACCGCAGTTCGAGCACAGTCCAGTGCAGCGTCGGTATAACGCAGTGCAGCGCATTAGCCAACGCCGCGCCGCCGAGGAGAAAAAGAATCTATTGATTATTACAAAACGACCGGGTAATATCTCTTTCTCTCTCTTTCGCCGCCTACTTACCTACTTATCGGCCTCCGCGGATTTCGAGGTTGCCACGAAAAACCGACAGCCCCTCTTTTGTTCATCTCGTGCTAACGATGATAATGGGCTTCGTCTACTTGGCTTCGAGATAAAGAACATTAGGCGAGTCGCCCGGGGACCGTGGTTTTCGAGGCAGCTAGAAAATTCGACTCGAACGAGCTTGGAAATAATGGTGGAGGCATCCAGGTTACCTTGATGATGCAACTGTGGCCCACTTCTTCCTAATTCCCTATTCGTCCTCGTGTCCTGACGAGCATTGTTGGTCCATCATTGTTAGTTAGAGCTAGGAGGATATTTCTTCTAAGCGTTCAATCCTAGAAAGCATTTTTGTGTAAAATTTTTATCACATTTAGGAGACGGTGTAAGACCATTTAGAGTAAAGGCAAAATTATTTCGGCTTTATATTTTTCAATATCTTCCCATTGACAGTATGCTTAGCGTCTGAAGCTGAAACAGTCGTGTTCGCAGCCAATATGTTATAAATTATTTATCAGCGGGTACGCCTTAAGCCAAGTTCTATTAAAAAGACGTTCACCCAGGTAGTTTCTCTCACGGCGAGTTGGGATCAGCACTAACTTTAACCCGTGGAAGTTTATGGCAGTTTTAAAGCTCTGGAATTGCTTCACAGCCTTGTCTTCGAAATTATCGAACAAGATCTGCGTCAATCATGAATAGAATAGCGTAAATCCCTGATTCGAACTCGGCCATTTATTTACACAATACGGAGATTATCAATTAAATTATAAACCGTGCAAAACGGGGATAAACGATCTTTACAATTACACGGGTTGATGTTAAAATGATGCGGCGCATACTGCGTAAACCGGTCGTTCTGCCATACACAGAAGATTAGGGTCAAGTATATTACATTTTGAACCTATCAGGTGAACTGCATCGAGCGCCCATCAACAATATGGGACACGTTGCGACTAGGCTCTTTGAGCCTGTCTACGATACTCAGGCCCTTTAATCTGAGCCTCGATCGACTATTATTAGGCGAAAACGCATTGTCTCCGGCGAAGGTGCCGTGTAATTGGTCGCCGAGGAGAGCGCTAATGGAAACTCGAGAACGCCCACGAAATCGAACCCGTTCTCCGGAAACTCGGGATCCGCGAACCTGTAACGGTAATTGATTGTCCGCCGAGGGTTGCAGTCACGCGATCTCCATCGATACCGAAAGCCGAACGGATCCACTGGACAAGGATTGAATATGCTAATCGAGAGAACCAGTGGAACCGTCTGTTTGTCGTCTGGCGTTCGAGGACGCCATAGATCTCGCCAGTCGAGTCGATCGGCAACCTTCGAGACCTCTGAACGATGTGCTCGCTTTAATTTCCCGTTGAGTTCATATATGCCATTATTGTATAACATTCATCAATAATTTTACATCGGTTGCAGCACTAAAATTATTAATTAAAAAACAGCAATTGTGTACGCGGTGCGCCTAAAGAAGTTTTCACTCCGATAATTGAATGATACTAACTTGTACAATAGTTCTGAAATAATGGAGACAAAGGGAGAACACTTTGCACCGCGAGGGGTTAATCGACTCAATTATGGTAGCAGAAGTATTACCACGGCAGAACGATTGTTCTGGCTTTCTAAAGACGAGGGGGGACAGTGTGCCCGAGAGAAATCAAGTATGAAAATAATTACGAAAGCGTCGCACAAGTTGAAGGAGTCGATTATCGGATCACGACATCAGAGGCTGCATCGAAACCGAACCAGACGATTTCGCGGGAGTCTCGCCGGTAACCGCAAGGTTTCACTAAAATCAGTATTATTTCACGTGTATATATCAAGGTGCTCGCTCGGATCGCTTGACACGAATTACTCGGTCGTTTCGGGGCCGTTCAAGAAACCCAAATTTACTTAACTGTCGTTCAATTGACTTTGCGCGGCTCCCGTCGAGAAAGTTTCACGGGCACCGCTGCGCGATGGCCGCGCTTCCCCCGGAATTAGGTTCCTTTAGGAGCATAATTACCGCGGGATAAATGATACGACTCGTGCACGAGAGGACGTCGTGACACCTGGAAACGTCTCATTTCGCATCGCGTGCATCGGAAACGTAATTGGATTCCGCATCGAGGCGGATTGAAACGTTTGGCAATCGGCACCCCTGCTGAGTCAAGTTTCCAATCAGTTGAATATGATAAAATTTCAGGGGCTACAGGCTTGACACCGTAACCGTGTAACACGAGATCGCGTCGGCGAGACTGACTTAATAAGATATCAGTTAATGAATCTTCAACGCTTTTAATCAGCCGGTGATTTAAAGTCTTACTCGGTCCCGAAAATTTACGTTTTCATAACTGTACAGGCATGACGTGACGAAAGAAATAAATATCTACGAAGCTCCTTGCAATTAATGCAGACAATTTTTGTTATACATTTTTATAATCACTCATTGGCTCTTAGCGAACGAATCCGGATTATTCTATAATTGTTAGAAAAATCTGTAGCGTCTAGAAACTTTGAAAAATTCTTTCAACGAACAGAAGACTTATGAGAAACCTCTTTTTTAATGAATCTGTAGGCTCTGCAGCAATTATTATAAATTAGAAACGCGAGTGCAGCACATTAAAGTTGTTCGCGTTGCTAATGAGGATTCGCCGAATTCAATTAAATACGAGGAGACTGAAACGCGACGATCGAGAGCTTCCACCCCCGAACGTCCGATGTTTCCGAGATGAGAGGTTAGATTGGCGAGCGTTCGCAGCCGAAACGCATCGATTTTATGGAAATACGGTTGTTAGCGTATTCCATTGTTTGCGCCCGCTAATTTTCAAGCCGTGCACACGGGCTATCTTTGTTCGCTCGCGGACGTGTTAACAGCACGCCTCATCGACCGTCCCCGTTTCGTTGCCACGCCACGCCACACCACGCCGGCCACGAAATGTCGGACGTCCTCTCTTTATCTTCACCGAGGCTCTGTCTCGCCTACGCCACGACCACAGCTCGCAGGTAGCAACATATTTCCGAGCTGCCAAACAGGAAAATAATGCGTTCCGCGCGACTTAACACGCCGCGCATGCTTCCACGGATCCTGTGCGTCGTATATTCCGTGAACGCTGCGTGCGACCGGAAAAATAACGCAGGATTCTTCGGGATTTCGGTCAGGATGGATAGTTAGTTCTTTATCCGTTCCAGCCACATTTTACAGCGAAAAAGACGGTACTCAATAAGTACTTACATATTCGAAATGAAAATTTTTATAGGAACATTGCCTGCACAATTGTTGGGTAGTGAGTGAGTCTGATCAAGCGAGTCAGAAATTCAATGAGATCCTTTATTATCGTTCCTTATACTTTCGGGGAACCGACTTGATTCTTGAGGATTTCGGTCAGAATGGATAATAGTTCTTTATCCGTTCCAGCCACACTTTACAGCGAAAAAGACGGTACTCGATAAGTACTTACATATTCGAAATGAAAATTTTTATAGGAACACCGCGTATGAAATTCAATGAGATCCTTTATTATCATTCCTTATATTTTCGCGGGACCGACTTTATGCTCAAAGATAAGTCGACGACGTACAAATCAGGAACACAGAAGTGTAAAAACCTGCAAGTAGAGAGAGAGAGAAAAAGTTAAAAATCGAGCACGATATCGGGGAAGAAAAGATGGCAGAGAAACTCGATATTCTCCTTTCACGAGGCAACGGGTTTAAAGAGTACTTAAATTTCTGTATCCGACAACGGTGTCATAAACATCGCGCGCGATTTCAGGTGTATCGTGCGTGCGAGAGCGTATCCGGTGCCAAAATATCGGTAAAAGGATACACGCCGTAGCGGAGGTTCGTGAGCGGAGAATCTCCGTCCCATCTCGAAGGCATCACCGCGTATTTCACGATCGAAGCCCGGATTTATCGTCCCGTGAGGATCGCGGCTCTCGCGCCGCGTAGCTCGTAAGTTCTCGCCGAAAGCTCGCCTCGCAGCTAAACACGTACACGTACAACACAAACGCGAATGCACACACGTGCCTATATGTACAAGTATACAGGGACACGGTGTATATTTCTCCGTTGATCCCGTGACACGCTCACAATATACAGTTACGAAAGTTGCGTAACAGGAGGGCCCGGGAGAAGATCGGTCTCGGCGTAAATATAAAAAAATAACGGTACACCGGGTATATTGAGCGTCGGACACAATGTTCGGTTACCTACGGCCTCGTTATCGCCGACCAGCTGAGTCGATACTCTGGTTTGTGGTTAATTAACGGTCGGCTTTTCGGATTACCCGGCGACCCCCGTCCTCGTAAATCCCGATAGAGGCATCGGGACGCGAAGATTAATCCTTTAACGGGCGGACGTGTCGACGGGAAACGTATCCGTTCGCCACGGATAAAACCGACCCTGACGAGCCTTTGCTCTCTCGGGAATATGGATTTTGAGAAGCCCGAGGAGACGGGCACCCGATAAACGTCGTGGAACATTGATTACCTGGATTTGTCTATGGGGGTGCGTTCGATTATATTCGACGCGAGAGGGAAATTTAGTGGCGATTCACGCCGCCTTCGTTCCCGTTCGACTGAGTTAGGGGAGACCGGAGTCGAAAGTAACAATTCCACTTTGGACTGCGAGAACGTTAAACTTTCACTCACGGGACCTAAAGTTTTCAACTTTTCCGAATGTAATATTATACAATTCGACGAAAAAAAATGATGAAACTTAAAAATTCTAGCAAGAGGTATTCAAGACCTAACCCATGTTGGAATTTGAGCAACTTTGCTCGTGTATAACTTTCAAACGGGTGAACTCCGCACGTTGAAACTTGGACTCGTCGTACGTTCGGAAAAATTGAAGATTTCAGGTCCTGTGAGTGAAAGTTCAGCCGCGAGGAATATTTACAATAAAGATTTTTATCAGAGAATGTTACCTGGTTATCTGACATTCTTCAACCCCTAGTATTCCTCAGAAAATTATGTCGTTAGTTTCATGTTAACAGATTATGCATTTCATATATGTATACTCACCATTCATAATTTTTTAGTGCAACACTTTCATTATTTAATCCCTAGTATTCCTCAGAAAATGTTACCTAGTCATCTGACATTCTTCAACCCCTAGTATTCCTCAGAAAATTAGGTCGTTACATTTTATTAACAGATTATGCATTTCATGTATGTATACTCACCATTCATAATTTTGTAGTGCAACACTTTCTCGATAAAACATCGTTTAACCGACACGAAATACGCTCTTCCTCGGCTATATTTTCTACTCTCATTGAAAACCAGCCTGGTTTCTCCAGGATATTCGAACCCGCCCCAAGATAAAGATTTTCGTTCTCAGCGCTCATCCGCGCGACGAATGCCAGCGCATCTCGTCTGCGTGCAAACTTTCACCACTGTCCATTGTCTCTATCATTATGCTAACTCGCACGCACCGTGGACGCAGCCGAGGCTTTCGTTTCGCTTGTGACAGTCTGTTCATTCAAGACCAAACAGGCGAACAGAAGGAAAGAGCTCTATACCAGCTCTCTGTGTTGCAATTAATACAATTAATAATTATTTTCAAAGGCCATTATTTTTTCAAAGGTTGTAAGCAATATATTTAATTGATATCTCAAAGGTTGCTTTTTCCTTTTGTTTGAAACATTGTGAAGGGTAGTATCTCAGAACACTGATACTTTTAATTATGAAAAGTACAAAATATATTTATATAAATGTATATAGCTTCTTCGAAAAAGGACTAAACCGGATGACAAATATGTTCGAAAAGAAAAACGTGTAACAAAAGTTCCTCACAGATGTCGCGAACATCTTTCACATTGTAATGCCACATTGAAAAGCAAAAGCACCTGTTTAAAGGTCCAAAAAGCTTAGATAAAAGCAGAACAAAATTGTTTAGAGAGAATACAAATTCGGCGGTGTATGGAGGATCGTCCGCTGTCAGAACTTTCTATTTCTAGCGTGGTCTGTCGGTGAATATTCACGGTGCCGTCTGTCCAGGGACCGTGAAACGTCCAGACAGCGCAGAGCGGTGCCGTTCTTTGAAACAATCGCTGCATCCGCGTAATTGGTGCCGTCGAAACGGCGAAAGTAGCGGAATCGAGAGAGCCCAGGTGTCTCCGTTCGCGTGCAACGATGCAATTTCGGGGATGACAGCGATAACTGCAGCTCGTTGAACGAAACCTCTCCTGGCCCCTGAAGGTGAGCAGTTACCATTCTCTCGGAAATGGCTAGCCGTTCGCGCGTGAGAAACGAGGCTGCCGCGTAGAAACGCTTTGGCTTTTGTCAGCGTGCACGAGATAAAACGAGCCAAGGATCCTCCGAATCCTTTCGAATTCTCCGCAGGATCAAACTAGCGAGAGACCAGAATCTTTGGATTTTCAAATGCTAAGCATCTCGCTCGCCAACGAGATCCTGCAATTTTCTTCGCCCCCGAGAGGAAATTTCTCTCGTTCCTTCGCTAAGATCTGTACAGGCTGTATCCACAAGTGCTTATACATTCCGCAATTCGTACAGCAAGTTTCATGTTAGCAGTCCCATTTTCGGAACCAGGAAAGACGAATTCGAGGTTACAGGTTTCTACGAAGAATCCTGTTTCACAAGTTCAACCTTTCCAACTCGGTACAACCTTCCAGAAGAAGGCCACGATTATCCCGGCACCGATTGCCATTGTTCTCTACGATTGAAAACACACGTTCGCACTTGCGCACAGTCTCGTAACATCAAGAGCGCTGCCCGTGACAAACAATGGCAACTATGGTTACGACTTCCTTCGCGCATATTCTCTCTTTACCTTTTTTTCTCTCTCTACACTTCCTTTCCTCGTTCCATTACGAAACCGCGTTGTCGCGTCAAGAAACACTTTCGTTTCTTTTTCGCGCTGGCGATTCCTTCATTCGTGAAATTGCTAGGCTTTACATAATGCTTCGCCGGCGACAATTGCGCTGAGGAAGTGACCGCTGCTACCACTAGTCGCAACGGAGGCACTCAATTATCTCTCAATTATGTCCTTTAATAGATTCGTCTAGCACTCGTTAGAAAGATAAAAGTCCTGAGCGAATAAGCCACTTAGAGTCATCACACAACTTTGGATGGTTAAGTGTGTTGATGATGTCCGCTTCGGTGAAACTGTCTACAGTGTTTTAACTTTACGATCATCCTTTGCGAACTTCTTTATGATTTTATTTTATCAATAACTTAAAGACGTATAGTAAAAATCGCGTGTCCCGAAAATTCAAATAAATATATTTTTATTAGTGTCTTGCCTGTATGGTCATTCCTTGCGAACCTCTTTATAATTTTATTTTATCAACAACTTATAGACATATAGTAAAAATTGGGTCTCCCAAAAATTCAAAAAATATATTTTTATTAGTCTTTTGTCTGTATGGTCATTCCTTGCGAACCTCTTTATGGTTGTATTTCATTAACAATTTATAGAAAATCGATAGATGCTGTCGATAATAGTATATTTCTCTTTAATAATAAAATATATATTTTCATATATATTTTTATTTTATGTAGTACCGTAAAACAGTCAGTTTTAGTAATCCACAATTATAATGTTAAAGGGTTGTTCACCGTATGACCGAAGAAGAAAGGCGTCATCGAACCGGTGCAGTAGAACTGCAGCGGAGTTGCATCGCAGTGGCTCCGATATTGCATAAGCGCGTTACAGCTGTTTTTCCCATGGTGTTTTGTTAAAACGGCGGCTAGGTAAAGAGGAGAAAAAGGGTGGTTGGATTGTGTCCGGTTCCCCCGTATTTCAGCGGGACATCGAATCTGCGAGAGTTCGCGAATATATCAGGCTGGCTCGTTCCGAAGGCTTGCCACAGGCCGGCTCTTGGTGGAAGCCGCGATAAATCCTCGGTTTCGAGCGTGCGCGCGCGAGCGAACCAACAGAGAGAAAACAGATAAAGGTTCGAGAAAGAGGGACACCCAAGAGAGTACGGAACGAATGGTGATTTTACAGCCGAATGTTGCGCGGAGATCCTTACTGGGCCAATGCGGCTTTACAGAACGGAACGGAACGTTTTCTCGTTTCCCACTTTTTAATTGGCCGACCGATGATAAATCCCGGCGTTGGCTTTAATTGCGGACAGGTCCTCTCCTCGCTCGTGCAGTTAACACTTAGCCGGGGCCCGGTGATATTATTTTCGAGACGGGCGGACGATCGGAAAAGAAAAAGTACGAAAACTCACCACTCAAAGGTCCATGCTCCGTGGAGGTCCAATTCTGAAAAATTGATTTTACTGAATGCACCAGAACGATGGAATTTTTTTTTTAAATTGGAGTCTTTTCGTAAGAAATTCTTCTCTCGAAATGCGACCAAGTGTCGGTAAAATATAGGGATAATAGGATTCAATTATGTAACGTTAATGGATACGTTAGAATCGAGCTAAATATGTTTAAATGGACATGAGAATCAAGAATAAGCTGTAAATATAGATAATGTCTGAGTGATACAACGTCGGAGTTGTGTCGTCCGTTCCGGTCAGTAGGTTAATTTCCCCATTAACTGATGATATCGTTAGGATACTCATTAGTACGAACTTCGTCATTTTATTAACACCGTGTATTACATTCCCGAGTGGCCCATTGATAGCCGACGACCATTAATCCATCGTTTGAAAAATTTCAACATTCTATTCAACATGTTGTCGGCCGTATCAATCATGCGTAGCTGACGTAATTCTTTGTCCAAGCATAAAAGTTAAAATCTAACGATCTATAATACGCGAGAGGAGTAAAACAAGTAGCCGCTGCTATAAATCACAATTTTTCAGTCGACGTTACATTAAATAAATTGCTTTTAGATTGCTGCGAGATTTTATTCGTCTTGCTCGTCTCAACTTTTTATTGAAAAAAGAAAACGTTACAAGTTGAATCCTCTAATATTTTTTCAAAGAAAGATGGCGGAGGCCCCGTTGTAATATCAGGCCCCGCAGCGGATCGGTTTTTGTTCGAAGTCAGCAGTGTCGCGCCGCGCCGGGACAAATTAATATCTCCGCTGGGAAATGTTGCTCTCGTCGTATTTATTATCATTCCGTTCCTCGGGAACCCCTCTTGTTCAGGGGCCCGTCCAAGGGGCCGCTCTTCACGGGAGCGGGGGACCAGCAAAATGCCGCTAGAAAATGTGTATTGCGACCCAGTGACACCACGAAGAGATCCCGGCAACCGTTATCGCGTGCTGCCGCGACTTTTTCGCCGCGTACCCGCGACACGTTTCAGGAATGCGAGAATGTTATCGATGCCTGGATAGTGGTTCTTGATCCCAGAGCCCCCCTAACAGATGGCCAAGCGGCATGCTAGCCCCCGGGAAACAACCGCGAGAGTCTCCCGGAACAACGACTTCATTCCGAATCCGTGGGACCGTTCAACCTTGCAGTGGAATTTCTTATTGCTCCCTGATCCACTGTGCATCGGATTTGTCTATCGCTGATTACCAATATCCTGGGACTCAGGGAGCATTGGGTTGGACATGCATTTTTTATCCATGGAAAATGGCCCTTTTCTTTCAGATGAAAGATTCACAAGAAGAACGATGAATCACATTTATAAAATGCTTTCTCTGATCTATTGTCTTGTTAACTACCCTTCTTGCGAGTCACAGTTTTTGCATTGCGAACTCTTGAGAACGTTTAAGAAGCAATAAAGCAGTGGATCAAAAACTTGAGAGTGCTCGTCGAATTTACCAAGAACGGCGAAAGAAACGTCGGAGGAGATCGTGTTCAGAGGAGGATGGCAACCGTGATGTCGATTTTCCGAGAAGCCCCGACGTCACTCGGCATTCCCAAACGTCGACGAATCGCATTCCCCGGACAGCAACCACCGGTTCGGAAGAAAACGCTGCGCCGTCACCGGCTAACTGTATTTTAATTGTATCAAAAGACGCCAAGACGAAGGCGGTCATCGTTCCACGGGAGTTAATTAAAATTTATTGCCGAGTACGTCGGACACGCGTACGTATTTGCTAAGTTTAATGGAAATCCAGGCGGGTGGAGACTGCTGAAGGGTGGCGGTGTATAGAACGCGACCATAATTCTCCGAAGAATTAACAAACATGCTAATTTAATCATTAAAGCCCACCACTGTCTGATATAAACACATTTCCAAATCCATTTACGTATCTACAGTATCAAGAATATTTATTTCATTGTGAGATTACTTTGGGTTATTTTATTTTCTTTCGTTTCATCCCTTAAACTCTGCTGCCAAAATTTTGCTAAAAGCAAATTATTAAATTGTCGAGCACTATTGGTATACAGAAGCGAATTTGAACTGATCGATAGGGAAAAGGAGGAGAGGCAATGGCAGGGGGTTGAAGGGTTTGATCGAGATCGATCGATGACGGTTCGCAGGAGTCTTCCGGAGTCTTTCCTGTCCTTGAGAAGCAATTAAACGCAAGTGCCTGACCGTGAAGGGACCGAAGACACAACCAGAAGCAGATGCTCCCGGCGACGTGGCCGATAATTAAGAAGAGAGAGTCCCCGGGCTCCGGTTCGCCGGCTATCCGGCATTATGCCCGCTCCACACTCACCGAAACCTCGATTCGAGTTACCTAACTGACTCACGGATGCACCTTCCAACCATATTCCAGAACAAAAGCTACGAATTCTCTATCTACTCTCTGGCTACTCTTAATTTAATCGTTTCTTCTTCGTTCCAACTGTTCTACACGATTTTTAGTTGAATATTCAACTAGATGAATTGTTATGATTTTAGCGAATTTTTACGGTTGCTGAATTAGCGATGAACGGTCGAATTAGTCTGGTTTAATCTGTTTTTATTTCTCCGTGGATTTTTCTGAATAGAATATGTAGAATTATTCCAGGCTGGAATAATATTCCTCCAGTTAAAACACGAACGCATCGTCGATCCACGGTCGCAGAATCAATCTCACTGAATAACATCCTCGACCGTGTATAATGCAAGAAAAGCACGCGCGCTCTGAAATGGATCGATTAAAATTCACCGGGTTGACTCAGCTGCGGAACGGTTTTCCTATTAGTCTTTGGTAACACTGGTGGGGAGAAACAAGAAAATACCCTTGAGTTCGTTGTCTTTCTCTCAGCCTCATCCGTGGCAGACGGTTTTAATTGAATCGTTAAGAGCTTAATCCATATCGAGGATTCATTGCATTCGCATAAACGACCGTGGCTCCGGGCGTTCGTTTGAACTCGTCTTCCGCGATTAAATCGACGCGGCCGGTCATGGAACCGTGTGTAACAGTAAAACGCGCTTAAAAAATCTTTATGCAAATTCGCCGGTTCATTGACAGTCTTAAAAAAGGCCCGTCGGTTTTCCCAACTTGATCCCCAGTCAAGTATGCACGATGCAGAATGACTTTGTTGCTTCGAGTCTTGATCACGTCACTGACATCTCATTGGTATTCGAAAGTCTACTTAAGGTGGATATTCATTGACAACTTCAGAACCAGAACTGTCGTTTACATCAACGCTCACCGTTCATATGTAATCGCTTCAAAAAAGCGAACATTGGATGTTCAAACTTCTTCAAACATGTTCAAACGCTGTACACTTTATAAGAAAAATATAGCATAATATTTAGAAGTGTCTGTAAAATCAATACACGTAAGAATCATTGCTGTATCTATATTACGGTTGGAGCACAGAAATTCTCAATGTTTAAAATGTGACTATGTATCTCTTTTTTTTAATTGAAGCTCCACACGAACCGTAGATTTCAGCACATGAAAAACTTATGGGAATCGTCTGACGATGTATTGAATGTTTTGCTCGAGCAGTGGCGTATGAAAACGGCGTCAGCACCGGGCCCCGGGCCGAATTTTCGTGGTCGTCCGCGCGCCCCTAATTGACGCGGCCCCGATGCCAGCTTTACGGTCTCTTAAAGGGAGATTTCCACGTATAACGAACACCGTTGCGCCGAGGTTTATGGACGAGGCGCAGTTAAATCGCTCCCTGTACGGACCACGCCGCGAAACGATTCCGATCTCCGTTGCTGTATTCTTCTCTTTCCTTCGAAACCGTCTCGAACCCCTCCCCGTCGATATTTTCGTCTATCCTGCGGCTGTTTCTTCTTCGTCCCTCGATTCATCCATGGAAGTGGGTTACTTGGACCATGGCCGAGCTGCAGGGACAGCCTGCGTCTCGCAAGTGAATCGAATTTATTCTCAGTGTTGTAAATTGGGTCCGATATCGATCAAGGCCCAACCCATTTCACAAAATTCGGTCGAAAAGCCCTGGACACGGTTGAAACAAAAATATTTTCGGTTCGTGAAATCGGGTGAATAGGGACAAGAATAAATAACAAATAGACAATATTGATTTTGCATAAAAATCCTCTGTCTTTGAAATCGAAGAGTTGAAAAATGTAAGATTCCTGCAAAAATTAAAGGAGATCGAAGAAGTGTATTTTTCTGTCCTAGTAAAAACTAAGTCCACGTATAAATTGGTCGCTGATGACCTAGATGTTGATGCGACCTGTATAAATAAATTCAGAATTAGATTGTAAGGACAAGTAATTTGTAAATATACGAATTTTTTAGGGCACGTTTTTGTGCAAATTGGCCACAGTGCCTCGTTACTTCATTCTTCTACGTCTGTCTGTCCGTTCGTTTTCCTTTTGCGTCCCCCTCCGAGCAGAATTCGTTCAAAGAGAGTCTGTTTATCGATTCCGGAGCGTCCGCCACCCCACGAACGGCTCCGTTTGTCCTGTCCTTTTGCATCGGAGCCAAGAAAACGATGCACGCTCGTTTTCTGCGCTTTTACGTCCGTGGAAGATGGCCGACTCTCCTCGATCGTAATAAGTGGGCCGCTCATTCGGAGGGACAACAGCTCGTTCCGATTACCAATCCAATTTATTTGTCACTGGCAAGCTCGCCCGTAATACCGGCCCCACAGAGCAACTAAATTCTTTTAATTAATTCGCGTGCCAACCATGGTCCTCGACCCTAATGTATAATAAAATACCGATATTCATTCTTTCATCTTTTATGAGATTATTCATACACGGATCCGGTTTTTTTCACAGAGTCTCAGATTCTTAGATATTTTCCCTGAAGAAATTAGTGGACCCACTTTTGTTCAAACGAGTCCACTAATGTTTCTATACGTGTACGTTTTTTTATTTACCATAAAGTTTACCATAAATATGTAGATTTTGCTGGGATAGATTTTCCATATGATTAGTGCGGAGTTCTTTAAACAACACTTTGAGAGGAATTTGATACAATGAGGAAACATTTATATTTCGAATTATTTCATTATGAAACTTCCACCAAATCGGATTAACAAGTACCACGTTATTGCAGTTGGTAAAATAATGTTGGCTACTGACACAAGGATTAAGAGAACGGATCCAAGCGAAATATTTCAGGACCAGGTACACAGAGTTAGGTCGAATCCGTGCGAGCGTGTCCTGCGCGAAGCCCGGCGCGGCGCGATCCTGCGCCTCGTTTTTTATTTTTATCCGGCACGGCGCGGCGGTCTTATAACGAGCTGCAATTAACGAGGCCAGGCGGACCAGCAATTTCGAGTATTCGTGTAACGAAAGTTGGCGGCCGTTCCAGAGGGAAGGGTCGTCTAAGTCATCTGGACGTGGCGTGGTAAATTCCGGTTCGGCTAATCGGCTACGTGTGCATCCCCTGTGTTGCACGTCCTTGGTGAAACTTAGACGAGCCCCCGCAGAATATTGCAAACAACTCTGTAAATATTATTGAAGAATACGAATTGCTTAGCTGTAAAAATAGTCCGTCATCCAAGGGCGGAATCAAATCAGATGTTTACACAATCCGCAGCCCGTGGACTGTTAAATAACTGTTCCTCCGTGACGCACTGCTGCGTTAATACTCCTTGTGATTCATCTTCAGTATTCAAGCAATGAGCGCGCACTCCATCTCAGAAGCAGGAGGAGAAGAAGAAGAAGAGTAAGAAGTTAGCTTGCATCTAGCTGGAGGAATGCAAGACGGTAATTGGATTCCGAGAAAGTGCATTTTGTCACGTAGATAGTTTTCGGAAGGGATCAATTCTGGGAACAGCTGGGACCGATGCCAACAGGCGTTCAACGAATCAAAGAGTTCTCCCCGCCCAACTGCGCCTCTCCGCCCCGATGCATATACGTACGTACTGTTATGAAACACGATCAGATAATGCTCTTAGAATGGAGGAAAAGATTAGAGCCGCGGGAAGGCCCACAGGTTCGGGCCCCTCGACGAAATCTTTATCCTCATCGTTCACCGGGCCCCTCGGAGACCGGCAATTGTTCACCGGATAAATCCTCCAATGGTATCAATCATCCAGCGACCCTAATTTTCACTCGGCGAGTGATAAGCGACGAACAGGGCCCGGCCTCCAATTACCCCGTAATTGTATCGCGCGAAATCTCCCGTCGATATTAGAACATAAATCGCGGGCCCAATCTTGGGTCCGAGGCTTTGCATACGTTCTGCCGGAAACGAATGATCCTTTGCGCCAATTTTATTCAAATCATATAGACGTTTCGCTGTGCTGTTCAAGTACCTGCAAACATATTTGTTGTGGATTTTTATGCAACATTTTATGCAACAGGGACTTCCCATTTCCAAATGTTGAAGGAATTTTGAGACACCCTGTATATTTGAAGCAATTGGAAAGAAGACTATAAATCGTTTTATAAAATCCTTACTGGGTATAACTATGAACTTCCTAAAACAACAATATCGAAATCGATTGAAAAGGATCGATGGGGATCACAGAATAATCCTTGACTGGATCAGGAGGGTTTATCAGATGAAGTAGAAGAACGAGTCTACACGTATGACGCGTGTTGCGTGTTGCGCAGGACACGTAATCCTTCCTCGACATCTTCGATATTGTCAAAGAGGTTTCCCTCTAATCCGACTTGTTCCACGAAACCGTTCGACAAAAGCCAAGCTCGATAACTTAGTGACAAAATACTGCAACGTCACGCGAGCGCAAGCGATGCATCGGGTATGCACCGAGACACCGACTGCATCTCCGGCATTGATCGCGTGAGCTGGTCGACGTCGAACGAACCAACGTACGAACGAACAGACCACGGTAAAAAGAAAGCGATTGTCGATGCGAAGAGAAATTCCATTTTCAACGAGTCCTGTCGGGACCGCGCGCTGTCCGACTGGAAACAATAGAATCAACGGCGGCCGCGATGTATGCGGTGCAAGTGTACCGTGAAAAGAAAATCCATCTCGAACGCGGATTTCGTTCTCTTTCAATTTCATGCGCTCTCCTGTTCGCAGGATAAATGACACGGTTTCTTCCTAAACACCGACAAACCACGATGCTTTTCGCGGTCGTCCGTATAACAATGTTTTCTAGATGCAAGGACATTCAGGACGAAATTTGAATGTTTCACCGAACACCGACAAACAACCGTGCATTTTACTACCTCCTGTTGAATATTTTCTAGACTCGAGGACATCGAGGACGAAATTTTCATATTTTCCTACACACCGGAAACGCTACAGTTATCTCGAAATTGCCGATCTTCGTGCATTTATAACAGAAATGGGTGGGTGTAATTTAAAACAGTATCAACATTAGAAGAATGGACTCTCACATTATTTTCAACCTATTAAACTTTTCACTCCAGTTTGTTGTATCGAGTATAAAGATCCGCACTCTAGTTATCTATTCTCTGGTGATCAGAGATCCAACGGAATTTCCAACAAAACGCTAATAGACCCCAACGTATGTTCGAGGATCTCATGTTACAAGCCTTCCTGAGTGCACGGGTAGCAGAGAATTTTAACATCTCGTGAATGCCCAATTTCTATTCCCCGAGATCCGTGCTTATTTAATCCAGCTAATTTGCCGAGCGGTGGGTTTCTATAATAGAGAGATGATAATAGGAGATTGCAAGTGAAACTTCTCTTCGTGAACTAAGCGGAAGGGAGAGAAGAGAGAAAAGAGAGAGACGGCCTAGGTGGAAGTCGCTCGGAGAAGGACGGAAATTGGGTTAATTAATCGTGTCAATTACCCATTTACCACCCGGAGAAAAAAATCTCGGTTTCATTAGGCGTTTACGCGCATTTCCAGTCTGAATCGCCGGACTCTTGTACACGGCGGGATGCCATGCGAGCCTCTTATAAACGCTTCCTACTCTCTCTCTCTCTTTATTTCTTTCTCTCTTCTTCCGTATCTAGCTCATCGTAATATATCTCCCGGCTCACGCGTTCGCAATTAGTGGACGCGTTTAATACAAAAGCGGCTGGTTAATTAACAAGGCGATTTCCACCGGGCCGTGCCAACTTATCGATAAACAAACGCTGCAACGCTTTTCGAGGGAAAAGTCGAACAAACCCCACCCTCGCGACAAAATTCACGCGGTACACGCGGGTTTAACAGTTACCCGCGATAAAACTGCAACGATAACAGCCAACGGTATTAACGAATTGCCGGTGTGACACGATCGTTATTTCACCCGTTAGCCACGCTACACGTGTTCGTTTATTTTTAACGCAATGCCTACACGTGTATCGTGCTCGACAAAGAGAAACCATCGAATTTCTCGATGAATCTGTCATCGAGACGGTCTATGCAAAATTGGTCGTCATTCCTGCAACGAGACGTACGCACCAGTTACGAGCTGAGAAAGGAAATGCACTTCGCGTCCGGCTGCGCTCGATACACACGATGCATTATCTCGTCGCGTCTGATGTCCGCTGCATCGCGTCGCTTTGTCACGACGATCGTGGCATCGATCCTCCCCGTTGTCTAATCCTCTGGCAATCGGACTTGCCGCATAGTCGTCTCCGGCAGGCTGACTATTCATTAGATGTGTGCGAGAACCCAAAATATCGGGTACCCAAAAATTCTGAGAAACCAGTAATTCATGGTTTCGGATTTTTTATTCTAGATGTTTTCTTGTTTTGTTGTCTTACTTTGCTGTTACTTATTTAATTTATTATTATACATATAAGTATACATTTTGGAATATATTGATTTTGTTTCCCCTTTAAAGTGAATTGTAATATATTCACAAAAGCGTATAAATTAAAAAATTCTGAAGTCAGTAAATTATAAATAATTTTCTTGACGTTACCATCATCTTCATATTTATCAATTAATTCATCGCCATTGTTATTATAATCAGTATCTTCTCCATATGCGATGTGCTCTTTTTCAAACTATTAATTGCTTGGTGTCATTGTTCATTTGGTAGACTATTATTAGTAGCTACTATTTAGCTGCTTGAGTACAAATTATTTGTTTACCATTGTGTTTGCTCTCTCCTATACGTAAGTCACTCGGATAACGTGGTCGGGATTCAATTTTCCAATTGTTTTAATTATAAATATTCATTTCTTGAAAATAGTGGAACACCTTTGTCCAAGCATCTACTATATGGTAAATTACGAACAATTTGAATAAATTTAATGTTAATCCGCGTTTCGTTTTCGATGTCCTCGACGCGACGCACGAATCAGGATCCGAAAGTTCCGCGGGAAAGCGTAAAGTGCCGGGTGACTTTCCTCTCTCGGTTGACGAGGAAACAAGGGGACGTTTGTTCTAGAGAGCTTCGAGAAATGCACTCTGTTGGGTGGATAAGTGGGACTGTAGGTGGGCGCTTGGGAACACGGCACCAAGCATAGTTTGTTTAAGACAGTAATTTGTCCGGCCTACGCCGGCTCACGAGATCGGGTAAGTGCCATGTATATACTCGTTGTTAATTAACGTAATGACAAGCCGAAAGGAACATTAACCACACGGTCGTTATTATAGCAGCAGACTCTCGGACGGAAGATGGAAAGGAGAGTTCCCGTGGAAAACGAAACCGAAACGAGATCATTGATATTTACTTACTTCGAGAACTGCAGCTGACGATTTTATACAATAGATTGCACACACTATCGAAGTTTCGAGGTAACGTACAACAACGGACCCGGTTGATCGTTGGGCCAGAGCTCTCGGTCAGCCACTCTCACCAGTTTTTGAAGTTTTCGCTCTAGTTCGCTGGTCTAACGAGCTACGTCTTCCGTCGACCGGCAAGGAAAAGAAAAATTCGATACGCCCAGCGCAAACACGTCCCCGTTTAATTGCCCCATCGCGTCGTCGTGTGATATCGGAACTCCAAGACCCATACTTCGATCATGCCTTTTACACGGTGAATCTCTCCGCGGCCGTGTTTGTAGATCATTCCGTTTAACGATCTTATAAGTCTACCAATTAATTCTTTATACATACTTGGCTAACGGATCTTCGCGTGGATCTTTATGAAAACAATTCCTTGCCCCGGAAGCGTTACATTGATCGATAGACCACAAGTTCTCACGCAAAATCAAAATTGTCTGCATTAATTATAATATACTGTTATACAGATATTCTGTATATAAAGATATAATATATATATATAAAGATATAATATACATTAATCGATAGACCACCAGTTCTCACGCAAAATCAAAATTGTCTGCATTAATTATAATATACTTTTATACAGATATTCTGTATACAAAGATATAATATACATTACTCGATAGACCACAAGTTCTCACGCAAAATCAAAATTGTCTGCATTAATTATAATATACTTTTATACAGATATTCTGTAAACAAAGATATAATATACATTAATCGATAGACCACAAGTTCTTACGCAAAATCAAAATTGTCTGCATTAATTATAATATATTTTTATATAGATATTCTGTGTGTACCTGAGCTAGTGGTCAAAGGAAGTGGCAATCGGAGGAAACAAAGTTCTACGGTGGCAACGATGACGGGCGACCTCCTCCGAAGGAAGAGGATCGAGCGATCCCGTGTCAGCGGCTATTATAATCGGGCTAGGCAATGTCCACAGAGGGAGGAGACGCAGGACTAGACATCGGACGAGAGGCAGGTTGCACGAGAGGAGGCCGTCGGCCTCGACTGTTCTCCGAGAGGTCGACCCACTTCGCCCAAAGGCGAGAGGGACCGTACTGGTAGGCAGTTACGTACGTGTACGTGCACCGTACACACGTAAACATATCTACGATCTTCTCTTTGCGTCGTATAACGGCCTCCCTCGCCCTCTCCCCGCCCCTCCCATCGTGCCGTTCCTTCTTTCTCCTCCAATCTCCTTTTTCCGCTTCTTTATCCGTCTTTGTTCGGCCACGGGTATACACCCCCGGGCATAAGTATCCGCGCAACTATCCGAGCACTTTTTTCTATAAATATCGATAATAAATGTCACTTACACTGCGTGGTCAAAGGACAGCGAGAAAACACGTGTTCACATTCAGGTCGCAACGGTTCGGATAATGAAGGTTCTACTAAAACGTCGGTTGAGCAAACGAACCTGCCTCGAGCGGTGTCGTGTCTGGTATCGTTTTAAAATATTTATTTTCAACTTTTTATTGCGTAATTATATATATTGAATATCACAAATTTATTATCTTAAAGTTCAAATCAGGGGGTACAATCACCGAAAAAGTACTTACAATTTTTTATAATATAAAGACAATTCGATTAAATATGAATGGCTTTCATTGCCGATATATTGATAGATTTCGAATTTCTTGTACTTTCGTCTTCCATTGTACCTCCAGAACACCCTTAATCAGAAAAATACAAGGAATATGTCGGGAAAAGTTTCATAAAAACATAATTGAAAACAACACAGGTTTGACATTAAATTCACATTGTAGTCGAAGGATACACCTCGCGGATAATGGATTCAAATTGTTCATATCGTGCATGTCTCGTTCACGTTACTGTAGCGCAAATGAATAATTACCGGGAATTAGCAAGATGCTCGGATAGTTCTGGCGACGAGTGTACGTCTCGGAGGAAGCATTTCGCCCGCGTATATCGAACAACTATGCCGTAACGTTGGCTTGATAAAGCGTTTCCTTATCGTCACGCTCGATCAACCCCGGGAAAACACGAACGCCACCGTTTTCCCGGTTCGGCCCGCAGCGGAACGTAATTATCCGGTGGTAATTTTCCTTTCTATCTGATTGAACTGCAGCGAAAAGATCCGTCCCGGTTAAGTAGATTATTCACGGTGTTTTCGAGCCGTGTATATATGTGTGCTTGTCCACACGTGGCTCTCGAATTACTAACCCATTTTTCACAGCCGGTCCCATTTGGGGATTCCAGGCGGTGGCTGCTCGGCCTCTGGACTTATTATGTGATGACGGTTGCCACTTTGCCGTGTAATTCTGATGAGTGGACGCCCGCCGGCTTTGGGACACTTGTCTAATGCGAAATGGAGTAGCGGAGCAGTTTTTCTGCGTGGCGTGACAGTATGAGCGAACGATGTTTCTGGCGACGTAAATGGGATTTATCGGGCATCATTTGTCTATTCACTATTTCCAGACTTTTGAATAGCACGGAGGAAGTGAAACTGAATTTTATTTTCCACAACTATACATTTTGATCACGTTCTAATGAGTACCACCTATTTTCAGATTTGTAGCAGAAAGGGCTGATCGTGATGGACAAAGTGCAACATCCGAATTCGTCTTACCATACTCCCACCCACGAGGAAGACAATAGTCCAGAAACAGGAAGTGAAACTGAATTTTATTTTCTGCAACTATACATTTTGATCACGTTCTAACGAGTACCACCTATTTTCAGATTTGTAGCAGAAAGGGCTGATCGTGATGGACAAAGTGCAACATCCGAATTAGTCTTACCATACTCCCACCCACGAGGAAGACAATAGTCCAGAAACAGGAAGTGAAACTGAATTTTATTTTCCGCAGCTATACATTTTGATCATGTTCTAATGAGTACATCTGTTTTCAGACTTTTAGCAGAAAGGGCTGATGGATAAAGTGCAACATCCGAATTAGTCTTACCATACCCCCACCCAGGAGGAAGACAATAGTCCAGGTGGGTCGAGTGTCGGCCCGCGTGAAGTTACTCCGGTATTCCTGGCGGGAGACGACACGTGGTTTCTGCAGTAGCGGCTGGCAGCACGCGGCTCCCTACTCTGCGCTGTACGCCGAGTTCCTCGTCCACGCTGGACGCAATCAGCCGATCCTCAAAGCGCGACCGGTAGTCGAACCGCGTGCACGTGGAGCCCGACGTGGCCTCTGCCTCCGTGGATCTCTCGCGATCTAACGTCGTCCCGATCAATCGATCGCCGGAGGACGCGCGCGCGCGACGTTATCCTCTCATCGAACCATCATCCGTGCCGATTGAATCGACCTCCTCCATTCAACCTTCTCCGCCGTGTAAACGATTACAAACGCGACGTCGATCCACGATAGATCGACTCACAGATATACATATATATATATATACACATCTATATATGTATATGTGCTCGATCTGCGTTAACGAGTGTCCTCGATCGTTTACAAGAGAAAAAACAAAGCCGGTGAATCGATTGGGTTGTTTCAGCAACGATCCCTGTGGAGTCTCAAAGAGAAAAGAGGATTTTGATCTTCAAGAAGTTCAGTGGCACATGTGATCCTCGGGGCAAGAAAAAGATCTACAGTGTCTCTAGTCGGTTTCTCGGTTGGGACCGATCGCGGTTTTTTGCTTCCTGTGCGAGGACCCGGGTGATCAGTGGTGAAGAATGAAGGAGGGGTGAACGGTCGACAGACAGTGAACGAGCTGCTTCAAATCGGTGAGTCGTTTTTTGTACGGTGGCCTTGCTCTTTTGATGGCCGATCGAGAACGGCGAGGTCTCTTCGATCGGTCCTGAGGCTCTCGCTGCCATACCGTTGCTGCTGGCTGCAGCCGGCAGCCGACTTCTCTCTGCCAACAGGTTCTCGCTTGCTCGCGCGCACACACTTTCTGTCGTTTTTGTTCGTCGAATGTGTTATTTTGCTCCGGGGCCCCTCTATCGCTCTTTCTGTTCTACCTGCGTGGAAATCCTGCCGCGAATCTTCGAGAGATATTGCGAATTGAATTAGAGGCTCGCGCGCACGCTCTTTTTGGAACCAAAGCTCGCTGTTCGCTCGCATGATCGGTAGGTCAGCGAGGCTGGTTCCTGGGTCTGAGGGTGTGCTTTCAGATTTCAGTGCTTTTACTCTTGTAGGAATTTTTAAATGTTTCAGGGTTTAAATTAAAGATAGAATCTGCCACTTCGTGATAGGCACATTTAGCCCTCATCCACACGGGTAATTTGTTATACGAATTTTTAAAAAGGGTTAATTTTTTATTTTATTTAAAGGGTTAAGTTGATAGAAAAATGTAGAATAGGTAAAAATTAGTTAATTTTAATGTTTATTAGCGACTTTTTTCGCGAACACTTTTGAAGGAAGCCGAAATAATTGGCTTCCTAATCAGTGAATCGTTCGCAGCCAAAGGTCTCAGTCAACGGTGTTTGGAAACGAGGTATCCACGAATCCTAAGCGTCGGAGTTCGCGAACCCCAGGGCAATTTCCTCTCCGGCGTTTGACACGGATCGAGATGACTGTTATAAAACAAATTACACGTCCGGCGCGTCACTCGACGACCCGCACATCTCTTCGACCGGTCATTAGTATGCCGGTCGCCGGCCCGAAACGAAAGTGACTTAATTTCTGTGAATCGGTACACGCGCGTCCCTCGAATAACAAAAAATCGGACGGCCTCAGCGTTAAGTAATGGGAATCGCGGGCCCCGAGGGAGACGTGACCGACGATCGCGCATAATTACACGCCTATTCCGTGAAGCTGTTATTGGGATTCAATCACCCGGATCATTCGGACGGATTTCTCGACGTACGACTTTTATTAGCTCCTGTTGCCGTGCTTGATGACCGATGCTCTCCGCTCGCATGGCTCAAACAGCTGTTTTCCCATGTTTTCCGTCATTTTAAGCATATTAATGTACAGGGTGAGTCCGAAGAAACAGAATACCTAAATAACTCCATTACATTTCATTATACAAAAAAAAGTCTTAAGATAAAGTTACACAGTTTGAAGGGCCACATGTAATGATATTTTTTTAATGGAATGATATATCTTCATTAACATAATGCTGTAGCTGACAAAATAATGAATTCATCCATGTAACACAATATGACTTTCAACCCCACAAAAATCAAATAAATAAAATTCAACTTTGTCCTATGAAGTTTTTTGTACAACGAAATGTAATGGAGATATTTAGGTGTTCCGTTTCTTTGGACTCACCCTGTATTTTTAACAATTTTTATCCACTCATTTTCAATACACCGTATTCGTGAGAATCATTTATGTTTATGACTTAATACAAGATGATTGCCAAGAAGCCGTCTCATTGCGACGATTCGCATAACAATAGAATTTTACGTGGGTTCTCGAGGGAATTGTGGGGCATTGAGAATTGTAGATCGCGGATCGATGGGGATCGGGGCGACGGAAAAGTGTCCGGTGACTCGAGCCAGGTGATAAATTGCCGACGATCGGTGTACCCGTCCATAAACGCGTCCAATGAATATCTATTGTCTCCGTTACTTTCTCCTGATCGCGACGGCGGAACATCGTGTACTCCGAGAGCCCCTCTGGCGAACGGAAGCCACGTGTTCACTGTAACTACATGTTGACACCTGTTCGATCGGTGGAATCGGTTCTCGGGGAGGAATACCAATTTTTCGGAATGCTTCGAGCACGTTAGAGCATCCGAAGAGCATCTTACGAGCAAGCTAAGCTTAGAAGTAATTATGACATCCAGCTTCATGAACCGTAGTTTCATGAACCGATGGAAACGGTTTTAACGCCAGCAACTTTATTAATAGGACTCGGACGGCTAATTCAAGAACGTTGTTCAGTTTCCCGAGGGCTGTCGAGGGGTAGGTTGGGGTTGGAGAAGTTGATGTAACAGGGCAAGAAGGAACGAAGGTAATCGAGGAAACTGAGGGAGAATTTAGTTGCGAGTCTTTCGCGGACAGTATTGTTGTAGCCGGGGCTCTTTTGTGCGTCACGTTGTGCGCCGGAGTGCTGCTCGGGGGAGAAACAGACTTTCAAAAGTTGTCCGCCCCTCGGAGGCATTGTTGCGAGAAGTCTTCTGAGAAGTTTTCCGAGTGCCGGGGATAAAGGGGAGTCGCTGGATTTTCTTCCCCTGTCAGCCGATGCGATCCTACGGGAGGCTAGATTGACTCTTGGCCTCCGGAAAAGTGGCCGTTGGAAATCGATTCGCGGCCGAGGAGTAGTTTTCAATTTTCAAGTCTCGCAGGTTGCCGATGGTGCCGGGAAATCTAGTTGTATCGCGGCAAATTGAAATGGAATTTCATTCCGTTCTATTTCTTACTTTTACTACTGGCACAATGAAAGGAATTATTGTTGCAAGAATATTATAAAGTGCACTGCATGTTCTAGTATGTTTCAACATACATGTATATATACTTGTATATTCCAACAATTTACAGAAGACACACCCAGATGTACAGTGTCTAATAATTTACAGTAGACACAACCAGATGCATAGTATATAATAATTTAATGAAAGGAATTATAGTTGCAAGAATATGATAAACTGCACAGCATATTCTTGTATATACATGTATATTCCAACAATTTACAGAAGACACACCCATATGTATAGTGTCCAATAATTTACAGTAGACACACCCAGATGCATAGTATTTAATAATTCATAATGAACATGCCCAGATACACAATGCCAAAAAAAATTTATGACAAGAGCAGAGATATCCACACCGCGTAATGATTCGCAAAATTAGTCCCGTTTCTCGGTCTGACCAAGACAGGTCGTTTTCACTAGCAATCTTCCGAGGAGAGTCAAATCGTAGCCAATAATGTTACACTCCGATTATTCGAGGTTGAAGCGGCGGCGGCGTCTCCAGAGGGGAGCCGCTTAACAGTGTCCAATCTTCTTAACAGCATTCTCAAATGTCTCGCTGAGAAAGTGGCGTGTTACCGCAATTAACTGTAAAATCATCGTCTCGCTAGCCAGATGGCAGGAACGATGCGACCGAGAGCCAGGCTGATCAGTGAAAGTGCCACACGTCCGGCCGGTCGCGTTCGTTTTGAAAATCGAATCGACCCGATTCGATGCATTCGCGCGACGTGCCACTGCATTGATTACACTGGCTGTCTGCTGGCTACGTGTCGGTGAAGATAGAAACTCGTGGAATCGTTAAATTTAAATTTCTATAAAATATTAAGGCAACGATAAAATAGAATTGGTGAAATTAAAGCGGAACCACAGGATGTTCGTACAATTATTTTGCAAGAAGTCTGTTGCAAAAGGCAAAATCGGGCCACAGTGTATGGCAACTGAAATTAATCTCCAGCGAGCAGATTGAATGATAAATAATTGTATTGTGGGTCGAAAATGATCCGGGTACGCCTTTTATCAGGCTGTCAAGTAGTGTGCAATCAGATAATTGATCTCGATGCGCGTTGAATTAATATCCATCGCGTAGCCGCAACCTGAAACCATGTTTTTGTCATTTTACTGTCACGGTATTCTTAAGTAGGTTAGACCAGCGTTGTCCTTATTCTCCTCCCGATCGCCTACTTATCTTGTAATCGTTCCGAGATGCAATCAAGCAGACGATAATCGTCGCGGATGCTTATGCAAATTCTTGTTTCATTAGTAAAAGAGAGAACCGGTAGCAGAAATTTATTTTACACTTGATCGGATTATCTTGAACCGAATACATTAATTTGCTATTATGAACCTGATCTTACGTGTGCAACCGGTGCTGCCGGGGTATGCGAATTTTATCGAATCTAGTCGGCAATAATGTGTATGTTGTAATACGTGGCCTGCAACATTCACTGCATTCCATTAGCTTCTTGGAGCAACATTATATTTACTTCGATATCAACGCAATTCCTTCTGGAAATATATAGGAATTAATTTAACATTTCGTACACATCTCGATTATCTCAAATCGATTTTCAAAGTGTTTTCGTGTAAATTTTTTATTACTATTTCCTAAAAAAAAAACAGTTGAATTTCTCCAGGCCCGAGGATCCGGTCGTCAAGCCCGCGTTTCGCTGTCCACTTTCGCTCATCCCACGATCGCGAGACGATAATCTCGAGCTTGTATTCTCATGTTTCCTCGCGGGAGGAGATACCGATCGATTCCGTTTTCTAAATTTCACCGTGTCGCGTCTCGTCGCCGAGAAATCCTTTTGTTCAGGCGTAGAAAGAGGGCGAAGCCAGTCTCTCTCCGATGGCGATCGAAAACGATCGGAAGAGATCGTCGATACCGATGGATTTGCGATCGAGCTGTTCGAGTTCCCTCTCATTGAAAGTTCCAGGTGTTAATTTCATCCGGACGCCTCAACCGCCCTCGCGACGACGACGCTCTCCTCGCGATTGTTCGTTGCGGTTTCCTTCCTCAAGTTCGCGGAACTGGCCTGAAATCGCCAGGGTCACCTGAGCATCGCGATTCCGCTCCAGTTTCGCAAGGATTGCCGATTCGGAACAAATTAGAGCCACTTTTGCCAACACGCCGCACGACGGATTTCCTTCCGATTCTCTCTTTCTTTCTCGCGGCCCCTTTCGCCGGGACAGTTCCCGACGCAGCCGTTAGACCGTTTCGTCGTCATAGTCCCACGACCATAAAAGATCCTGCGATCATCCTCCGTGCACCGACGATCGACCCAAAATCGCGGATCGCGATCGTAAACCGCAATTCAACGCCAAACCTATCGAGATCGGAAAATGGTGTGCCCTGTCTTAGAAAAGTGGCAAGATTGAATTTTCTTAGACCTCCATCGATTTTTTTGTTGCGGTACATAGTTGCATTAACAAATTTGTTAAATTCCCTGATAAAAGGTTTAGTATTTAGGGGTTGCATGGTTGGATAAATGTAGGTCTAAAAGATCGAATAAGAACTCCACTTTTCTAATTTCACTAAAGAACCAGCGAAACGAAATTGTTTTGACGAATGGTCTGTTTATAACTGAAATAAATGTCATCTCGAGATCAAAAAAGAAGTTCGAAGATTGATCCTCCTAATTGCATCGGCAAAACAAGATTTGTCGTCGAGAGAATTCTCTCGAGTATTTTTTCGCAGACCGTGTAAAATGAGTTTGTGAAATTGAGTGCCTCTCGTAATTAAGGATTTCACTGGGTGACCACCAATTTCACCGTAATCTCTGTCTTCGACCTTAATGCACGCGTTCGAGAGAATTTTGCTGTGGTCATGGTGCTGCTGTTTCGAATTATGATCGAATTCTGAATTGTTCGTGCTGATGCGAATGTGTACGGTTGTTTTGAGAGAACTACATTATCCATGAAAGGATCATTTGCTGCGATCAGTCATCCAATTTGCACTCCATGCTGTACCTTCAAAGAAAAATGTTGCAGAAAATATTTATAAGTGCCAGTATTTTTGTACACGATGTAAGTGCAATTTCGGTCCTGAAGTTTTCTAAAACGATCTAAATGAATTTTGTATTTGAATCTGTTTTTTTAATTTAAAAATTTACAGACGCAGTTGTTTCTTCTTTCTTGAAAAGGATCCATACTATTTAATTTAATTTCTGATCGAACCTTTGCGCCGAGATCATCAATACTTCTTGTTATGATCTAAATGATCTTTTAAAAGAAGCTTCGAGCGGCTGCCATATCGGCTTTGACATTTAAAATCAATTTCCCGAGCATTAGCGAGGAGCGGAATAAAATGTTGAGAAGTGGGCGTGCATGGAGATACGATGGTGCAGTTTACGTTCAATTACATCGTTAGCCTAACGACCGTGCCCGGCATCAACGTAAACAACAAGGATACACGTTGCGACTGCAGGATGCAACGGTGGTGTGTTGTTTGTCACGTAGGAATCCTGCGGCGTGTACATAGTACCATCGTCAATTACACCGTGAAACGAGTAGATCCGCGAGGAATCGAGCGAAATTGCGAAGCGATTCGATTCCTCGATCGGAAATGACGTGTTTCTTCGTGGAAACATCCGGCGCGAGATTGAGATCGTTTGCGAGCACGGCCGACGCGACGGAAGCACGAAATTCCTCTCCGTTCGTTTCCGTGTTCCATCGGATTCCACGTTTTCTTCGTGCCATCGAAGTTAATTAGATCGGCCGACGGTTTATGCAGCAAGGTTTAATATTCGGCGTATAACGAAGTTAAGAGTTTTAATCAAGTACGCCGAAGTTGTTATTCAATTGCGGACTTAATGAAACTCCGAGCCAAGTCCGAAGCATTAAATATTAACCTGGAATATTATTAGAACTGCTGGCTTGTAGAATGCTAGATTGATAACGTTCCTAAATAAATCCACTAGGCTTTAACTGATTTAATATTTATATTCCGGTGATCAGCGTTCCGAACTATATTAACGAAATAAGTTTCTTTAGAGTGCTAATGTTTTCGCGATGATAAATATTCGGTTACGGTTTGATCGATCTAATAATCAGGGTAATTAGGCTTCTCTGTGCTGTACTGCGAAAATTAGACACCGTTTTCGCTATCAGCACGATTACGAATCGGAAACTGGCGGGAAAGTAGTTCGAATTTACATTATACTTTATGCAGAAGACTATGAGGACGATGTTCCTTTGCTGTAATAAATAGTGTGCTATGTTCTGACCGATTTAATAACTACTTGCGGGTAATTAGGCGTCGCTTTAATAAAGTTGGCCAATGTGCTTCGCGTTCTTAAAAATCAAAGCAGACGGGAAAGTCGTTTCAATTTAAATTAATTTACATAAAATATTATGTAGATGGTGTTCCTTACACCAATAAATATTCTTCAACATTATGAACGATTTTATAATTATTTTGAGATAGTGTGGCGTGCATCAATAATGTCAGCTATAACAGTTTTCATTTTGATAAATTACTCTCTCTCTGTCTCTTCGCGTAGAATACTGATGGGGATCTCAGCATCAATAAATGTTCTGCAACATTATGAACGATTTCATAATCATTTCGAGGTAGTCGACTGTCTACGTAGCTGAAATAATGACCAATACTTTTTGCAAAATTAGACTCAGAAAAGGGCGAGAATGTGGAACGAATTGCAATTATTTTACCTAAAATATTGCACTGATAATTCTATTTTATATGACTGCCTTCATATTTATTCTCCTATAATTAGAAATCATCCATAAATTTCAGTCTTGCTAGTTTTAAAATCGGAAGAAAACGGGATAATGGTTATTTATTATATGGACGATATTATTAGCAACAATAAAAAGTCATTCGCATTCTCACTAATTTACGACTAACTGCAACAATGTTAGTTCATTGTATTTCGAACATATTCAAATAAAACGAAGGCGGTAGAGCAGTGAAAATAACTTTGCTACTTTGCACAGAGCAGATTCGCAACTGTAAAAGATTTTACTTCCCCGTGAAGACTTTAACCTACTTAACATTCGCTTTTAATTAGTCGTTTCGCGATCGCCACGATAAAATCAGCGAATCTCGCTGTTTTTAAGCCGTAAAAAAGGCGGGAAAGTGGTTCGAATTGAAACCGACTGGTGGAATGTCTAACAAACAGCGAATTACGAAGGGGCTAGCCATAATTCGCCGGGTAGCGACGATATTAACAGATGCACCGCTAATTGCACCTGTATTCAGCGTGCGGCGTGCAACGCGCAATTTCGAGCATCCGACGTGGAATTTCAATGCGGATTATTATCGGACGGGCTCGGTATCGATCGCTCGCTGGAACCAAACAACCATATTCGTCGACCATAAACTCTGCGAGCTGACACGGGTCAGCTACGCCCTCGAATCTGTACAACAATCTTCACGTAACAAACATTATACAACAAATGCACACTAATTTATTATTTTTTTGTTTTTATTAAGCTATAGAACCCCAAATGGGATTATTAGCAGTAATCTATTATAATTGTGTTTGTTGATTATCGATCGTAGGGTAGTTTATAACAAGAATTATAGATGATATCTTATATATTTATCTATAATAAATTAAAGCAATCGTGCTAGTTATTTAAAGTAATCGATTATTGCTGGGAATAATCTATTATTTCGTTGCTTCTTATCCACTTTGTACTTCATCGTCTTGTTAGTCATAATTGTGATATTCGCTTGATTTTTAACCTAATCTTCCCAGTATCAATATTTCCGTCAACTCGAATAAGTGATCCTCGTCGATACGGTCATTAGCGAACGCGACCCTGTTTCCCCGTGGCAATCGGTGAAATTTATCGATCAGCGAAACTCTCTTTTCCCTCGCGCCTCGCTGACAAGATCTAATAAATGGAGCCCGGGAATGATACTCTGTCCCATCGAATCGTAATATCGTCGGGGACGGTCTTTCGACGCGTTTCCGCTCGTAAACCATGAAAAATGGCCGAGCGAAATGAGCCATCGGGGAACGTCCCCCCCCCCC
This sequence comes from Lasioglossum vierecki, assembly GCA_028455595.1. Lineage (NCBI taxonomy): Eukaryota > Metazoa > Arthropoda > Insecta > Hymenoptera > Halictidae > Lasioglossum > Lasioglossum vierecki. Next base: position 4,433,235 of record CM052339.1, read on the forward strand.
CCCCGTGAACGTAAACTAATCCCGGGAACGAGCGAATGGGTTTACCATACCGAAGAGAAATGAAGAGATAAACGCGCGACTCGCTAATATCGGTGCCTGATATTAATCTGAACGGTAATTTGTTGGACAGTGTTTGGTCGGAATCGGATTTAATATTGAAAATTGATCCAGCTACGCTGTAGGTAACTATTACCAAATGATTTCCTACAATTTCCGCATTAATTACAGTGATTCTTTGGAAACGGCTCTCACGGTGCGACACATTGGTAAAAACAAGGTTGCAAACCGAGTGTTCGTTTCGTGATCCACGTTCCGGACATTATCGCACGGTAAACATACCTCTTAATAATATAAGTGGCCACCGACACGAACCGAACGGAACAAAAAATAATTGAACATTCAATTTCAGTCGTGCCGGGGGTCTCGGAAAAAAAGGAAAGTCCCGAGGTGCGAGGCGACCGAGAGAATTTCCCGCGAGGCCTCTCTTCAGCTACTTATACACCTTGTTCACGCAACTGCCAATCAAGGAACGAGGAACGATCTCCGTCGCGATTCGAGTTCGGTTCACGATCGCGACGGGATCGCGCGCTTAGGTGAAAATGCGAGGCTCGTTCGGGGCCGTGCCTTCCCACGAGCCCGATGTCTCTCTCTCCCGTTTCACTTGGCACACACGATGCGATGCAATGCGATGTGATGCGATGCGATGGCAGCCCCGGCTAGACGAGATGTTAATTATTCACGATGATGCACGTGTTATTAGCCTGCGAGTGCAGAACGGGGCCCCCAGAGCCCTCGGGCCCCCCCGGTTATATATCCGTTTCATGGGAAATGGCCGAGTTCCAGGCCCCGGGGCCATTTCACGCTCCATTTTTAGTCGTTACCGTCACGCTCGTCCAGCCGACGAACCTTTTAGCGATAGGACTTGGGTTAGGTCTGGGTCGTCGGGACTCGGATTTCTCTTTCGGAACAAGCTTGAATCTTTAACCGGATGATCTTGTTATCGGGCAATCTCATTGTGATCTACCGGGATTGGAAAAATTAGGCTGAACAGTCGTTTGAGTCGACATGGCTCGAGTTTCCCCTGCAGAACAAGCTTGAATCTTTAATCGGATGATCTTGTTATCGGGAAATCTCATTGTGATCTACTGGGTAGACAGTTCCAGATTAAGCCAGCGAGGGGTCCGTAGAAAATGTCACCAGGGGGCTAGGTTTTGTACGATAATATAATAAAACACGATTAATGAGCTTTTTTTTAGCAAAAATATCTGAGAACGGTATCAACCAAATTTTGGGTCAATTTTATACGGGGCTTAATCCGGCACTGGGTCTGGAAAAATTAGGCTGAGAACAGTCGTCTGGTGACTCGGTTAGCTTCGGAGGATGTAGGTTGGGTCAGTCGTGTCACAAAAGGTTGGAAATTATATGCGCGATGTGATAAAAGAATTAGGCTAATTTTTAGACAGTTCTACAGTAGATTGTCAGTTTGAGTTAGGTAGGAATTAGGCTGAAAGCAGCCACGTGGGTAGACTAACTCGTTCAGTTTACCAAGCCTGAACAGGTAACCCTGTTTTACGGTACACGCTGCACTGCCACCGGACTGGCTTTTATTTACAATGTAACCAACCTGACAGAGGGACCGCGAAGGGTCAATGGTTGTAGCCCGTTAAAACTGACGCGGCAATAAATTGAACTCGCCGATTTCACCGGGGACCGCTTCACAAAAAAGAGATGGCGCCGCTTCCCCGTGGGGAAATGAATATATCGCGGATGCGACATTGCTCGAACGAAACAGGCCCGATCATTGAAAAATATATAATATCTCTCATGTACACGAATACAAGAGAAGCACTGGAAAACTAGAAATCAATAAGAAGGTTAGTTTCGTGAAGTGCCACGAAATGCTCGCGAAGCAAACAACCCTAGTAGCACAAAATATTGTATACACATTCGTATAATATTAAAAAGAGATTCAATCTTTTTTAATATTCAAATATATATATATACATACAATATATGTTTTATATTAAGTATGCATAAATATTCAGAAAATATCTATTTCATGTTACGAGAAACATATTTTGTTCTAAATAATAAATGAATCTTTATTTCATATTAGAAGTAGAATATATTTTCCTAATATACAAATAATATTTGTTCAATATTATGAAAAAATTATTTCTTTCTCATTATAAAACAAATCTTTGTTTAATAGTAGAAACAGATAATGGTTGTCCTTGTACATTGTACATGTATACAATATTTTAATTAAAAAATCTTTTTCCAATCTTCGAACAAAAATATCCATTTAATATTTTTGTGCTACTAGGGAAATTACGTCTGTCAGGTAACACGATTACAGTGGTAGAAAATGGTAGTAACTACATCCTTAATTAACAAGTTTACATTTGCATTAATGTAGCAATCGACTGGTGCAACCTAATAATGTACAAAAAGAAAACATTAAATTCCCCTAAGAAACACGAGCGAAAACTAGAAATCCATAAGAAAACAATAACTGTTCGCAAGTAAAAGCATACTGTAGTCCCATAAAGATCAAGCTCGAGCAGGCCCGAGCAGGCCCGCGGAGAAAAATGCTCGCGGACCAAACAAATTGCGTCCGCTAGAGGACGCAATTACGAGGCATAATCACGCAGCTCGTCGCCCGTACGGCGTAATATTTCAACGCGTCTAACTGTAACGAATCGTCTCGGCTCGGCTCAGCTCCTCTCGGCTCAGCTCGAGCAAAGCGAGCAGAACAACAGAAAAGCGTAAAAGGCTGGCGCCAGCGAGCGCGCCGGGTTAATTAGACTAAACCAGTGATCCTGTGCGCACACAGCTTGTGGAACATGAAAAAAAAATAAACAAATCCGTCGAACCGGTTGAATCTTCCGTGAGCGATTCCGAGTGAGTCGGGCTCCGATTGTAGTCCCAAAGGGGCCCACCGATGAAAATCGCCGCGATAAACCATCGAGAGCGAGCACGGCTACACGGGGCCCGGGCCCCATCGGGCTTTACCACGGTGAAAAAATTGCCGACCGCGGATCGTTAATTTCGCGGCTCGCGCGTAAAATGTCCGGAATTGATAGTTAACGGCGCGGAATTTTTCCGAGGATACCGTTCCACCGATCTGAAAGCGTCGAAGATCGCCGAACGAAGATAAGAATTTTCGGGAACGCAGTGACCTAAATAATGATAGGTTCATATCATCTTTATGATATAACAATCTTTTCATGCAACATTTCTCTCTTTTATTATTAGTACGTGATTCGTTACAATGTAATTAGTAGAACATATAATGTATTTATTTATCACTATTACAAAGATTTGGAATTTTTGTACTAAATAAATATAGGTTCACTTAATCATTTTCTAGTTGGACTCAACAAAATGTCACAAATATAAGTACAAATTAATTATATGATTTGGTTCTCCGTTGTTTTTTATGACCTCAAAAAAAATATCCTTTGTGTGACATTGAGTCCATTCATTTCCGTAAAGTCTCTGATCCGATCTGTGACCACGCCTCTTCGATGCCATTTTTTAATTCATTAACCATTGTGTATTGATTGCCATTACTGTAAACTTTTCTTGAAAAAATGCCCCATAGATTTTCAATGAAGCTGAGGTCTAAACTTCCATCTGAAAATATGTTTTAATTTAATAATTTAATAATATAATTATCGTGTTGGAAAATAAAATTTGGACCACCAATTCTGTCAGCATATTCGTCTAACTAATATTCTAACAGTTCATCTCAAACAAAGTCGGCCCACTTTCGAAACAGTTCTCTTTTATGGTATCCACTGCGTGCGACACGGGACAGTGAATGTGTTAAATAAATAAGAATATTTTCGGTAAAAGAGTATAATTTTGGGTGTTTTTAGTGAGCTCCGTCACGCAGGAAACAATTAGCGTGCTCGGTTGCAGACGGGGTCCGAATGTGTGTCAATCGAAAGCCGGTTTCTAGGTGGCGTCCCCGGTCTCTCGACGGCCGACGATTTTCAGCGTGGAATTAATGGTGGATCGTTAATGCCGCGGCGTAATTACGCGTTTTGCATGGGTCCCGATGTTAACGCACGGGCATTAATACGGCCGCGTGTAATAACGGGCCGAGAGCGTTCCATTGATTCATCGAGTCGTCGCCGATCGACCGGGACCACGGGTTCTGATTTATAGTCGTCGGAGATGTGCGAATATTTGCCTTGGGGGTGGGACAACAGTCTCCAAACAAATCGGCCGATCGTTCTAAATTGCGATCTAAATGCCTTCGGTGGTCCCGCGTGTGTTCTGCTTGTTAGAACCGTTTTGCTCGTTTTCTACACGTGTGCAGAAATGCACGTGTAGCTCTCTTAACAATGTGGGGGTGGCTAGTATCGATTCAACATTCCTGCGAAATTCTCGGTCTATGTTTAGAAATCGATTTTGCTCGCCGAGGATGTTTCTTTTCGTTGTTCGGTGTGCGAGATAGAATTTTATCGTCGATACGGATACGGAGCAAAATGATAAAAGAAGATTTAATCGTCGCCTTGGAAACGAGAGCTGCGAACAATTATTTCTAATGGACGGATCGATTAAAAATGAATTATCCGTGGAAAAAAAAGGGATCGCAATTTATGCAAAAAGTTGAAACGTGGACGAACGTACGCGGTACCCTGTAAAAATGAATGTGATGCGCGCATGCAGGCACGCCGGTCTCGTGCACGGAGCAAAGTGGGTCACTTTTACCCCCCGTAGCAAGCTGGATCGCGAGATCGCGATCGAAGATCGGGATCAAGGCCCGTGTGATACGAGTCGATCGCTGCGGTGTTGCGTGGCGTCGAACGTGAGCTGCATCAACGATGCCACGCGTGCATGCAGGTCGTTGCAGCCCATTTTCACGGTGATTCGCCTATCCTAAATGTTCCTTGCAATCTACCTTCATCGTTCAACACAATGATCTATTAGAAATTCGTTTTCAATCTTCTACTACAGAGAACAACGTAACAGTGCACTTCTGCTCATGTATTCTCATTTTTCTATTTTACTAAATTTTCTAATTTATAAAATAACTGCTTCGTGGTTATTTGTCTCGCTCATTACATGATTCAATTTCCAAGATCACAGTTATTATTATTTAGACGGACAGAAGCTCTTTTACATAAGTGTTTACAAAAAAAGAGGAAGATACAAGACTACTTTTCTAATAAGGAAGAAGGGACATGCACAAAAAGACAGAAAAAAATAAAAAACAAAATAATACTGGTACAATCGATAGGTATTATTATATAATCCAGCGTAGTTGCATTATTATTGCAATAGTGTTATTCATAAGTAGATTTCGCTTTAAGTGTTTGAAAATAGAAATTTATTTGCGCAAGTAGACAGGACCAATCAGTGATTGTTAATTAAATTAAAAATAAAGTTATAATCTAATGGAAAGAATCGTCAAATATCGTCTTCCCGACCGACAACATTCGACTCGAAATGAACCGAAAAATAATAGCAGCGTGTCGATCGCTTTCTCAAAAGCAGAGCTGAAAGATACAGATGCCTATCTAGTCACAGTCCACCGCATTGACACCGAACCCGTACTTAAACGGGCCCCGTAGAAAGGAACAGATCAAACAGTAAAATCATCGTTTCCGAGGCAGATCGATTCGTTCCGTGAGATCCCACGTCGAACGATTTACGACGGAGGTACCCGATCTCGATGGATCGAACGCAATCGTGATAACTCCAATTATTATCGGCGTGCTACTTCATAAATTTACGATCCAGCGGACGAGGTGCATTTGTCCCTATCGATCGTAGATCCGACCGCGAGATTCCCCGTATCGTTTACATTGTCGCCGGAGCCCCGTTCCTCGATCAAGATATCACCGATCTGTGTGGATCGATGTTCCTTGAAAAATTCGAAACACGAGCAGTATCCACGCGAGAACGATAATCAGATCGTTGCTAAAAAGAGAAGCACTCTAATGATATAGTGCTGACGTCCCTTCGACTGTAAATCAATGTGAAATTGTTAACCGATCCTCCCTTCCGAATCAAACATATTCAAACCGTGTTCAAGAAAGAACATTAGCGATTTTTATCGCGGTTTAAGAAGAAATTAAAAACTATTCAATAGTTTATAGGAAACACAAACGACGTGCTAACTCGTCGTTCCCCGTTGAAAGGTCAACAACATCGAGTAAGTATCTCTTGGCTCTGAAATGCAATTGCGCACAATTCAGACTGAATTCGGTATCGAATTTTTCTATCCGGCAAACGAACCGATCGATACAGGGAGCAACTTCTCCAATTAATTCACGACAGCGGAGTTTACACAACCATCCAATTTATCGAACACAGCACGTTTCATCTTCCAGTTTTCAAAGGCCGTTTGCGCTCGGTGGAAATCAATTTCCATAATTCCGGGCAACAGCAGCAGTCGATGCTTTTCGAAGAGCGCGTGGAATTAATTAATTTAATGGTTCTTCCGTGGATCTCGATAAACAACGCGAATTCACAGTGGCGTTTCTATTCGCAGTTTCTATTTGAAAAGCGGATAGAAACTTCGCGCGAACGAGACAGAGACAGAGAGAAGAAAAAGGAAAAAATATCCGTGCCGCGGCGCGGCGGGGGAATGAATTCAGAGCCGAATGGAGAGACTCACGGTGACGAATCATCGCATGATTCCCGCAACGCGAGAAAACGCGGCGTGCCACTATAACTCTCGTGGCGTAACATCGAGCCGAACCGGCCCCTGTCGCCATTAAAATGCATCGTACGTCGTGGAAACACCCTTTCTAACAGTTATAGACCGCCCGCCATAAATTTTACTGGTACGAGCAGCCTGCTCTAAATGGCCACGCGAGATTTCTACCGGGACAAAACGGCCTCCACTTAGGAGCCAGCCTTGCCAATCATCGATTCAAATACCTAATATCACTCCGCGATCCCATTCCCGGATGTTTTGCCTCGGAAACCACCTACGAAGCGGCGATCCGACCATTTTTCCCCCTTTTTTTATCGACGACCAGCGATCTTCTGTTTTATTTTCCCAATCCTCCCTTTTCCGCTTTTCTTACACGTTGATTTCCTTTTTCTTACCAGCACAGATCTTTGATCCTTCTTCGCTGCTTCCATCCATTGTTCCACTTCTTCCATTGTTTCTTTTCTACCGCTAGCTTTTTTTTCGCCTTCCGCTGATATTTCTTACGAGGCAGAAATTACTTTACGCGCTAATTCGAAGTGGAGTTTCTTGCAACCCTTTTTCATCGACGACCAAATTCGAAAATTGATATTTCTCGTTCAGAGTTTCAAAGCAGCAATTCCTTTTCTTATCGGATATTTGTCTCATCAGTTTCTTCTCTCTAGCGCATCGAATCGAATTTTTTTCACGACGATCCATTCTTCTGTGCAGCAATCACCGACGCCCATGTCGTGTGGCGTTCACCCGTCGACCTTCTTACGAGAGATCCGTCGACTTTTCCGTCCGTCGTCCTCGATCTTGCTTGTCTAAACCGGCGAGGAACCGGGGGATCGGCGATCGCAAGCCAGCACCTCCAGGCTCCGTGATAGATGACACGCTTCCGATAACGAATGACACGCGATGATTCCCATGCGATATCGGCGCGGCGATTCCTCCTCCAATATCCTCGGCCATCCTCGGCTATCCTCGCTATCCTCCTTTCTCTCTCTCTTTCTCTTTCTCTCTCTCCTCTCTTCTCGACTTACTGTGTGTCGGCGTCTCGGAATAGCCGGTTGTTCTCGAACTGCTTCTCTGCTCGTGATCTTGATCGCGATCGAGCACTCGGACATTATCTTTCATCACGTGCCGGAAATTAGCTCCGCGGTTTCATTCGTTGGCTGATGAAAATCCACCGGTTTCCACACTGTTTTCTGTGTCACCTGTGACCGGTGTGACGGCCGTCTCTGATTTTCTGATCCGTTGTGGGAGACACCGGGAGAAACTCGCGCTTCGGACTTTCTACATAGTTAGTTTGTTAGGTCCGTCTGCTGTCCGGATTCGAATCTTCCATCGTGACCCCGCAAATTGCAATTAACCCCCGCAGAATCGCAAAGTCAACCGTTTGTTTCGAAAGCCACACAGAGCCTCATCTTTCGCTCTCATTTTTGGTAACAGTAGGCAATGTCAACACTTAGCAATTGAGAGGTGACCTCGCTAAAAATTGCTGTACCATTATTTACAATATTGTTTACATTATTAAATATGCTGGTATCTAATCAGTTACTACACATTTTCCATATACAATGGAATTATTCTAGGTATTGCTTTTGCTTTGAATCTTTGCAAAATTAAAAAATGCAACTACTCAGGATTATATGATAATTCCTAACGATTGTACCAGTATTATTTTGTTCTATCTTTTTTTTTCTTTGTCTTCTTGTTCATGTCCCTTCTTTCTTATTAGACAAGTAGTCTTGTATCTTCCTCTTTTTTTTTGGAAACACTTATGTAAAAGAGCTTCTGTCCGTCTGTAATGAATAAATAATAATAATAATTTTATTGATCATTCTCAACACTATCTCTCAAAAGATGCTCGCCATCAATTTCACTCCTCGATACACCTGTACTATGTAATCAATGGATTACAAGCCAATAGTATGGAACGAGTTCACGATTGTTCTTCGAGGAGTCACTCTTACGAAAAGGATCTCTGTCCGCGCTAATCAACGGCAATTATCTCGCTTGTCCAGCAGCGTGGTAGCCAAGTGCAACGATGCGCCTAGTTAGAAAGGAGCCGGACGGCCGTTGAACGATTGACGATAAAGTGTCCACGGGCTTACGAATCGCTCGGCGAGGTCATAGGTGATCGATCCTATCCGTGGAAGCGGCCGTACGCTGAAAACAGGTGTGGCGATACGCGGAAACACCTCCGTCGGTATTTTCTTTTCGCCATATACGTCGAGTCGGAATCGAGGCTCGCCATAAAAAGGTCGCGCGAATGCTCCCGCGCGCGTCACCTCGCGAAATGCATTTCTCTGGCCATCTTCCTGACAACTTCTTGCTTCCGGTTCCGTAAAAAAATCGCCTCTCCATTCAAGTAGACGGTGAAGTTGCACTGAAATTTTTCCGACAACGGAAACTCTTATTCTTTAAGCGTGTTCTGGATGAAAATGTTGGGTTATTAATAATGATAATGCAACTGGCAAAACACTGCAGTTTATATGCATATTTTTTATTTCTTCCTCCACTTTGAGTCCGCTAGCCGAACAGTCAAGTGGTCCTTCCGCGCTGTTTAATAAAACAGTATCTTAAAGTTAATTCTCCAGCATTTCAGTAATTTTCTAAACTCATTTCCTAACAGACAAATGTCTAAGGATACATATTGAACATTTCAGAATATTGACAATAAAATATCGATGGTCTAAAATGGCGTTTCACGACGTCTCCGATGCCTCATCAAATCGATTTACGTAAACCGTGTATGTTTTCCGCTAATTGCGACCAGAGGACGTCCAAGATTTCTCCTTTTCCAGCTGGCCTCTAGTCCGAGCGCGATTATTCGACTCTCGTGAAAGCTCGCGTGTCTGCCGGTACGATTTTTCTAACCGCGCGATGATATTTCGCATGCACACACGCCTCGGAATGCGATCCGCGGCGATCGCGATGAGAAAACGCGATAAAACGTTGACCGACCGCGCGCCGTTTATTAATAATGTATTAATTTGTTACGCCGCGCGAGAAGAACGACCGAAACAACCAGCCGGATAAAACAACAGGAAGAAACACGTAATTGGACAGGCGAAAACGACTCTGACGGGCTGGATGGTTTTATTCGTATGATTTATTCACCAGCTGTGTATGCGAGTTCGTGAGCATTCCCATAAGGGTCCACGACCACGTTCGACAGACATGGAAACTGTTAGATATAGCCACACTAGATCGCGCTTTCGACGATGTTACCGAATAGACGTAACGAGCGGATCCATAGAAATTAGCACAACACCGGGATTCGCTACTGAGAGGAGTCGACTGTATGATCTACCAAGAGAACGATGTATGCGGTGCTATGATCACAGCGAAGTAGTAAAGACGAGCACATTTCATGTGAATTATAACTAAGTTTAAACAAAGTTGATGTTTCTGACGCACCGGTTCGATCAATTTAATCGAAAATAATTTTCTTGCTTTACGATCGACGAATAAAAAAAAGTTTATAATTCAGAGAACAATGTATGCGGTGCGTGCTATATACACAGCAAAGTAGTAAATGTAAAGACGAGCACATTTAATGTGAAATTATAACTCAGTTTAAACAAAGTTGATGTTTTTAACGCACAAGTTGGATCAATTTAATTGAAAGTAATTTTCTTGCTTTACGATCGACGAATAAAAAAAAGTTTATAATTCAGAGAACAATGTATGCGGTGCTATATACACAGCAAAGTAGTAAATGTAAAGACGAGCACATTTAATGTGAATTATAACTCAGTTTAAACAAAGTTGATGTTTTTGACGCACAAGTTGGATCAATTTAATCTAAAGTAATTTTCTTGCTTTACGATCGACGAATAAAAAGAAAAGTTTATAACTCAGTTTGTTCCATAAGTGTCTTGTTTCAATACAGAAACGTTTAGTACGACGCGAGAGTGTCCAGCACGAAATCGCTTTCTTCTCGATCTTCGGAAGAAACTGGGTCGTTTGTGACCCCCGCCGATGTTCTTCCCTCTAACGGAAGCTTGAACGGTTCGCGTCGCGTGGTAATTCTGTAGAAAGTCGGCGGATATAACCACAATGGCACGCGACCGTCTTGGGAATTTGTTGAACCATGATTATTCCTTAAATCTACTTGATGTAAGTATCGTAAAGGGTAGTTTTTCCACAGAAAATGTACAGTTTCACGATCGCAAATAAGAAAGCTAGGTGCGGCTTCTAATTACTCGATTGAAAAGACAGAGAATTGTCAAATAGTTGGCGAGAGTCCGAAAAACAATTTTCTACGGTTTCGACGGTGCATGGCGCCAAGGAGGAAGCTTTTCATTTTCACGATCACGAGCAAAATAGCCCGTCGGCTTCCGATCGTTCTCGAGACGGGCAATTTTCCGAGTCGGTTTTCCCCGTGGCGTTTCCAGACACGCTCGCGTGTCTGGTTGTTTCCACGGCGCGTCTCCTCCCATCCAACAATAGGCACGAAAGTAAAAGGTAAACGGTGGCGGCAACCCTATCTAATGCGAGTCAGCGAGCAAGCGTCTGCCGGCGCGGCGTTCTGCGGCTAATTTGGAGAAAGTTGGAGGCATAACGGCGATTATCGGCGCTGAATGGACACACGGGGCCCGTGAACGACGACGAGCGGCTACGCGGCATCCACTCGCGGGATTCCACTTTTTCGCTTGCGAAACGGCCCCGAAGGCTCGCTCGCCCGCGTATTAAGAGCAGATCGCTCGTTAGTTCCGTTTAGACGATGGTATCGCGCGCGTGCACGCACGCCAACGCGTCCGCCGGCTTAGAGAGCGCAGAAAACGGGAGATAAAGGAAGACAGAAACACAGTGCAGGAAAAGAAAGAGAGAGAGAGAAAGGGAGACTGGGGCTGCACCTTTCTTTAATTAGCGTCGAGGAGAGGGGGCACAGGAGCCGCAATTAAATCCGCCTCGGCAACTCGCAGCGCCGCGATAAATTCGTCGGGCAAACAATTAGACACCGTGTAAAAGATTAATAATTTTAATCCGGCTCTCGGAGAGCGGTAAACGAGAGGGAACGATAACGACCATGACCTCGGCTATATTCCGCTGATTCCTTCCTGTTCCACGCTGATTGGGGGATCGGCGAATACCGATCGAGGGCGTCGGTTATTTATGCGATTCGTCGGCACTACCGCTACGCTGTTGCGTGTCCTGTCCCAACAAACCGAACCCAGAGCCCGGCAACGTAATCTTTGAGTGATCAGGGTGGATTGATCTTTCGAGTATCATCTAATTTCAACCCTTAGCACTCGAGCGGTGACTCTGAGGCACCACTTAAAATTGCATGTTGGTATCTAACCAATTATTACACATTTAAGTATTGCATGTGGTATTATATCGATTTCATATTCATGAAATGAAGAAAATCATATAGAATGAACTCGATTGTGCCAGTATTATTTTGTTTGTCTTTTTGTGCATGTATCTTTCTCTTTTTCTGTGTAAACACTTATGTAAAAGGGCTTCGGTCCGTCTATAAATAATAATAATAATAATAATAAATTATTCTAGTTCGGAAAAAATGTTTAATTTTGAAATGGTCTATAATGGATAGACATAATTCGTAAAGATCGAGGACCATTGAACAAATCTGAAACATATTATCTAGAGACCACCCCACATTAATTGCAAAGCCTTTGCTACCTATCAATTTCAAATCCATCCACACGTACAATCAGGACTTGAAAGTATCGATGAATTATATCGCTGGTCCCTCGAGCAAGTCTCTATCGATTTACATCCCTCCGAAGGACCCGGTGCCCGTGCAACGGTGCAGCCACGCTCGGATCGGTACACGATCCTCGGATTTGCATAAAGCGTGGGTATACCCGTTCCTTCTTGGCGAGGACGTCGCTGGGTAGACGCACCGGGTCGCGACGAACAATGCAAGGAGAATGCGTGTACCGGTGCACCTGTCCGTCCCGCTTCGACGTAACTTTAATATGTAACTTCCGCCCACGCGTGCCCGCGCCGAACGATCGTTTCGCGCGCTCTGCTCGTTCTGGCTGCTCCTCTCAGTGAAAGTATCGCCGTTTCCGGCGTGACACCACTGATTCACCGGTTTCCGCGATTTCTGACGAATCAGGGAGTTCCCCACCCTAATCTACACGATGACTGTCCACTCGCCACTGGCAACATGCGAAAGCATTTTATTTGAGGGAGGAGGGAGGGAGGAATGTTATTTTTGTAGATTTTGAAATTTTTCTAAAAACACCAGGTGATTGCTTTTGAAAGAAGGAAGTCTTCAGGTGGTTTCCGTTGCTTGAAATTGACGACGGTAATATTTATTTTGCTAGAAGATCCGCAGTTAGTGAATTTTTCATATGTTTCTGCAAAAACGGTACTTTTAGCCCTGCTCCGAAGGATTCTACGTAGGCCGGTGCAACGATGGCCGCGCGATTGTTTAAACATGAGCCGGAAATTCTCAGATGAGCACAGATATCCTGTACAGTCGGTGAACGAAGTATAAACTGCTATTTTGTATGTCATGTTTATAAAACAGTGCGTTGTTCTTTGGACTGGTTGCATCTTGCTTTCCTAGACTGTGCGCCGCAGTCTGTAAATTTAGATTGTCTTCGGATAATTCAACGAAAGTAGCAATTTGATACAGAGTTGCTTATTCCAGTAACAATCTCGAGGAATTAGAAGCAAAATGAAAATTTTATGGGAGGCTCGTTAACATATCTCTCTCTTTCTCACTCTCCGGGTTTCCGTGCACACCCGGATTTATTATGATTGCATACATAGAATCCAGCGGTCGGTTATTAAATTTCGTAGAATAATGTCCGTAATAAAGCTGAATACAAACTACTTATTTTCGTGTCCGGAGAAACTGCTTCGAATCGACATGATAAATTACAAATTGATTCATAAAAATGTCAGCGAACGGTAGCGCGGTCCGACAATTAATTCGCCCATTTACACTAATTGGCTATTACGGGCAATTTCAAAGACGGCGAGGAGCATATTTCAGTTTGTTACAAGACTACGAACAATCAGGACGTATTAACGAGTACAATAGTGTGCTACGCGGTGTTTTCACAAAGTGTTGAGTAAAACGCTTTCTCTCGGGAAAGAAACCATTCGACAATTTGTCTGCTTTCTGATCAATCAAGATCAAGAATTGTCGATCACAAGAACATAGTACAGTATTTTATCCATAAATGTCCCAAAAGTCTGACCTGTAAATGTCCCAGATGGGCATGAAGCTCGAGAGTAATCTTTTATTTATTGTAAAAACTTATGTATAAGGGCTTCAGTCCGTCTAATAATAAATAACACTTCTAATAATAACATTATAAACCGAATTCGATATTATTCGTAATAATCTTGATGCTGGGTGTATTAAAATCGAGGAATAGCGAGATGAAACATCCGGAGAGGCCTGAAAGTAAACTGAAAACATGACAAACGCATTCGCTGTCAGCCCACCGGGGCGTCCCGCAGAAAGCTTCCGTTTAATAGCGTCTCCAGCATGTTATTACGCGTGATTTCACCGTCGAGTGGCCATTAACCATCGAAGTCGGTCATGAACGCGACTGGCAGCGCGTCCTAAATCGTTCCGAACCGTCGAAAATACGGGTCGCCGTCTTGACCGGAACGATTTTTCGGCAATCAACCATCCGAGTAACCCAGAGGGCCCTCGTAACCGTCGTCAAAATGCCGGGGAAACCGTACACGAAATTTCATTCTCTTCTGGAACAGTTCTAAAGCGGATAAAGGGGCACTCGTGTGATAATTGCATCGAGATCGCCGGAAGCCCCAGGAACTGCCTCGCTTTTAATTAAAATCCCCGGCCGTTAGTCGAGGTTACTCTCTGACTCACCGGAGAATTATTTAGTCGCGAGTCGTTACCTCGAAATCGCGACACCTCCCCTTTCCGTTTCGTCCGTGTGGTCGTCGGGGAAACGTCGGGGAAAGTCTCTCGCGAACCTCTGTCTCTGAATGGCAGCTTTTCAGCCCGACGGGAAAGCTCGCGACGACTCGTTAGCCGCGATTTTCAGGGAACTCGCTTTAACCGGCGCTTCAAAAAGCTCTTCGAGCCTAAGAGTTCCCTAGGATACTTGACTTGTTCACTACCGGAAGACGAGTTGACTCGTCCTTTACCGCGAACTCGTATTTCGCATTCGGAACTAATCGCTGGAATGGGCATATCCGAGGCAAGCAAACATTTTATACAACACTCGAAACAAGGGAAATGAAACGTAATTACGACAGATGGCAGCCATGATCAAATCTCGAGCGGTCGAATCATTCTCGACTGAAAAGGTTTCCCGGCTTTCCACGATCGTTTCCGTGTTCGATTTTAATTAACCGTCCGTGGTTTGGGACGCGCGTGCGTGGGCGCGTTTCGATAATTAATTACGCGGTTCGGGACGGGGCGCGGACGCTGAAAATCGATACTCGAGAGAGGCCGGAGCGTTCGAGAGAGCCTGTATAACGCGCGCAAGATAGGAGTACGCGTTCGCTTGTAGAAATACCAACGGAGTAAGTCGTTTACCGTTACCGTTAATCGATGTCTCCGAGCATTACGTTTTACTCTTACTAATCCGCAACGAAAGTACGCGCGCAGCGCAGCTCAGCACAGCGCAGCGCGATAGATAGATAAAGTCTGTGCGCCGAGCGGGCAATTACCGGATCGAACGTCCTTTGTCGTCGAGTTAATAACTCACGTTTTAAGAGTCGAACGCACCCGAACGAACCCAACATCGATAAATTCCGTGGCGACCGATCTACAACTGATACTTCCTGCTTCCGCACCTGACGGACGGATAGCGATCCTCGAAATCCCGAGTGATCGAAATTCTCGCACCTTGCGCAAATATTTTTCACCGAAGATACTTCTTTGAGAAGATTTTGCAATGCGCCTGAATTGATGTCGCTGCATACATGTCCGGCCGATTTTTTAGACAACTTGAGTAGGAATTTTTCTCGTTACCATGATGTTGTGAAGGAAAGCTACCGATAGTTCATCCACGTCGTAGAGCCCACAGAATCCTTTTTTTCTCGTGAGTTATGGCCTGTCCGACTCGAAGGAAAAGTATCGGAAGAAAATCGGACAGACATTGCCAGTTGTGGACGGTCTCATTTCAGCCTGGGTAATAATATTTTGTTTAAGGTCGATTTAGTTTAGCCCGGCTCGACCAGTGCACCAATACTTAACCCCTTAACCTACAACTACGGGCATACTACGGGCTATTGGGCCAAACGTAAATATTACGGGCATAGCTCGTGTACGATGATCGAGCCAAACGTAAATAAATAAAGAGCCAAGCGTATTACACAAGTCGTGCGAATGGCTCGAAGGTTGCGCGAATTTCTTTACGTTTCCGACCCAAAATTCTCGAACGTAAATCGTAGATTAAGGGTTAAGGATATTTGAAATTTGCTGTGCGTGGCAGAAAAAAATCTCAAAGCACCTCGATTTCTGGACGGACGTCACAGGTATACGAAATTCTAAACAGTGACGGTCTGGCTAAACTAAATAGTCCTTTAAGAAGCTTCCAACGAACAGCGAAGCAAAATGAGTAAAAGCGGCCGGGTGGGCAGTTTCGTGGGAAAATTCGCACGATTCCGGTAGATTGTTAGGCAGGTAGCGCTCACCGGCTAGGAATCGTTCTGGCGTGCTAGAAAACGTTTAATTTGTATCGACGCTTATCGTCGGTTTATCGGCACCTTTATCGAACCGGTGGCGAGGAACTTTAATTACGGAACAAGTGATACACGCGTGGCCGTGTTGTGCGTCCGTGTGCTATGGCTTTTATCACCGTTTCCCTATGATATATCGTAATGCGATCTATATTTAAGCCGCGATCGGGACTCCGGGAAAGCGTTCGTTCCCCGCCGGCCAGGGGCGTCGACACTATTAAAATCGGAATTCCATCGACCTAACCGGCGATAAACTTTCCGCCGCTACCAGTTGACCGGCCACTTTTAACCAGTGTACCGATGGAAATCGTTGCTTGTTAATGAGAACCGGCGCTTTTCGAATCCCTATAGTTCGCACCGATTCGCTGAATTATTGAACGTATTTAATCATGCCGGCGATTTATGGACGAATTAATTATTCATGCTCCGGAATCATTGCCAGGGAAATCGGATTTATCGTTACTGAATTATTGATCGGCCGGCTGGGTCTTGCGTTAAATCAATATCTTGTGATATTACCGATTAACCAGATTTTTATGCCAATTGTTTATTAGTTGTACAACGACTGTGTAGGTACAAGGAAGGGGATGAATGATATTTAAACTATTGTTACCATTTTTATTTACCATTTACCAATAACGATGCACACACTCGGGACGGTTTCGGCCACGCAAATATGCTGTAAGGCCCAAAAAGAAACGCTCGTAGAGCAAACAAGCTCCTGTTCGAGAATTCCTCGGCCGGCCCCCTCGATTACATCAAATCGGGCCCGGCAGATTTACCGAGGAATCATGCAAATCACGCGTGGTTCCTCTGTGGTCATCATCGCTTTCAGGTATTTTCTCAGGAGGCTTGACGGAGGTCTCGAAAAATTTAATCGAAAACTAATTTCGCCTGCGTCTCTCGTTACTCGCCACTTTCATTCGATTAGACGGAGGAGCTACTACGGCGAATAAAAAATTAAATAAATCAAAAAGGGAGCGGAGAAAAGGGATGGAGGAAAACAGTTAACGGATCGTGAGCCCTTCTCTGTGTATACACGCTAAGGAGGAGCGAGTCCTTCGAGGGGGACCAAGCATCCACTTTGCGAGCCGATTTCGGAAGAAGATTTAATTCGCGATAGCAACCAAGATTTCGCTACCAGGACCGTAATCACTTGGACGCGTTGATGTATCGAGCCTCTTGGCAGCATACTGCTTTAATCATGTGCCTGCGTCCGTATTTCCTGCGCAGTCATTGAAATTTCGGATCGGTGCTTTGCTGAAGAGACCTAGCGCTTTGATCTAATATGTGGATTGCAGATTTTTATGCAATTATCTTAGAAATAGCTGGACGAAATTTTAAGCAATTAATGCAGACAATTTTTATTTTGCACAAAGAACCACCAATTTATATAGAATCGTCAGCTTGAATTGTTGAGACACTTGGAAATTAGTATGAAAGATTGAAGAGACGTCGAAAAATGGAAGTTACAGTGCTTGGAAAGGGAACGTAGCACAGTTAGTTCGTCCATTCTTGTTTGAAGAAGAGGGCCAATCTTTTTCTTTTATCGTCCGGTTAATCTGCTGGCAGGACCGCCGCGGCATAAAATGTTTGTGTCCTCAAAGAGCCCATCAAGGTGGGCTCCCAAGAAACCATCAGAGTGTCTGGTTTTAGGGGAGCTCAGCGCTAATTTTACGAGCACCTTCACCTGGAAGCTCGAGAATTTTAGGGCTGCTAATTTGACTACCGATCGGCCCGAGCGTGTTTCCACAATTTGCATCCATAAAACTCGAGCCGAGATGTTACGCCATTAACATTCCGTCGCCTATTACCTTCGGATTCGCAAGAAATATCGATTCGTTGCGCTTTCTCACCGGTCGAACCACCTAGCAAGGGCTAAATTAAATTACAAAAATAAGGGTTGAGTTACGGACGCTGTATATATTATTGGCGAGCATAAAATGAGGATCATCGGTGATTTCACGGAGGAGATTATACCTCAGTCCCGCATATCTAATCGAATCACTTGGATTCACCGTTAATTGCGCGTCGTCGGCCGGCAAGCGATCGCGCTGCGATTTTCCGCGCAAAATGTAATTTAGGAAAAGATAGTGCACAGATCGAGGTGTATAAGTTGTCGGGGATGGATTTTAGTTCAATTATCCCCGAAGGCGGGACGCTCGGCTAACCTGGAAACCCGAACGACTCGGCGTTTCGCCGAAACGAGACGATACAGAGAGATATAACCGATACAGAAGAGAAAGAGGGAGAAGTATACTGGAGGCAGTCGCCAGTATGTAAGCCACTCGGTTAACCCAGAATATCTCTTGTTCGGGCAATGACTAAGCGATCCGAGCAATTAGTCCTGAATCTTAACGATGCCCCGCGAAGCATCAACCACGCCTAAGTTCGCGGGCAGATTCCCCGATCGCCCTCGATACCGATCGATTTTAATACTGCATACCGAGCCAGTCCGCTGATTATCATCGGAGATCGACGAGATTATCGATACGCGTCTCGAACAAGAGAAAACGAGCTTATCGAGAAAAGAAGAAAGAACTGTAAATTATGAATCGCTCGCAGAAGACTGTCGTTTTTATTTTGACAAAATCGTAACGTAAAACATTCATTTAACAAAACATTGACGCGACATGCAAATCAATAAAAATATATACAACATGTAAATCAATAAGAACGTATATAACACTTAAACATATATGCACACTCACATTCAGTCATGCATACTTATATCATTCTTACAGATGAGACACTTAACCTCTTAGGCACGGCTGAATTTTAAGGGCTGTTTCTCTGTACCGCAGAGCTCAACGAGAATTACGTGTTAAGCGACTATAGTGCCTAAGAGGTTAACTGTAGCAAACCGGATTGTTTCTTCTATCAATCCAGAGGAAATAAATAGTTGGTGCATGTACTAATAACATAAAACAGTACATTAAGGAGTTAATAAAAATACAAACAACCTGCATTTCATACATTATAAATGAAATGAACAACTTGATAACTCGTATACGATCTTGTAAACACAACACACGACTTCAAAACAGTGGTACCATTATTTTGAACAACTTCTCTAGAATTCTCACCCCGCACAGGTTCTCTCTCTCCTACCAAGGGTTGAGTTTCTTCATTACGTTCTTTTCCGACCACTTAACTCGATAAATGGCGCGAACAGCTTGTTAAACTTCCTCGAGCCTCTTAAACAGCTCGACACATCCATTCGACCGGATTCAATTCACAGATTTAGCATTTAGGAGTCCACGGATCGCATTTTAATGGTACCATACATCGAGCCAGAGCTAACAATAAATTTTTCCACGGTTTACGATCACGTTACGAAGCGGTCGCAACAGCGTTTCCAGCGATCTCTTCGCGTAGATCGCGTATATCCGCCGCTTTCGGTGCCGGTACGCCTTTAATCAAAGATCATTATCATACCCGCGATCCTCTGCGCCGACCACTACTGGCTGTGCCCGTAGCCACGTGGTAGGGTGCCGTTCTTACATATTTACTATTACAGCGGTTGTGTACCGTACAGGATCATAACGCGGCCTCGACGTAAATTATATCGACCGTTTCATTTCGAGAGAACGGCCTCCTCTCGTCCCTGATGACGAGTCAATAGCGCCGGGATTTGTACCGTTAATCTCGATCGTACCGGTCGATCATTGGATACGTCGCACTGAGAATGAACCACTGAATGATCGTTGCCTCTTCTGAATGATCGATCGCGCGACGATCGCTCTCGAGAGACTTTGTTGCCACCAAAATGATGTCCATGAGAAAAACATGTGTATCTAGATTGCCTTAAATTTCTTTAATTGTGCGTTTGTAAGAGATTATCTTGTCTTAATCAATTTTACATGGTATCGTAGACGAGCGTTCAGAAATGAGATAGAGCGATGAAAATTTTTTTAAATTAAAGCTGAAACTTTGCAGAATTTGAAATAATTATGGAGATTATGGTACGAACATTTTTTAACCATATTTTTTTCCAATACCACGCGCGGAAATTTTTTTTAAACATGCTACCCATCATTTCCCGTAGATTTTTTCACGCTGGTTTCAAATATGGCCTGAAAATTTTTCTAGGGTCTGAGAATTTTTAAAAAAGTCGAATTATTGTTAAACAGTTAAACTTTTATTTTTTGAAGGTTGAAAAACATTCGTACCATAATCTCCCTATTTTTCCCACATTCCACAATGTTACCACTTTAGTTTAAAAAAATTTCATCGCTCTATGTCATTTCTATCGAAGTTCTTTGATTTTGATTACACCAATTAACCATTTCCCGATGAACGCTCGTCGACGATAAGATAATTACTTACAAACGCACAATTAAAGAAGTTTAAGGCAATCTACATACATATGTGTTTCTCATGGACATGAAAGTTCTGTGATTTTGACACAGAATTCGTCCTTTTAGCCCAGAGTGTGCCGTACCCCGTGTAACTCGGTTAATTGGCGCCGAGTGAGTTCCACACTATAGAAACTCGGTGCATTAGGCAGAGAAAGTTGATACTTTATTATATACAATGAATTATTCTTTTTCTTTGTTCCGTTCAATGTATGCCTCATCGACTTTTAATCGCATTACCGGCGATTAACGGGGTGGGGCTGTTCCTGCTTTCCACTTTCACATTTGTTTCAGCAGAATTATCGAACGATCGTTCGTTTTTCGCACGATCTCGCACGACCTCCATTGGCTGCTCCTAATCCTCCAGCCAACCCCTATCGATTCCTCGACGTACTTTCTTGCTACCCTAAGTTCCGCTCGAGCACGACATCCCCGAGATTAATGCGAATCCCGAATTCATTTCAAGTTCGTTCGAGCAAGAAACTGTGTAGGAGGTACAATCCCCTCGGCATAGTGAGTAGCGTGGCTACATTATTATGCTGTAATCCGAAAATTAGTTCTATTCCTCTAATTAGTGCACTCAATTTGCGTGTCTATTTGGTCAGTTCTTATTAATCTATTAATTCAATTAATTCATTAATGTCAGAATTTTGAGAACAGGATGAGACAGAGTTTGAGGATGCGTCAAGGATAAAATGATAAGTTGGTATAGTATTTTTTGCGAAGAATCTATTAATTAAATTAGTTCATTAATGTCAGAATTTTGAGGAGAGGATGAGACAGAGTTTGAGGACGCGTCAAGGATGAAATGATAAGTTGGTATAGTATTTTTTGCGAAGAACGGTGTCCATGGTAAGAACGAATAGATCGAATGCCGAACACTAAAAACGTTTAAAGAATGCAAACGTTTTGTGTTACCACGCGATTCCACGCGACTCAGTGATTTCGCCGGCGTATCCCACCGGAAGACCGCAGGAACGTTATTCGTACGGCGAGCTTCGGCAGTTAAAATATCGCGGACGGTTCCGCGGCGCTAAGCGGAACAAAAACAACGATTTCCTGCTGGCAACCGTTTCTCACAGCGGAGCAGCAACGATCATGGGATCCACGACCAGCCAATGGCAACGGAATGCATCGATCGAGACAATCGGCGAACGTGAAATCGTTTCGAGAACCGAAGCCGGTCATCGTTCGATCGGCGAGGCTCGATTCACAGTGGCCGTTACTTGAGAAATACCTCGGAACACGCGAGATGAGGCTACCTGGAGGAAAAACCCGACGGAAGACACAGCCCGAGACGATGCGATGATTGATCTATCGACAGGAACGGAATGCCATACCCCTCCCCTAAGCGACCGGCACGTACCCGCCACTCTCTAATGACAAGCCTCCATCTTTCTGCCTTCTCGGGTCTAAGATTGTCTTAGCTAGCTTCCGAGATAGAGCCACTACCTCCCCAGAAGATCTTAGGAACCATGAGTTATTATATAGTATAGGAGGTTAGAGGAGACCATCACAAAATCTTTCGTATCCCGCTTCTAAGATTTATAGGAGGTTTATTTAAATGTGGTTTAGTATGACATTCGCTGATCAATGTTATTTTACAAACGAATCTCGGTTGTCTAGGGTAAATCGGTCGTGGGTTAGTATAGAAGGTTAGAGGAGACTATCACAAAATCTTTCGTATCCCACTTCTGAGATTTATAAGAAATTTATTTAAATGTGGTTTATTAATTGACAGGTCTTTATATTATGACATCCGAATCTTGGTCGTCGGGTGATCAGCTGGTAGCCGACGATCGATCGGCACCAACACAATTATATTTTTAAATAAATTCCTACAATATGGTGCAGGATCCATGAAACGTAAATGGCCTGTTTGGGAGAATTGGATAAAGAGACTCTGATTCGTTGGCGAGTGCTGTGAGAGTGGTTGAGGATGGTGATCATCAGACTACGGATTTTTTTGCAAAATAAAAATTTCCTGTCTCGATCTAATTATTCCGGATTCCGACCGAAGTAAAGAAGACGAAGGTGCAAGGGTAAGCGAATTCCCTCTGGCGAGGCCATCTGCAGCTCGATCCGCTGCAGCGTGTGCATCGTATGCACCGAATGCATACGTGCGCTCGCGCGAGCCAACGCCAGCTGAGCGCGAGTGCAGATTAGCGGTAACTCTCTCGCGGAGGAAGAGTCGTGGCCCATTGAAGTAAAGGCCAGTTTGCACGCGAGTATCCTCGTCCGGCACGCCCGGTCTTCTTCGTCTTCAACATGTGAACAGTGAACGCTGCGGGAGGAACGAAGGGAGCGAAGAAAGAGAGAAAGAGGAGAACGGATACGAGGAGAACTTATCGTTCTGAAAGACGAGTCGCATAATGAGATCGCAAACCTCCCTTTCTCTCTCTCTCTTTTTCCGCGATGAGAGGAAATAAAAAGGAAAGGAGAGAGGAACAGGAGAGAAATAAAAAGGGAAAGAGGAACAGAGAGGTTGTTTCGTTCGTAGCTGGTCGAACGATACGGGCTATATTAATTAATTCGATGCGCATCGACGCGTGACGGTGATACGCCATCGAAACAGAGCCTATCGTCCGAGATCCGAGAGAACTTGAACGGTTTTCAACATCGGACTAATCATTCGGGGACAGCACGTGGGCGCAGCAGGTGCTGCAGTAGTACCAGTCGTTTGTATAATTGTAGAATGGAACGCGGAGCTTTCGTTCGGTTTAATTAAAAACCGGCAGCGCTTTCGAGGACTAACTGGTCCCCTAATTAGACTGGTATATCATACTTGTGTGCTGTAGTATACACATTGGACTCCGAGACATGTTTTTTCACTGTTTCGTGGAACCAAAACAGATTCGATCGTGACAAGTTTCCTCGTTTCGTTTCTACTTTTTCTAAAAGTGCAGAACTGCTACTCTTTGGAGGACTAAGTGGTCCCCTAATTAGACTTGTATATCATACTTGTGTACTATAGTATACACATTGGACTCAGAGACATTTTTTTTTTCACTGTTTTCTGGAACCAAAACAAATTCCATCGTCACAAGGTTTCCTCGTTTCTACTTTTCCAAAAGGGCAAAATTTTCAAAAGTGCAGCACAGCTACTCTAGAATCAGTACAGTGCGCAGACGTCGTCTCTGAAGGGTCAAGGAGGATCATGAATTATTCGGTTCGGTAGCGAAAATATACCGTTGACGAGGTCCGCTCGTTTCTCGTTCGGTAGGGCGCAAAATTGGCCAGCGATTTTCGCCACTTCTAAACGTTCCTCAGGAACAAGAAACGACCGTCATGCAACGATCCTTGCAATCTTAATCGTCGGCGGAAGCGTGTTCACTGCCGAGGTTACGTTCGGCCGAACAGTTATCGCGGCAATTCAGCGGTCGTTTCAGCCAACGAAAGCGCGGCTGTGCCACGGTCCGCAGGGCTGACTATGGGCGAATCAGACAGCGTGACTGGACAAAACGCTCTGCCATCGCTTGCCAGCGAGTCGGTTTCGCGGATTCTATGCACGTACCGAAAAACGGAGCAGCGGCCGGTACACGCGCGAAACTACGAGCTCGAGACAAGAGGATTCTCGAGTTCAGCCAGAACGAGGCCGAACGATTCTCATTGTGCCCGATGCGCACGTCTATTGCCCGGGGTAGCGTCTCTGCTGCGTTTCTCGCGAGAATTATTAACCCTTTCACGCCGGAATAATACGCCGACGATGCGTCGTAAACTTTCTCTTCGCTTGTCCTCTCCTCCGGGGACTGTCTCTCTCGTTTTGCGATCTTTTTGGCTTGATTTTTCTAAAAAAATGAAAACAAATTTATAACGGGACCACCCCAGGGACATACTCTACAAAATGCAAAAGGTTTCATGGAAAAAAAGCGAAAAAAGGCACATACAGGTCGAATTGAGTAACCTCCTTCTTTTTCGAAGTCGTTTAAAAAGAGATAAATTTTAGCTGAATTTTCTTAGAAGAGGGTTGCTTTTGAAATTTGATTGCCTGTGGAAACTTGGTAGTCGAGCACTCTACTGATTACCTCATTGAGATCCTGTGTTGTCTTCAACTATTTAAATAGAGCTACGCATTGCTATCTGTGCAACCATCAAACGCGTAAATGGAGATCCTCAGAGAATTATCGAGGAAGTATGTTTGAAATGTTAGAAAGCACTTGGAACCGCATGCTCTTCCTATACTGGGTCGTTCATACAATATTAAATAATGATAATATCGCCCCCATTGTTCAAGACGAAACAGAATATTGATAACGGGAGGTAAAAAAGAAAGTTCTGCCTAATTCTCTGTTCCACAAATGAAAAGCTAGAACAACGAGCCCGCTCAAACGTGAAAATGTTGGAAGAAGAGGAAGAAGAGAATAAGTAAACGAGAGCCGAATGAAAAACATTGCTAGAACTAACCCCAAAAGTACGTGATAAAACGAGGTCCTCTCGAGTGTCGGCTCTTCTTGGAGCATACGAGCCGACAAGAAAGCGTATTGCGGGTGTGCGAGAGGACACGGAAAGAGAAGCGCGCCAGGCGAGAAGAAACGGAGAAAACACGGAGCTTCAGCCCGTGTCGCAATTAAAGCTCAAATTATTTCCACTAATTGCGAGAGCCAGCGCCGGTGACGGTGTTTTGCCGTTGCGAGCACCACCGACTCCTTCTTCGACGGGCCTCGTCGCTGTTGCACACGAATTGTCCACGCGAGTCATTTAATCCTTTGTGCTATTACATCGAGACGGACTAGTGATGAAGATTTCGAACAGGATCCATTGAATATCGTCAGAGAATTTGATAGTAAATCGACATTTTTTATTACATCAGTTCTAAAGTTCATATCTGATTTTGTATATTTTTTCGAACTCTTAAACTGATTTAATTTAACTCGTTGGTACTAATTATATTCTATAGTAATAATAACTATAAAATCGACGATTGGATAAAAGTCCGGTTTATATTCGACTGACCCCCGCGGTGTTTCTGGTCCGCAGTGGCGAAAGGGTTAAAATGGCGAGGGGGGCAAATCGTGTCACTGTGCCGTTGTTTCGTACCGGTACATCTCTCCGGGGCTTAAATTCCGAAAGAAGGAACGGGGCTGGCTCGTCTGTGTGTTAAGGCTCCGTCCCGAGTACCGTCCTGGAAAACCAGATCCGATATCGAGCTCTCTCGAGAGCTCGATCCCGAAAAAACCCGCGAAATAGTCCCCGAGACCGAGCTAATCCTCTCCAGCCTGGCCGTAGAACCCGAAGAGAGGCATCCACGTTGTTGATCGTGTCGTCCCGCGTACGTGGCATACCAATGCCGGCTTTTTAACTAGCGCCGGATAGGAACGATCGGCCGAGTGGAACAATAAATCAACCGGGGAAAACGCGAACGCCAGGATCGCAGAACTGGTCACGGGTTTTTCTGGCTCAGCCGACGCTGAAAAATCCCGGGGTTCGAGCTTCTGCTCGCTTAGGTGAGTCATCCTGAACCGGTGGCTTATCTGGATCACACTGTCCGCGGGGCGTTTCCGGGACCTAACTAATTTCTTTGAATCGGACCGGGATCTTAACTGAAGCGACAGAAATTTGCTCATTATTCTTTGGCTTTCGAAGCCTGATATCATTTAGTCTTCTTCAATATATTATAGCAAGAATTCATTCTCAAGTCCGGTCCGTCTACGTATGACCTTCATAATAGTTAACGTGTTAAAAGATTGTTTTACGATTCGAAAGTGCTTTTATTTTAAACAGGTTGTAGGTAAGTGCTAGCTGAAAACAGTTAATTGGCTGCGTTCTGGTTTTAAATGTTTTAATTTCGAGGTGGATGGTAATAGCAATTCAGTGTAATCACTGTTATCAGTGCTCATTCACGATGTTATTTTTATAATATCATAATATTACAAGTGCACTCTCGATGAACCAGTTTAAAGAACATTGAATTCGTTTCTTTATAGTAGTATGTTTTTTGGATTAAAAAAATATCTATTATACGATTGACTAGTTGTCGTTGCTCTCAATCGGACCCCAACACACGTTGCAGCACTATTACAGTTGACAAAATCGGCCGATTGAATCGGCAGCGCGTGCCAGGCCGGATTTTGACTTATTTCCGCGCGATGACCTTGAATAGTCGAAGACGCGGCGTCGGGTCGGAGCGGTAAGAAGGACGAGTGACGGTGGCGATAGTAGTTAGCGGTAGAAAAGAAGAGGGTGAACGAGAAACAGGAGAAGCAAACGCTGGGAGAAAGGGAGAAGGAGCGAAAGAGGAGTGAAAGAGAGAGGAGAAGGTCTAGCAAGGAAGAGAACAGCAGGCCAAGAGAGAAGGAAGGAGACAAGGAGGGCCGGGTGATGGCTGCGATGGTGATGGTCAGTGGTTCTATACCGGTTAAGCCGTTCAGTGCCAGGCCGGCGTCCGTCACGGTTAAACCTCGACCACTTCGTTGGCTAACTCGAATCCTCCGCGTCACCAGGACACGTCGTGCTACCGCCTGGATCCTGAAACCTCCTCGGGTTCGCTTCTCGTCGTCGATGACACCTGGACATCCCAGGATGACCGTGACCAAATCATCGGTGACCCAATGAAAGACCCACATTCAACGTCCTCTAGGTGTCGACTCCTCGATCAGCTGTTTAGACACACGGTGAACTGACCAACCGAAGACACAGTTAGCTCCCAGGAAAGTGGATAAGCTAGAGGATCTTCCCAGAAACTGGAACCTTGCGTGGCTACATCAGTCGTTTAGAAACTGTTTAGAGACAATTTCCTAAATTTAATCGAAGACATAGTTTTGAGTCCCAGGAAAGTGGATAAGCTAAAGGATCTCCTCAGAAATTGGAATCTTACGTGCCTACGTCAACTGTTCAGAAACAATTTCGTAAATAGATCAACTAGGAAGTGGATAGGCTCGAGGATCTGAACTTGGAGCCCTACGTCAACAATTTTCACAAGTGCTCTTGAGTGAGTTATTTGATTAAAGACATAGTCCTCGGAAAGTAGATGGGATCCTGGGTGAGTCCTTGGTTAGAGAGGAGATCCTCTCAGAAATTGGAAGCTTGCAGTGCCGCGATCAGCTGTTCAACAGCGCGCTGAGCTGAATTACCGAAGGTAGATCCTACTGATAGGTCGTCGGGAAGTGGATAGTGATTCACACCGCTCCTCCGCGAGGAGGAAGCGATCCAAGGACGTTGATTAGGTCCCGTACACCTGGGGACCGTGTCGAGTGCTACGGTCTTCGGTGATCTAATTCGGAAGCGGTTCGGACTGTACAGACTAAGATGAACGAGTGATTAAAGGGTTTTGGAGATTCGCGTATCAGAATGGCGACCGAGCCACACGCGATCGCCACGGGCACCGGGAGCCGAACTAACCAGCGAACGGGACCTCAGGATTCGGAGCCAGCGAACAGGCGCCGATGAAGTAATCACGAGAACTGACCAGTCGCGGACCTGTCTGATCCCACGGGACATCCAGGTATTCCTTCCGCGTGGTTATCATTCTCTGAGATTTCTTCGGGAAACCCTGTTCATCCTTCAATTTCTCATTTAGCAAGAGAAACCCTCTTTCTTTAACGGGGATAACGTCTAAATACATCTTCAAGGTCTGAGAGGAGGTCGAGGGTTATGGTGGATTTTTGTAGACTGAAATCCAATGGTCTACAACCCCCACCGGGAGGTTATTTGATATATATTTTTGGAAATATTCATTCGAGTTTTTCTCA
Organism: Lasioglossum vierecki; assembly: GCA_028455595.1. Classification (NCBI taxonomy): domain Eukaryota; kingdom Metazoa; phylum Arthropoda; class Insecta; order Hymenoptera; family Halictidae; genus Lasioglossum; species Lasioglossum vierecki. Next base: position 4,461,602 of record CM052339.1, read on the forward strand.
AGAGCAACTTTTCAGTGGATCGAAGAAAATAAACATTAACGCGGTTGAAATTGATCTTATTGCCACGATATAGCATCCCATAGACTCTATGGCGTGGGCAGGGAGACATAGCCGGCATTCCGGGAATCAGTGGCATGGTGGTTGCGACCTGTGGCTAGGGGGATGACGAACGGGCTCGGTTTTCATGTATCGATGGCTTCTTGGTTCTTTTTCGATGCGACTCCGGACTATATATTGTCGGTGTTCTTATTATTGTAGCTTTATTATTCGCTGAAAGATATATAGCTAGACGGAACTCGTGGCGAGAGGAGAATAGGGTGGATTTATGGATCTTGGTTTGGAAATATATATATCAAATATTTTACACAGGGATTGGTCGGTTTGGTAGGTTAAGATGGAATAGCTTTACAACAATAAAACTTTGGATAAATCATTGAATAGTCTTATTATTTAATAACCATGTCATCCACATGTGAAAGGCGGAAGCATTTATCCACGCTTAAAAATTCATTGTCACGCCAACAAAATGAGTACATCGAATTAGCGTACGATCTACAACACACGAGAGAAGCGAAAGAATAATTAACGTAACAAATCTCAAGCTCTCGGTGTCCATTTTATTAAATAAATTACCTTAATTTTAAACAATTATCGTGGTCGTTGGGTTCGCGCGGTCGACGTGTTAAAATAGCATATCTAATTGCTCCCTTATCCTGACGATTATAAAATAGCCTGTGAAAGTAGAACTTTAGCAGAAAAAGTCAAGCCCAATATCTTCATTCGTGGATCTAAGTAATTTACTATGAATTGATTCGCAGTCAAAGAAAAGTAAGAGCAGTTCAAGAAAGGGTAAACTCGCAATTCTTGTTCCCGAAGCGTTAAGTTTCAGAGCTGAAGAAGGGGTAGGGAAGGAAAGGGAAGAAGAGGAGGATCGAATCTGCTTGGCGTGCACGCGCGATAAAGCGGCAATTCCGCTACCAGTTACGAGTCCTTGATGGCCGATCCTATGATTTCTCCACGTTAGCTCCCGGGGCCAGTTGAATACCGTAACGACGCCGAACGTGACTCCGATCGAAAAACCCGGCGCGATACGTCCCGTGCACGGGCGTCCCCGGCGTCGATGCTCGTTTCCAGTTATCTATTACCGTTGTCATACTTCCGTAATACTTCTTCGACAGCCGTTAATCGTGCCACCAGCGTTATGCCCGTCCCACACTCCAACACCGCGTCACGGTCCACCTTTAACCCTTTCGACACAAACCTCTCCGACGCAAGACACTTTTCAATTTCGATCCACTCCGCTTGCGAAACAGGATCGTTAATCCTGATCTTCGATCGTTGATCGAGAACTTCATATTCTTAGATTGCAAATTTATACAGTGTGTACCCGTTAAGTTGTGTCATCATATTTTTCTGGCATTTCTTGTAGTGCAATTAAAAAATGAATCTAAAAAAAATGTTTTTTACCTTTTGTAAAAGGGTAAAGATCACCTTGATTGTTTTAAATGGCAGCATATGTTTTGGACGTCATTTTCATTTAACACCGAAAGATGGACGTCACAGTGTCTAGGACCTTCGGGTGTGTTAGATAGAAATGTTGAAACTTCGCGGAGCGGCTAGAATCAAAGAAACCATGTCCACCATGAGGTATTGTGCAACCTTGTCGGTCGTTCTCGCCGAGCTCTACTTCCGTCTTTCGTGTTCTACGACGACGGAACTTGTTCTATCCTTTGGGACAAGGTATTGTTAATCTAAAAATCATCTGTATACCTCCTATTCAAACTGCATACTACTGAAAATATCATATTGTATACTTAATTATTTTTTAAACAGAACAAGTAAGAAAAAAAGCGAAAGTATTTCGATATTAAACTAGTGATTACTTAAAATTCATACTGAAAATACAATTTTCTGTAACGCTGACACGTGAGAGCTCTGGAGACTAATTTCGGTAGTTCTTTCGCGGGAGTACTTTCTACGGAGTTCCTCAGAAACAAATAAGAAAGTTCATCTGTGTCGAGTTCACCGGTTATCTCTACTGGACCGTGTCGCTCGATCACTTTTCATTTCCCTGTTCGCTCGCCCTTACAGAAATTCCACTTAGCAGAGATCGCTCGACTCGCGACTCAAAGTGTAAATTACATCGCGTCCGCGCTCGTTCCGCGGAAAATTACGTCTCGTATTTATCCCGACGTAATCGCAACCACGTAGGCGTTCTACGATCGAAGAATCGCCTGGTTAACTGACTAATATCGTCCTGTCGCTAAATAAATACCGATAACATCGTACTCTCGAAAAAGAGCAACCTTGACACGTGTTCCGACGATAGAGAACGCGAACGGAAAAAGACCAAGCCGAGAAAAGAATATCATCGATCGGTCTCAATTAAATTTTCCCCGGCGATGACAGACGATCGTGCTCCGAAATACTTGTTCCCAGCGGAACGATCGTTTAGGCGATCGTTAGGCGACTTTCTAACCAATTATCGGCAACTGGTTGCGCGTAAACGCCGTTTTGTATCCGGCATTACGCGATTGCATCTGATTATGTGTAACGCAATCTGCATGTATAATGGTGCAAAACGTTAGTGTCGATTACTACATAGACAGCAAAGCTCTTTTAAATAAATAGGAATTTTATTTAGAATTCGCTACAATTTTCCATGGCGAGTCGTCGTGTAAGAACACGTTAACTGCATTACGGGTGCATTGTCATCGGGTCCGTTCGGTGCAATGAACGAGCCCGTTGCAGCATGCAATTATTTTAGTTACGATTATTGAGCAACCGTTAGCGTTCATGAAACGACGTTCGATATTACAAATCGGAAGCAAACGATATTCGATTACAGTGTTTCCATTATAAAACCAGAGGTTACGGTCTGTTTCGCTGGAGCGCGAACGCAACTCCGCAAAAATGAATCGTTACAGTATCAAATGTTCTACAGTTGAACGTATTCGTTAGCTCGATCAATTTCAACGATCTTCAGAATTTTCTGAAAAATAGTATTCACAATTTAAATTTAAAAAAAATACTTTCCATCAAGAATTATACTGGCATAATCTCGCCCTCGTTGCACATTAAATTCTACACACACACATGCACATACAATCCATATGCTATTATGAAACAGCCTGTACAGTCCTCGACCTTAGAAATCATTCCGGAATCGGGTCGATAAACCTCACTCGGCTGCACTTGTCGAGTCATCAACGATTCTAAGAAAAAGAGCCACAGAGAGAGAGAGAGAGAGGGAAGGAGAGGTGGAAATGAGAAAAGCAAGAGAGAGAAAAAAAGAGAGGAGAGACCAGCAGCCTGTCTCTTCGCGTTAGCGAAAGCTCGCAATCTCCTCTTCGCATCGAAGGACAACCGACGGCGCGTCCCCTTTTCACGGGACGTCGTGCTCGATCATTTCTCAGCTCGGGCCCCCGTTCGCGTCATCGATCGGGCCCCGTGCTAGAATAAAGGATCGCGCCGGGCCCTCTTCTTATCTCCGTGGTGTACTCTCGGGCACGGGCACGGTCTCTCTTCTTTTTTGCCGGGTTCCGCGTTTCACGCAACGGGATCCGAGCACGACAAGACTCGCATAGCCAAGTAATTATAATGATGATAATAACAACGAGTTTATTGCGTCACGGGCAACCACGAGTGACCGAGATATTCGACCGTGCTCCTGCTAGCTGCTGTTGCTCCTGCTGCTGTGCCGTAACTGCCAACCGGAATAGATTGCATATTAACGCGAATACTGGCCGAATAAAATTCGTCGTACCGCTAGAAACTCGAGGCACAAACCAACGAGACTGGCGAATTTATTCCTACATTAATTTTGGAAGATATTGCCTTTTGTTCGCGAATTTTTCATCACGTGAAATAATTGGAACAAGTTTGGCAATTTCCAAAAGTGCGACTGAAGATTCAAATCCGAATCCATTTGCGCCGCGAATACAAAATTTGTAATATCCTGAAGATAAATTACGATCGGTAAACAATTAATTAATTAATTAAATCGCGCAAAGAACAATGTTTTGAAGTCCATTGAAGCCATTGGAGTTGCTAACTGCAGAACAGTTGCATAAAAGTGATTTCTCTTGTTTTCTTGGTTGTGAAATTTTTGTGCGAGACAGCACGATGTTTGGATAACGAATTGACAACATGTTTGCCATGTGGTTCGACGTGTCCAACCCGCGGACAGGGCTAAACGAAGGCTCTCTCCTCGCGTCGCTGGAATTTATTGGCCAATAAAACGTCCACTCTCCGTCCCGCTAATGAACGTCACCCTCGTCGTGTAACCGCGTGAACCTCGCGTTCGTTGCGCACGGTGTTCGAGCGATTCTGCGTCGGGCTTTTTGCGACGGTTTAATAACTGGTTCTGTCGCGGAGTAATTATATTAGTCTGTGCGTAACGGGAACGAGTCGAACGCTCCCGCGGAGAGCCTTTCGGTTTTGCTGTGCTTGCCTCCGTCGTTCGGGTGTCTGTTGTATAGATGATGATTTAGATCGTGTTCGCAGTCGACGAACCCCGCGTCACGCTTCTTTGCGGCAACATATTTCCCTTGACAAGCTTGCCAACGTAGTCCGTTGCTTTAAATCACCAACTACTTGCCTGAAACACGGAAATATCGGTAACAGCGGAAGCTGACACGTCTGAAGTTGTCTGGAACAAAGATGGCTGCCATTGTCCACGAAATTCCTCACCTCGCGATTTTAATGACGAAATTTGAACTCAAAAGTCGCCGCATCGTCAAAAATGAATAATGAACGTAAAGTCGTGGAGTGAACAAGAAGAATTCTGTGCTCTAAATGACTATTCTACGACTCAGAAGAGCTCCCACGTGCTAAGAGTGCTTGGACCTTGCAGCGGTCAGCTTTGAGTTGGAAAATCGTCGGGAAAAGTCATGGAATAACTTCCGCGGGTCGCTTAACGGCAAGCGGAAGGTCAGAGATCGCGGAACAGTTTATTAGCCGGTCGTATTATCTGGTATCGGCTTTGCGCGCGGGTACCGAGCTGTCAAGCTGAAAGCACGTGCGTACGCGCGCGTTGCATTCGTGTTTCGAACATGTACGTACGGTGGAAACTGGTCGCCGCGGTTCGCTATGAATAGAATTAATGGACGGTCATTCTGCGCTTAATCGATGCCAAAGAGGACGGTAGAACCGTGAATGACGAGCCGAGATGTCCGATATCATTGCGCCGCAAGAATTTTAATTGTTGCCCGCAATGGAGCGTGGCGGTCCGATCGAATTAGCGCCGCGACTGTTGCCTTCGCTACGGCTCGAGTTTTCCGCGATAATCGAGGATTTATCGCTTCGGTGCTGAGGTCGATATCCGTCGGTTGCTTTCTCGGGAGTGTAGATAACGCGGTGTCGCAGGCGACGGCGACGACGAGTCGCGCGTCTTTCTTCAACACGGTAGCTAACTGTACATGAACGAGCGAGCAGCCGGAAGATAGATGCACGTCGAATCGAACTAGAGCCGATCGCGAGAGCTGCGCCTCGAAAAACGGCCGAGTCTCTCTACTTTACTCCACTCGACTCTCCTCGCGATTATAAATACGAGAAGAGTTTATTAAGAGGTTATAAATCGGGCAAAAACCGGCGGCCAATTACGATTCGCTCCAGTTCGCTCGGCATTCGCACCCCTCGAGAGTCGATTAACCGGACTCGCGGCCGATCGAGGAGGGTACCGTTGTCGCGAGACCGACCGATATCTTTCTATCTATGCTCTGAACGATCTGGAACTCATCGAGCGAGAGATGCACCAGCTGCTACCGAGTTATCTGCGAATTTCGATGCCGTGTATAATTAAATCCACGAAAACACAGCAATCGACAGCAGCTCTGATTCTTCGCCTGAATTGTACATTTTGAAGTATACAGCGTTTTATCTATAAATGTCCCAAAAGTCCCATTACTGCGAGGTGTACCATCTTGAGGGGCCTAATCAGAATTTCCAACTTCTCTATTTTCCATTGTTTTTTTATGGGACTCCAATGACCATATTTGTGGCATTTTTCTAATTAAAATCATATCAAATATGATATAATTCCGATGATATTTACTTGTGTAATAGACAATTAAAATTTCGGGCCCAAGGAAGGACACTCGCCGTTCTTCGCGCTCGAAACTATAATGGTTTATTACACAATTAAATATCCTCGGAATTACATCATATTTAGTATAATTTTAATTAGAAAAATTCCACAAATATGGTCATCGAAGCGCACAAAAAAAATAATAAAAATAAAGGAGTTGCAAATCTGGATTTGTACGTTCGGCAAAAGTCAAAGAATACTGCCGCATAAATGTCCCTCGGCAGACCCGTGCTGGGTAATTTTTAACACGGTTGAAATTGCTTCGACATAGTGTCGACTTTTTGAATTGTTCAGGCTTGTCGGTTTTTTACGCATCACCGTGAGAATCGAACATGCCCGAGATATAATAATGAGAAATCGTTGGCCGCAGTACACTCGAAACGGAGCCGGGGTTTTCCCATGGCAGCGGTAACAACCAAATTCCAGGCTGACGAACCACTGTTCCCCCTTAATCATCCACCATTTCCTGCAAGCTCTGCTACGCCCGCTTGTTAAAGCGCTTCTGGTCGGCTCCTGAACGCGCCAGGAAAGACATAAATTATATTACCACGGGATCGGCATCCCGCCTATAAGAAATTATTCGGAAAACCATGGAAACCGATGATTTTCGCGAGACGTCACGGAAGATTACCGAGTGGGAGAAACTAGCGACGACATCAACTAAAAAGTTAAAGAACCACCACCCCGCAGGAAGCTAACTTTACAAAACAAAAAAATGATCTAAAATAAGTTTCCATCGTGGCTCAGCTAAGGTACAGCAACTTTTCTTTATCACCGAAGTCACCGTAATCCTGGAGCGAAGGTATCGCGCGAAATTGGATTAATCTGAGAAGAAAAATTGCCGCAGAAAAATCCAGGCCAATATCGAAGAGTCAACAGATATAAATAAATATCGTGTAAAAAATAAATAAATAACGAGAAATCGAACAGTTCGAGGCATAGGGAATCAAGATAATAAACTACAGGAAATCGCTAACGAGACGTATTTACTGTCCCACAAGACTCCCGAAGGTGTTAGGAACTATCTCGACTGATTAATGAACCTTGGAATCGAATTAATGCGTAGCAGAAAATTGTTCGAGGATAAACGGCTCGGTAAATTTCGCTCGAAGTTCGTCGATCACGCTGGCCTGAGACCCTCGTAAAGAGTCTCAATCAAGGGTTAATTAATTTGACGACCGTGTCACGGGACACCTACGAGTTGCTCGATGTCAGTCGTCGCTAATTACAATCCGCCGCGGATTATTAGCCGCTGAATAATGGCGTTACACGGGGGAAAGTTGCAAGCAGGTTCGTGAACGATAATTCACTGGCCGATCCTTGGCCGAGACGCGGGATCGACCGATACTAACGATGCAAATTAACGTACCCATTATTCTCTCGATCGAATCTGTATTTACTAAACGGCTACCTGCAATTACGAGGATTCGATTAGTACGGAATACGAGCTTTATCCGATTTTATGCGATGATAAGGCAAAGCTCTTCATACTTTCATCTCTGATCTTTCATGCAGATTCAACAAATTAAAATTCTCTACTTTTCGACAGAAGTAGGTATCGCAGTGAAAACGGCAGCAATTTTTAATTTTATTTTAAGGCAACAAAATATAAGAATTAATTAAAAAAGAAATACAGACAATATATTTATTTACGATAATTATTAGTATAATAAGGTAAAAGAAACATTTTTTTCAAATAACGACATTTTGAGTGGACACTTATGTTTTTACTAAAAATTCCAAAAAATTCATTTCTATCGGTTTGTCAATTCTAATCTTACAATTTAATAGGAAAAAATCTTTTGAGATTCGTTCATTGCTAAATACTACTACATTGCTAAAATAACAAAACAGCGATAGCTATGGTCGATAGCGCAACCAGCAAGAAATTACGCATCTCCCTGAAATCTGAATGTAGGATATACGAAAAATTATCATATATATTAAAAGTATGAAATGCAGCGAAAAATCGCAGCGAAACGACGCCACTGTTTCTGATAAAAATACAGTGGAACCGCTAAACATTCTCGAAAAAATTCCTCGGTGCAAGCGTCGGAGTGTTCAGCTGCAGCGTTATGTCCTTCCCGTTATTCGTATGAAATAAATAAATAAATAATATACGGAATCGTGTTGCCGTGCATCTCGTCGCATCCCGCAAAGAAACGTTCCGCAACGGAGTAGCGGTTATCATAGCGACTCGTTCCCGTTCCAGCTTAATCGTTCCTCCTAAGTCTAAGTGAATATTTCTCGCGATCCGTGCACGGGAAATTGCAGAATTCGCGGAACGAAGCGTTGCGACTGCGAAAGAGGCTCTGGCCGACTGCTGCTTTCCATTGTTGTCGAAGAGGTGTGCGCCCGGGTCGGATTTCAGACCGCAAGTTAACCTCTTTACTACCCCGCAGGGCACAGTGATACCACGGCTGTTGATTAAGAGGAAAGAAGCCGCCGTCAATTAACCTACTAACCGACCGATTAACTGGCCCCTTGGCCTAACGGGGACAATGTCATTTCGAGGCCCGAGATAAACTTGACGCGATTGAACGCCGCGCCGGTCACTGGAAAACGCGAATAATGTTTCTGTGATTTTTCGCTGCATTTCATACTTTTAATATATATGATAATTTTTCGCATGTCCCGCTATAAGATTTCAGGGAGATGCGGAAGTTCTTGCTGATTGCGCTGTCGACCATAGCTATCGCTGTTTTGTAAACCTTCGCGACAATCGTTTCTCTTTTCATGTTTTCTTGTCCTTTTATTTTCTTTTGTTATTTTATTGTAATTTAATTAAAGAGTCGATTTTACAGAGATGTAGAAAAACTTGTCAACCTTTTCCAATTAAATTGTAAGACTGGAATTGACAAACAGATCGAAATGAGAAAATAAAATTAAAAATTGTTCATTTGTTACTTGTCTCTCCACCTATATTGCGACATAAATTGTCTGACTATTGCTGCCGTTTTCACTGCGACACCTACTTCTTTCGAAAAGTAGAGAATTTTAAACGTCGCGACGTTTCTCACGAGTCATTTCAAGGAGTTATCATTCCTTGTGGAGTACAGGGTCTGATAATTAGTATTACCAAAAATATTTCGTACGTTCGGAGAAGTGCGTCGAATTATTATTTCCCGGGTTCGGCAGCGTAGATATAAATTCAAATCGAATGTATCGGCGCGCTAATGAATTATGCAACGGGAAAAATCCCTATGAGGCTTGCGGGTTCGTGTTTGTTTACGTCGGCTACGGTGACCGAAAATGCGCGAGCATAAATTTTAATGGTCACGCAAGTCCTAACACACTCGCAGAACCTCCTCACGTAGAGATCCCGGCACGTGTTTAGGAAGTCGCCGGAGAGCGTAGACCCACGAGCATTATGAAACCTCGTCGCGACTATGAATGTTAATGGAGGCTTACCTGCGGCGACGTTTACTATCGCCGTTGCAGAAAGTACAAACAACATCGAAGTGCATCCGCGCCTCTGCTTCTCGAGTCCCTGTAGGCTTCGGCCGGTCCACCATCTTCTTTTGCACCTTGGTGTGTCATTGAAATCACTCGAAATTCATTTAGAACAATTGCTAAATTCATTCGTTAAAGCCTCTTATTATATATAAAATTATAAATGTGCTATTATATTATTTTTTATTATTATTATATACAATAAAAATATTACATAATATAAAATAAAATTATAAACAAAAAAATACAATGAAACTAATCGCCGATTTTTCGACGATTACTTTTTTTAATGGTAAATATTAATTAATGAATCATGATTAAAATTTGAATCGATTAATGCCCAACTCTGGACTAGATGAATATAGAAATTACGGGAATTTCGAGGACAGGTTGCAGTCTAACGGGGCGGGATTTAAAATCCGCGATCAGTAGGTCGTCGGTTGTGTCTGCCGGTGCAGGAAACGCCGTCCAGCGACAGTTTTATACTCTTTGCTTCTTGACCTTGCCCCAGAGAGGCCACCGATCGGAACACTATTCGAAGCATGTAGGGTAGAACAGTAGTTTCTTTCTCGCCGCTGGACGCTTAACGGTCTCGGTACAGACCGATCGAATCGGCTCGGCCGTGTATCCTTGAGCTATCTTCGAGTCACCGCCGCGCGCCGCGAGGACGAGGGAGGTGTACCTGTTCCCTCGAATACACCTGAGTCTCCGTGACCAATACGCCTTTTTCTTGCTAGTTTCAACACGTTCGCGGCCTTGGCGGGCCCCATAAAACTCGCAAGTAATTGGAGCAACTAATTTAATCATATAAAAATAGAAAAGACATACTATTACCGCAAATAATTTTTGTTTCCCTTTTACACGTCGTAAATGTTAAATAAGTTTAATTTGCTCTATCCACTTTAAACTGTTTAATCTTCTTAGAAGAATCCAGATACTACTTATTTAATATTTATAATTTTACGTGTCTCTTAATCTCATATTTAATGCATATGAGAGTGAACAATTCTACATGTAACTAATGAATTTTTAGCAATTCATTACTTGATAATGTAAAAATTCATTCGAACACGTTCTGGTAGTTCTAGCGTTGATCAATTCATGTTGATCCTTTTTTAATCCTCGCTTGCGTGGCTGAGGCTTCACGGGTCGCTGGCTTCGCAAATAAAGGACATTTCAAATTCAGGATCTACGAAGTTGAGGATATCGTGGTTTTTATAGCTCTGTGTGTTGCATTCTTTTTCTCATTCTTTACGATGTTAGAATACGATCACGAGCCCTGATGAATATCACAGAATGTAAATAATTCATAACGTTGCAACTGAAACATTCAATTGTAAATCAATCCTTGTACAGTAAAGACGTACGAAAGTATAATCCTGCATTTGTAAGTGCGATCTCTCGTTTATACATGAAATGCTACAAAAGGCTTCCTAGTCGACTTCCAACATTCCTGAAGGATAAGAATAGAGCTCGTTCTCATCTCCGTTCTCCGATTCCTGGAGGAACTGGTCTGGCCTGGTTGAGGGACTCGGTCGCGATCGCGAAAATCGTCCGGCGGATATGTTCCGCGTGCTCGCGGTCAGCCGAGTTCTCGTTCCACGTCGTCCTGAAATATGTGTCACTTTTTGCGGGCGCTCGTGCGCCATAAGGGAGACGGGTAACGCGAGACCACGGCCCAGTTCCTCTGCAACCGCGGGGGACACACGCACCTCTATTCCTCGAGGTCTTCGCCTCGTCTTTCATCCTCTTCCCTCGACCGATTCCACCGTTTCTCGCTCTAGGACAGACTCTAGGTCGTTCGCCAATTCACTCGAGGATCGACGAAAATTGAGGTTCAACCCTTTGCAGTTGAATCGATTTTTTTTTCTTTCGACTTGGAGTAATTCCATTGTATATGATTTTATCATTTTAGGGGTATGGAATTGCTATAAACCTCATACAATGCTTAATGTATTGATTAGATACTTACATTTGTCTCTTTGTGAGGGTCACTGCGAGACTAATTGTACAACAGTTTTGCTCACCCCTCAACTGCTAAGGGTTAACCTTTTGCCCTACGATTTATTTTACGGGTTCAGTGATTACAACTTTTTTGTAGATCGTAATTTCCTAAAAAAGGAGAAAATTCATATATATTGTGTACCTACATATATTTCCTCCAATAGCTGTATATTAACGAAACCCAAATAGAATTTTATTTCGGTTTAATGGAAATTGTTAATATTCATTTTTATCAGAATCTGTTCGGAATCTTCATCACGAGTCAGACACGATATTGTAAGGCAAGGGGTTAATAAAACATTTTTAAACTAAAAGCCCGATATTAAGATCCACAGTTTATCAATGAATTAGACACGGACGTTAACTGATAGCATGAAAGATTAGAGGATCCACGGCGAGTCCGTTTTGAGGGCGAGATCTCGTGTCGCGTCCGCGTTGTCTGGAACACGTTCTCGCGGTTAGAAAGTTTCGATAGCAGTCGAAGCGGTCCGCAAACAAGAGGAGGAAGAAGAGCGTACCTCGAAACAGCATCGCTCTCGGATCCGACAGATATTGTTCTTGTTTCCGACCGGGGTACGGACCCGCGCGTACCGCATTAACCTTTGAACAACCTCGTGCCGTTGCTTTCCTTTCACCTGTGCCTTTCGTAGCAAATGCACACCGTTTGTGTGTCTGGGTGTGTACTCCACCTCCCCACCCACGCACAACGACATGGTCGCCCACCGTCGTCATCACGTCAGACCCGTTGTCGTCGCGGAATTTCGATTTCTATTTTTCTGTGCGGCGCTTATCAATCGAAATCGAAAGTCCCTCTGCGCGAGAGAACCCGCTGCTCGAGCCCGCTTGCGTAAGAGGATATAGAACGAAATTTGAATTTTTATGGGAACATCTAGCGAAGGAGACGTGTTCCGTCCTTTCCCCGTACGGAATACTAAATCTTGGACGGGCAAATGCGGTTTCTTTGCATTTCGGCCACGCGAATGGAAAATCCTTGCGGGAAATGTTGGTGAGAATGTGTTGTGCTTTGGAAATTGTTACGGTAGTGCACAATTTAATAGTCGCCAGGTACTTTTATCTGGAAAGTATTCCGAATTTAATGAAATTTTCACACGTCATCTGAATTTTCAACCTCGAGGACCCTGTGCTAACTTGATGCCAATTGGACCAAAAAATACGTTTAAAAAGTGAAATTAGGACCAATAGTTTTTGAGTAATGGACGAAAAACCAAAACAAGATAATAAAAATCGTGGTTGTTTCCCCTTCTTCAACTTAGCACAGGGTCCTCGAGGTCGAAAACTCAGATTCGACACCCTAAATGACGTGTAAAAATTTCATTAAATTCGGAATACTTTCCAGGTAGATCAATTTTTTTCGAGTTGCCAACTGGACTACAATCCAATTGTATTTCTTTTTAATTATAAATCTGTTTAATAGTCGGTGAAATATTCAGTAACACATTCACTGAAATATTCAGTGGATCGTGTCATCGGAGAATTGAATATTTATTTCGTGAATTCGATTCTAGTGGTGCAGTTAATCTAATATTTATCTATCCAAAAATACAAACCTTCTTCGGTACTGCGGTTCATTTTATCAGTCTTTGATGCAATGGTATCTATGGTACGGCTGCTCCCCGTGCTTCAGCCGACTTCCGGAAACGAAATTGATGTTTGCGTACCACTCCTGCGGATGATCGAAACGTGTCCCTCTAGTGATGCAGCTCCTCTTCGTCAAGTGGAAGAGGAAGGATGCTCGTGTGCACGGTCACGGTGCATTTTCTCCTGCAAACAGGAACATCCTCGAACGTTAGCTCGCGTGACCTCGCGTACTCCGAGGCGTTACCGAGTCAGATCGGATCGGGCAACGAGATTGCAAGTTTCAGAACGTGCCGGACCGCCTATCGGCTCGACCACCCACGCGCGCGAAACTCGCGAAATAAATTATCGACGTGTCGCAACCCTGTCCCGCAATTCCGTCTCGAGACGCGCGAATCCTCGCGGCTTGATCGCTAATTGAAACGGGAGCGCTACCGAGTAGTACCCGTCGGTACTATCCTTTGAGAATTTATTGGATTCCTAGAGATTCAATTTATTTAACATTTGAACGCGACTAAATGGAACTGTAACAATGCAACGATATCGAACATATTGTTTTTTTAGACAATTTTTATTATTGCATAAATTCATATAATATTAAAAAGAGATTCAATCTCTTCTTAATATTTAAATATACATACAATACTTATTTTATATTAAGTAACAAATATTTCTTTTTAAATATGCAGGAAATATCTATTTCATGTTACGAGAAAAATTTTTTTTTCTGAATATTATATGGATCTTTATTTCATGTTAGAAGTATAGTATTTTATCGATAATTGTCCGCAACACGGGACTGCCCAGGGACAATTATCCGCCAGGGATACTGTTCTTTGTCACGAATGCACATTTTTTAAAAAATATTTTCTTTATATTTTTTAAATATCTACTTTAAAAAATGTGACTTAAAAAATATTTTTCCAATATTTTTGTGCTACTAGGGTACTAATGTCCATTTCGCGGTGCCGCGTTGAACGCGACAAAATGGAACGGTAACAATGCGAATCGATGCACCAGGAGTCCAGCAGCCCGCCGAGGAAAGAACTCGTCACACGATAACGGTTTAATGAAATGTGCGATTGCACAGGACCGTTCAGCCGTGCCTTTGTACTAGAAACCTTTCACGGGATTCATAATTTTTGCGCGTCCGCCTCTTATGAGTCCCCCCAGCGAGCTAACCTGAATTCAATGCGGCGTAATATTGCGCCAGCGAGAGGTCACTATACTTCTACACATCTCTAGTAGAACTTCTCTCGTCGAGAGATCTTCTCCAGAGAGAGTCCTCTTCTCCCCGTCCCGGGGTCTGTTGGACTTTTAATTAAGTTGGCCGTGAGTTGAATATCAACGCGACGCGTTGTTTTGAATATTATTAACCCTCCACCGCCGCCATCTTTACGAGATAGGCACTGTGTTCCTGGCATATTTATTCTCTTATTACATTCCCGCGTGCTCGTATTTTATATAGAAATTTATCTTCAGTCGGATGTAAAAGATTCGTCAAATCTGAGAATGCTATTGTGTTATTTTCGATGTGAAAATAAGCTATTAACCGATCAAACGAATTTTTATTGAACACCCGTTCAATAAAATTTCCCTTTCCCACAATCGATACGAAAAATGTTTATTTCGCACCAAGATCCACGCAGTCCAGTTGCCAGCTTTCTCCTTCATCTCGTTGGAGGTCTAACCAAAAAATACATACGCCGTGGGGAATGTCGGGAATTTGGCCAGGTCCTCGAAGAACGGTTCCCGATGAAAATGGCGGCGACAGGAGTGCTAATTGCGAAACCCGAGGCCGGGTTTTCGGCACGCGGCGCGGCGCGCGTATCGAGGCTTTCTTTTCGAACTCGAAACGATCCGTTGGAACGGTAATACGTGGGGAGCAAGTTACTCTGACCTTGAACTTCAAGGTCCCGTAACGGCTGCCTTTTTTACACCCCAGTTAAGAGAAAAAGAAAGAGAGAGAGCGGAAGGAGACGCCATAAAACGAATACCAAACCGAATACCACCCGAAACGATCTACCGAAGCTCGTCTTAAATATCATTCCGTTATTAAACAAATTGCCCTATAAACGTGATAAATGCCGCGCATTACGTGTAGCTGGGTCGTCGATCAAAAATCGAATGTCCGTCGGAAACCGACCGAGCCGACGGAAAAAGAGTATGGTCCGACATACAGTCCGACGAAAAAGTTCTACGACCATGAGTTCAACATATAAAATTTGTTTAAAAATTAATTTCAACAATTCCAATTTCTTTTCGAGATATCAGAAAATTAATTTACCGTTTGTAGCGAAAGTTTCTGTAAAAAAAAATAGTCACGAATAAAACAATACAGCTCGGCACCATTTTTATCTAAAGTTTCACGTGAAATTGAAGAAACGCATTTTACATTCAGTCTGGTCCAGCGGCGATTACATTTGTTGTCGAGGTGCGAAGGATTGGAGGGAGCGCGGAGACTTTTTCGACAGACTGTAGACATGAATGGGAGAGCGAACGGGAACCGACGAATAGAAACGAGAGGAGAGATTAAAGAGCGAGAGACTCGTGTAAACGGTCCGTGTTGCTTTTACGACGGGTCATCAGCGACTATTATGCAAATAAAAGAAAGAGCGCGGTTGTAAAACCGCGAGATATCGTGTAACGCTTCATCGCGGGCAGCTGCCCTAGACGCGCACGGGCATCGATGCCCCGGGCACCGATCATGCTCGGCATATTCATGGCTTTTTGCTCGTAAACGTGTTTCAAACTAGAATAAAAGGCTCGAGAGAAAATTAAGCTGAAATGTGTACATCATTCTTCCTAGTGAACCCGTTGAAGTTGATGAGTCAGAAACGGAAGGATAGATAGATACCGCTTTTATCGGGAATCCTCCGACGTATAAACTTTTACAACTCTCCAAATTCTTCGTAGCATTTTTATTAATAACGGAATCCCTGTCTGGAGGAACAGATTCTGTCAGTTTTTTTTTAATTTTATGGGAGCGCGATTTTCATCTGAAACGTGAATCGCAATCATAAAAACCAGCTGGAAACGACACAGGCCCTTCATCTATTGGCAAAAGACTGAAAACTGAAAGACATTCTTCAGGGTTTGTTTTATGGAATGTCTCATAAAATTTAAGATACCTTACATGGGCCTTTCATCTATTGGAAAAAGACTGAAAACTGAAAGACATTCTTTAGGGTTTGTTTTATTAAATGTCATAAAATTTAAGATACCTTACAAAGGCTCTTCTGTCAGACACCCATTGGATGATGTCCAGATATTGAAGATCTATAGACTAGAATGACGTGCGATAGTAGAACGGTGTAATTCAATTAGCCAGGCAGGTGCAAGCGACGGATGAGAGAGAAAAACATCGAGACATCCAGTCACCGAATTCTGGTTTCGCATACCGGGTCATCGGGGAGACTATCGAGGCTTTCTCGGTCGTTTTTTCGGGCAATTTGTCGCGCTGGCACCGATTCCAGGGCCCTGGGAATCTCCGTGGACACCTCTCGCGCTTTTTACATCGGCCAGACAGCTTTATCGAGGCCCAGTATTTCAACGACAGTGGACGGGAGAGAGTGGACGGATCCGGTTGATTGCCGTCGAGACAAAATCGATACCACGCTTGTTGCAAAGTATCGCACGACCAGAGATGATCCTTCTGTCCTTCTGTGTCCTGTCGGAATCGCCATTGATTTTTCCGACCCTTTCACGGACCTCCGCGATCCTATGGCAACTTCTGGCTACCCGTGAATAAAGAGAACAACGGCGCACGCTGTTTCAATAACTTTGTCACAATGGACGTCGCTCGAACGGAACTGCTTTTGATATTCGATTGGAATACTTCCCGATGAAAAGGGAACGAGATTCTGGGATGACGAGGGGCGCGTAGACCGAGGGGCTGGAATAGTTTTCCACTGATTGGTCCCGGTGCGTTTCGCCAAATGCTTTGAACAATTTTATCGAATTTTTTCTCAGGGAATGCAATGCAAAATTTTTTTAATGGACTTTGTCGTATTTTAGGAAAATTTGGCTAGGTTTCTAGGTCCATTTTAACCAGTGACGGATTAAGTCAATGTTACCAGGGCCCGTAGGTTTTGATAATATAATAAAACACGACGAACGACCCCTTTTTTGGCAAAAATATCTGGGAACGGTATCGACCAAATTTTATTAATTTATTAATTTGCTACTCCTGCTACGGGGCTTAATCCGCCACTGATTTAAACTCATTTTCTTTCAAAAGTATCATACGGACCAACCCTCCTCTATTGCCAGTCCCCTAACCGCCTTTGAAACGAGGGTCTCTATCAAAAAGCATCGTTCCGGAGGGTGTTCTCGAGGGTCAGGGAACGGTTTCGCTTAATTTCTCCCATCGAGAGGGAAAATGCGACCTCTGGTTCGTAGTTTGGCACGGCACCAAGGCACGCGAAGAACGTGCGGCATTAGGCATGCTTATTAGTAACAGAAGCCGAGTGACAGCGAACTCTGTTAGGCCAAACGGGGCGTGAGGCGAGCCAGGTGGAAATGTATCTACAGAAGCGCCTGTCCGTTCTATCCGTGCATTAGAAATCACCGGCGTCGTGGAAAAGGCGATGTGCAACCTGGAGGACGGTGCACAGGTGTAACTATGATACGCTGGACGCACGCCTGCCTACGCTGATGGGATTAGGGGAGTTTTGTTACCGGTGGCTCTTGCAACAATTTGCATGATTCAAGGAGATTAACCTTGGACAAGCAACAATACCTCTCGGCTTTGTTGGCTCCCGACGACGCCTCGCGGCGGATTATTCGAGCGATTGAAACGTTTAGCTTACCTGGCAGCTTGTGAATCGAGTGGATCAAACAATTAGGATAAAGGAAGTACGACGGATACAAGATTTGACTGCAAATATCATGTTTGATTTTAATATCAATTTCTTTTTTAAACGCTTTGTCACAAGCTTTAACAACCGATAAACGATTAGATAACCAACGATAGTACCATCATCATCCTAGCTTCCTATTGCGCGTCCCCATGAATTACGCAATTTGCTCGGATCGAGAGCACCATATAATATCGATCTCGAGCGAGTTTTACAATCCCGATCCACCTGGCGATTTTTCCCTTGATAAGCCTAGCTTTCCTGTAGAAACGGACGATCGGCGCAAAAACCATTCGAAAGAGCTAACGCGGTGAACACGGGATCGTTTCGAACGGGTTCCCCGGTGTCGGAGAAAGATCGTTGGAAAGCGGATCGGACAATTAAGTATTACCCGGGACAAAAAGGGTATCAAGGCTACCCATAAGTCATTTAAGGTACTGCGGAACATCGGAGAAGCCGATTTCCCCCAACTTTCGGCGGGGCTGTCGAAGGAAGACGGATGTAAAGCAGTCAGGACGAAGACATGGGGGGGAACGAGACCTGAATGCAGTTGACTTATTGCACGGTCCGAGCCTCTTTATAAGTCCATCTCGGTGTTACGACCTACATATCCACGCTTTTTCCGGATCGAAGAATCAACCGTGCTCGTCGAGCAAACGAGGGTACACGCGTTTTCGGTTAACCATAGGCTTCGGACGGTTTTCGAACCGTTCCGAGACTCTTACTTTCTTCCCCGACACTCGACCGCCAATTACGCCTTGAAAAATGTGACGAGGAATATTCTTCTCGTTAGGTTCCATATATATAGTATTTTATTTCATTCCCCTTGGGGTTACAAATCCTTTAACAAATCTCCTTTCTATACACTATTTTTTACGTTTTAACTTAACCTAACTTACAACTATCTTAACCCTAACTTAACCTATAAATTTATACATATTTATACAAAACATCTTAAATGACTAGGTTAGGTTCCATATAAAATGTCCAATTTCTGACACTTTCCTCTATATACAAATATTCTGTCAATTAAATCTCTCGATTACATTGCTGTACAAATTAACGAGCGACCACTAAATATTACTGCACTAGAATTACATTTAAATTAGATGCATTTAAATACTGCAAGATTTATTGCATCAATTTTATTTCCACAAAATGGAAAAAAAATCATACACGTACAATGGAATTATTCTGCAAAGGTTAAAATGTTTTTCTTCATTTGTAGGCAGCAGCTAAATTAATTTTTCCTTTAATGATTTTGATCTTTTTTGGAATGGCTACAGAACGAGCTCTATGCTCCGCAGACTAATTATAACCTAATAATGATAATATAACATTCGAACGAGAATCGTTTAAGAGCGAAGCAGTCGAACAACCGGATTATCTTAATCGGCTGAAGATACGGAGCCGGTCCCGAACGCCGGGGCTCGATCAGCATCGCATTACAGTATTATACTTATTCTCCGAAGACGATCGCGTCGAACGGTGCCCGGTTGATTAACGTGGCGTGAAACGCGTTGACGTCGGTGCTCGGATCAATGTTTCCAGAGCGAACCCCATTCTCCAGGGGAATCAGAGCCGCGAGATCTCGATCGGGGCCCCTGATCTGCTTAAAATGATAATGAGGCAACGGTCAACGCCGGAAAATATCGGTTTACGGGGTACTTGTGGTCATTCGCGCGAGACTCAACGCCTCGTCGAGGATCGGCAACAAGTGAGCATCTCTCTCGTTTCGACACGGCCACGATCGAATTCGGAACGAGATCATCGTCGTTTCATTGTCCCTGGAACGATTCCAGGACTGGTTTCTTGTCGGCGACACGTCCGAGCGACGTTTAGCTTCCATAAGATATCGTTTATGCTTGGTATTCATACTTAACTCGCTATCAAAGTTGTACGACACGTTCGAAAGTGCCGCAAGTAGATCGGGACTCGTTTAATCTGTTCGTGGCGCTGTTAACTACCAATAGAACGAGTGAGGCCTTTTAACGACGACAAAATCGTTTATTATACTTGCATAGAAGATAACACGTGTCTATGGAGGATGCTACGAGCCTCAATCGGACAAGTGTAAAAATTCGAATGAGTAAAACACGGGGAAAACGTAATTGAAGATAAATTATTAATGCATAAAACGTTTGGATTTATTGAATAGAATTGCGGAGAATGCTTAGATGTAGTATCGCCATACTATCAAAGAGGAAGAATCTACCGAACATCTGTTTATGATTTCGTAGCAAGGTTCGATCAATTTTAAACAAACAGGAAATGTGCAATTATTTATAAATGTATCTTGACGTTTCTAAAAATAAATAAATAAATATAAATATAAAAATAAATAATTGCATATTTGCTGTTTGTGTAAAATTGATCCAACCTTGCGCCGAAATCATAAATTCATATTCACTTTCCAATCGAGAAACAAACTTCACCTTGAACATCTGTTTGTTGTAATACAAAAGTTACATGTTTTGAGTAGCATTCAAGTTTATTTCAATTGGCAAAATAAAGGCGAAAATAAAAGAAAAAATGATCTTACTCCTATCGGTGCGTGACTTGAAAGATTATGGAGGGTTGCGGAGAACTGGGGGTTAACAAGAGGAAGAGGATTGGTGGACGGTGGACTGACGGGTACTTTTCTGATTTCAGGGATCAGGATGCGGTGGATCGGTTACGTGGCCACAATCCTCTGGTGGTCGGGCATCGCCAGGTCCCTCAGCACGCTGAATCGAGGTCACAGTTAGTAATGCTCGTTTTGGTGGCTGGAAGCGCGAGTATTTCAGTAGCATCGTTCGCTCCCGCTTGCACGAGACCGTTCAATTCCCTTTTTTCTTACGGTGTCCTACGGTGTCCCTGGAACACGGTGGACATTCTTCGGGTTCCCGGTGTTGATCCCAGCTGACCCTAGATGGATCTAAACACCGCGGCTCGCGACCGTGAAATCAAACAATCTTCGCATCGTCCCCGAGAGGCAAATTTAATACGCGGATCCGCGAGAAGGCAGCTATAGCGCGGCTAGGCCGGCCGCAGGAAACCCCATGGTCATTTATTATTTTCCAATCGGTTCCCCTTTCGATGTAACCATAGACGGCCAGAGGCGATCGATCCAATCGAATATCGCGCGCGAGCGCGACCGGCTCACCGTCGAAAAGATGATTAACATTCAATGACCGGAGCGAACCAGGCCGCCTAATCGTCGAATAATGATCGCCGATAACGCTATCGGCTTCCCGTTACTCGTTCGCCGAGAAACGACGAATTATTCGAAATCATTGCTTCCGAGCAGCGCTTATTTATCGCGCAAAATAACAGTTATTTGACGATCCGACCCGCTCGCGGATAATTATTTATCTCGGGCCTCGCGCGGGCTTTCCTCTCCTCCTCGTCTTCGGCGTCGTTTTCTTTGGATTTCCTCTCTGTTCCATTGTGAAACACGCGACCGGTTTCTTTATTGAGTTAAGGGTTACTCTAGAACTCGTTATATCTCTGATCTTTTTCAAGGATTAAAAAAAACAACAGAATTGGTATAGCCAATTCTCGTTATCAATAAAATATATGAATAATGTGATCGAAAGATTGGTTGGAACGACTATTTTCTCCTGCGTTCCTCCGCAACGCAGGCAAAGTGGCTAATTGGCCCACATGTGCTCGGTCAAGGTGCAATCGGTCGTGGGAAAAGAAAAGCAAAGTTCGAAACCAGGGGAACACACCTCTTTTTCCATCGGCTAATCCCCTTACACGACCGTTGCTAGAGTATCAACTCTTCGAGAATTTATTTCTCGTTTAAGCCGTTAAGTGCTGCGCTATAGACTCCACCTGTTACGATCGGACTCGGGCTGCGAAATTTATATCTTGTTTACGGTACCAATCGGAGTCGAAATGGATTTGAAATGCTTGCCTTTCGGCCACCGCTTCAGCTATATTTTCATCTAACTGTAACGCGGTTTCCAGCACTTTTCTTAGCGTTAACTGTACTACACTCGAGAACCTAACGAACACATGCAAGTGTTCAGACACTTCGTACGAAAATGCAGTATGTTGCACATACTGAGAAATACAATAGACATTCTAGAGCGAAAGAATACAAAGAATTCTATTCGCGCAAAGTGCAAGCTGTTGATCCTCGAGATCGCTTTGCTAGCCAGGCTTAGACGGTCTTAGAGAAAAGAAAAAGCGAAAAGAGCCGCGGAGGAGCAGACTACCCTTACAGACTCGCGAGAGAAACGCCTTTATTCTCGGATTAACAGAATTCCTCTGAAAACACTTCACCCTCTGAGGCGACGTGGTCCCGTCAAGTGGCGGACATCCAGCCGGTCGTTCTCGCAACCCCATTGTTTCCCCGAAGAGGTACGAACATCGGACGCGATAAAGTTTTCTTTAATTAACGCGGCCGGGGCCCCGGGAACGCGATACGAGCATATTTCTAACGGAGAAAGCGAGACCGTGAAGGTAGACACACCGCGAACCGCAAGCAATTTACGTTGCAGTGGCCATACGCGGACTCGGTTAACGACCTGGCCCAGGTCTACGTACTCGTTCCGCGATTAAGTTTCGTTTTTCTCTTCTCCCATCTATCTCTCTCTTTCGCCAGCAGCCAGAATTTTTCGTTTTTCCTTTGGCTACCTCCGGCCACCACTTTCACCGGGAACACGGGGAGCCGGTAGATCCGATCTGCGAGCGCTAACGACGTCCCAATTACCGAACCTGGCCTGGCGAAATCGTTCGGCGATCCCCTAATTAGCGGGTCCACGAAAATCCCGGAGACTCGCCTCGACGACTATCGATCCGCTTCCACGGAAAACGGTTCGGAGGAAACAGCCTCTACCAAACGCGATAAGTAGCAAACCGATTGGTCTATCCGGTGTTGTGTTAATCGCTGTACACGCGTAAATCAATTTTTAATCGGTCGTACAAATTGTCGATTAAAATTAATATTTATTCGCAGCGCACTGGTTCGATCATTTATAACAATGGAAAAGAAAAGGAAGGAGGTGTTTCGTCCTAGAACCACTTCTTTTCCATTGTTATAAATGATCGAACCAGTGCGCCACAAATAAATATTTATACTATCTTTAGATAAATTGCGATCGAGAACCAAATTAATTTACCACAAACTCTGTCAGTTACTTCGAGATAGCAGAGGCATCCAAGAGAGTGGCATACCAAGAGTCCCATAAAACTCTTCGATCACCGAAAGCCCATATTTCAAATGGTCCGACGGCAGTCCGCGGACATTTAGCGGTCAGTGTGACAGTCAGCGGGACACAGTTAGCGTGACGGAAAGCTGACATCATCGGCCGCGGTCAAGGTGTTAAAAGCCGGACCGTAAAGTGAGCGTAAAAATCATGTACGGAGACCTTTGGTCCACGGGCATTGTGAACAAGAAATACGGGGTCCGTCGGACGTTTATAGACCCATCAGGCAATCGAGCGATCGAATTAAGGGTCGAAATGTTAACTAGCAGCGAATAGAACGACACACGAGTCTCACAAATCACCCGGCGATGCGGCTCGCGGCAGCCACCGACTGCTCGGCTGATTGATTCCCCTTCTTTCTCTCATCTTCATCTCTCTCTCTCTCTCTTCTCAATCTTTCACTTCCACGTTCTCTCTTTCTCCCTGGCTTTTGCCGTTCGCCAAGTCCCCCGTGGCCGCGAGAGCATCGGGCCCCGAAGTAGGCCAGCGAACATACAATTAAGCCTGCCGACTAATGGGAGCATTTACGTCTAGATTAGAATCGATTCTTAACGACGCCCGGCTGCGATCTCGGGGCCACGAGCAACAGGAAAATTGTTTCGCGCGGAATCGTCCGTCGCCGACTTACAATCTGCTATCTTACATGCTCGCCGCGGGAGAGAGAGACGGTTAGGCGAGCCACGCTGTCTATGTGTGACCCACATCGCCGCGGACGATAAGCTACCGGTCCTGGCTACCCTTTGAACGCGCGTAACTAACCCTACGGTCCACTCTTTTTGCTAAATCTTTGAAAGAGCGCACTCTTCGTGGTCGCCCAGAGATTTCGAACTTCTAGCTTCGAGGCTTTTCGGTGCAAACTATCTTCTTTCGAAATGTCCTATTTCTTTTGGACTAGACCTATCACAGAAATGAATGAGTAAAATCATCTTCGAGGAATAGCAAATCTTGTAGAGAGCACACTCTTCGTGGTCGCCCAGAGATTTTGAACTTCTAGCTTCGAGGCTTTTCGGTGCAAACTATCTTCTTTCGGAATGACCTATCTATCACAGAAATGAATAAGTAAAATCATCTTTGAGGAATAACAAAGCTAAACACAGAAAAGAGCATAACGCAAACTAATTTTCCAATAGCTAACCACTTGGACATGTCTAAGCTATCGAGTCAACATGGTTGTTTGCTGTGCAGGTTACAAAATCACCCCGAAGCCCTGCCGAGTGCCAGGCATTGACACCAGAGAGGGCACGTGCATGTTCGTCTGGGAGTGCATCAAGTCGGAGGGTACGCACGTGGGCGTGTGCGTGGACACGTTCATGTTCGGCAGCTGCTGCGTGCACAACACGACAACGAACTCGATCACCGCGTCTCATCAGCAACACCATCATCAGCAGAACCATCAACAAACATCCTCGGACCCGCTGAGACCAACGCTAGCGGAAGCGTTGGGCAACGAGGCTACCAGACCAACGTTAACCTCGTTGTCCAGCTTCCTAGTGACGGATTCGACGACACCGAGACCTAGTCATCATCATTCGAACTACGATTCTCTCGGAGGGTCTGGTAGACCTCATGCGAGGCCGTTGCAGAAGAGGCCGCACGCGAAACCGACTTCTGATCACAAGGACAGGGTGCAGGCGGTGCCCAGTTCGTCGAATTTCTGGGAGAAAGGCTCGCACAGCACGAAGAGACCTGGGTCTACTGATCACTGGGAGAAAGGAGCTCAAGGTACCAGAAGACCAGGGTCAGACTTCTGGGAAAAGGGTTCACAGACCACGAAGAGGCCTTCTTCGACTAATCTCTGGGAGAAGGATGCTCAAACCACCAAAAGACCAGGGTCGAATCACTGGGAGAAGGGTTCACAAACCACGAAGAGGCCTTCAACTAGTATTTTGGATAAGGATGCTGAAAGCACCAAGAGACCAGCGTCCGATACCTGGGTGAAGGGATCTCAGAACACTAAGAGGCCCTCTTCTACTTCTTATTCTCTTTCTTCGTCTAGCCAGACTACCAAGAGACCCTCTTCATCTTCTTCGTTTCCTTTTTCTTCGTCTACCCCGACTACTAAGAGACCCTCTTCATCATCTTCTTCTTCTTCTTTTTCTTCGTCTACCCAGACTACCAAAAGACCCTCTTCCTTTTCTTCTTCTTTGTCGACCACAACCACAAAAAGACCTTCTTCTACTTCTTCATCTTCGTCCACCCACACTACAAAGAAACCCACTACCATTTTCTGGCAAGAAACTCAGAGTACCAAGAGGCCAGACGTTCAAAGTCCTCAACAGAAGACCAGACCAGACGATAGTCAGCACACGGCTGTTAAGGACAAAGAGACTACGCATCACCAAGGGTTTAAGGACAAGGTGGACACTGAACATAATACAGTGAATGTAAGACTGCCCGGTAAGGAAGACGCGTTCAATGATGACGAAGGTATTAGGCCGAATAGGCCCAGCAACCAAAGACCGTTCGAAACGAGGCCGGATGAGGGGAAGACAGAGGACGCTGATCTGAATGTGCAGGAGTCTGTGAATCGACCACCTAGCATTAATTCGGTTGATGAAAATGTAGGGGATCATCCTTTCCACTTAACGAAAAACGTAACTTGGTCATCTAGAATATACAGGGTCCCTCCGTTAAGTTATGTCACCATTTTTTAGGCATTTCCGATAGTGCAATTAAAAAATGTTTTAGATAAAAAATTATTACTTGATTCGTAAAGATAAATAATACAGTAAGAAAATTGACATTCGATGTCACCTGAAGGTTATTGGAATGATGTTTGGCAAATATAAATCAGATGTTCAAGTTACGTTGTTCTGAAAATTTTTTATCATGGCTAATGTTAGGGTGGTTTATGTTACTCCAGGAAACCGGCAAGGATCCTCACTCGAACCTGAACTTCATCCACACGGAGCGTCCGCAGTGGGCGACGAAGCCAGTGTCGCCAAAGCCGACGACGGATTTCTCGAAACCATATTTCTCCATCAAGACGACAACCTATAGACCAACGTCGATGAATGATTCAAGGCCGAACTTTATCTCGAAGCCGTCGAATACCTCGAAAACGCCTACCACATCTAGGCCGAGTCAGAGTGTCCAGTCTACCACCAGGTATTCGACTATGTCCTTATGTTCCATTTGTAATCGTGAAGTCAAAGTACCAATTCGTTCCTAGCTGAAATGGAAGAAGCCTAGCTTATCCAGCAGGGATTCCGTTGAATTTTTCAACTAGCGTTAAAGTGAATAGTGTTGTTGGAAGCGAATAGGAAATAAATATAGGTGACAACAGTTTATCGGGAAGACGAATCTCGCGACTAGCGTTAAAGTGAACGGCGATGTCGGTGTACAGATAAGAAAAGGAGGCAGTTCCGGGCGACAGCTTCAATCTTTTCTTTCATTCTAGCGCAGCCGGATCCGTGCCACAGACCTCTCACTGGCAAGTGACCACAGAACCAGCGTTCATCACCAAACAGAGGCCGTCGTCGTCCACAAAGCCGTCGGGCTCCTTGGAAACCGCTAAACCACTGCCAGTCAGCTCCCATTTCTGGTCGGAGAACAGCTGGACACCGCCCAGACCGTCCTTGAAACCGCACTGGACGGACAACCCTACTCTCCTTCAGAACGGCCCTGAAGCGTTCCCTCCACGACCCAGTTTCAAGCCCACAGAACCGCAGGAAGTATGTCCAGTCAATCACTCGTATCACTTGCCAAAGATAACATCACCAAGATTTTTGAAGTGCTGGCTTGCCTCGATAGTTGTCTCACCACAGGCCCGAAGTAGATGCACTTATGAATGACGCCTCAGTAATCCAAAAACGAGCAAGAGACCAATGACGGAGGATATATGTAATTTTTCTGTAGAATCGCACGTTTCAGTGCTCCAAGTATTTTCCGACACGTTTCCCTGCACCCTGTCGTGAATATTCGTAACTGTACAGCGAACAACGCTGGCATCCGCATTATTCGAATAACACACGGTCCCCTGGCTCCGCGTGAATTATAGCGGAGCCAGGGAATATTCGAATTTCAATTCGAACGAGCGGACGCGGTCTCGATCCGGAACAACCACGGAATCCGTAATCCTTGGGCGGCTCTTAACGCGCGGTTGCCCATCGCTCGCAAAAACCATCATCGGTTCCCCTACTCTAAAACGGTCCGCGAAGAGCTATCTAATCGAAGAATCGATCCCGTGCGCGAGACGAACAGCTTTATCGCGTTACATCCTTCTCGATCGGCGAGTGATCCGGTCGGGACATTATTAGATCCGATCGGTATGTAAAAGGAAGGCCCAGGCTCGGTCGAATCGAATCGACACGATGCTGAATCAAGCAGAGCCGTTGCTTCGAGAACTGCGTCAGGTGTTTTTGCCGCGGTTCCCGTGTATCGCGACAAAGAACGCGGCCTCCGATAAGGCCCGGCACTCGATTACACAGTCCATTGAGCACTGCGAACCACTACAAAGTAGAGGGAACGATCGACGATTTAGAGAATTAATATAAAACCGCCGATCTCTCGATCCACTAGCCGGTAGCTGGCCTGTTCAACAGGGTTCGACGGTTCTGCTAGGATTTTTCTGAGGTTGCATTTGTTGAATTGAAAAACCGGTTTGTCCACGTCGAATACTCGGATACTAGAATTACTTTAGCGAAATCGTTAATGTTTTCTTATATTTACAAAAATCTGCACATACTATAAAGATCCACGGCCTAGTCGTAAGAGCATCGATGTTAAAGTGCTTCTACATTCAAGAAATTAATAAAATAAATAAATTAATACATTATATTAATAAATTATAGTATATAATTGTACATCGTTCCGCAGAGCACGGAGTTCCACAAGCCACTCGGCTCTGCGCACTACATCACGACGTCCCACTTCGAGACGTCCGCCCGGCCGAGACCCACGAAGAAGACCACGACGTCCACCACCACGACCTCGACCACCACGACGACTACCACGACCACGACCACGACCACTACGACCACCACGCCGAAACCAGATACGACCGTTACCAGCGGCGAGCTGACCAAGGCAACCGGATCGGTGCTGACGGTTTCCGCGGCCGACGAGAGCAAAGGCACGCAGTGCGGCGTGCCACCCCTGTTCCCCAGGCCGGAAACTAGAATCGTCGGCGGCAAGGACGCGCCGTTCGGTCGGTGGCCTTGGCAGGTGTCCGTCAGACGGACATCCTTCTTCGGGTTCTCCAGCACTCACCGGTGCGGCGGGGCCGTCCTCAACGAGAACTGGATCGCCACCGCCGGCCACTGCGTTGACGAGTGAGTCGAAGCAATTGGTAGACGTAGATTTAGGATGAAGAGACTTAAAGAATGGTTTAATTTTTTTACTAGAGAAGCATCAAAATTGAGCTCGCTATAAAATAAGAATCCAAACAGCACGGAACAGTAATCCTTTTTTACATTTTTTTAACAAGAAGAATAGGAGGAAAGAATACATAAAGTAAATTTATCAGAATCCCACCCATGGCGTTCAGAGCTATCCTAATCGGCGGCGTACGCGTGGAAGCGGCGCGAATCAGTTCGCCAGAACAGTGGTAATCAGCTAGTCAAACAGGGCTGTAGTGAGTCATCAGAAGTGAGAAGCGGTCGGAAGAGGTAGTCGTGAAAAGCTGAATCGAAACCGACGACTACGCATCAGCCTCGGTGGAAGAGTTAAGTTCCGCTGTCAGCCGAGCAACGAAGTCCCTAAATAAGAGCAGGCAGACACGCAAAATGACTCGATAATAGTTTCCGTCGGCGGCGGTGCACGCGTGAAGCGCAAAAACCGATCCTGTTATCCGTATTACGCTCGGCCAACCCGGGATGTGTCTATTAATTAGCCTGGATGCTGAGTCGATAGCGTATCGTGGCATATCTCGCGTTTCACCTAGACAGAACAGGATTCATTGTACAAATCAGTAATACTCATATTAATCACATTAGAGTGAGGCTCGACTTTATCGTGGATTAAACAATTGAACATAACTCGAATTGTATCGTGCTGAGAAAAGGTCGGATCTTCTTTGCGTTTTGTTATCCATACTCCATACATTGCAGCTCTCTGCTGTGCCTATGGACGCACATGTTTGCGTTCCTCTGATGAGTATTTTCGCTTCGAGCCCCTGTTCATTTCTCATCAGTGTTAACTCCATAAATTAATATTTTATACTTCTAAATTGTGAATGTTTCCTGTAAAATCGGTTTCAATGGCGCCGATCGGAAACATTGTGCCACTGGGTGTATAAAAGGCACTGAGATAACAAAACGCTGCTTCCAGACGTGCAAAGGAGTACTAGTACAAATTTTTTTATTATCTTTATTATTTTTTTTTGGCTTTATTATTATTATATACATAATCAAAGAATGATGTCTGTACACGATACAATCAACATTTCGGTCTCGAAGTGATCAGATATATTGGGACATGTAGAGAATGAAAGTGGAATCTTATAGCGACGGTCTGTTCGATCAGTATACAGGAGTCAGAGAGAGTTTGTTGTTGATGGTGTGTTCCAGCTTGCTGACTTCGCAGATTCGGATTCGTGTGGGCGAGTACGATTTCTCGTCGGTCCAGGAACGACTGCCTTATGTCGAACGAGGTGTCGCGAAGAAGGTGGTCCATCCCAAATACAACTTCTTCACGTACGAGTACGACCTGGCCCTGGTCCGGCTGGAGAGCTCGTTGACGTTCGCGCCGCATATCTCGCCAATCTGCTTGCCAGCCACCGACGACTTATTGGTCGGTGAGAACGCGACCGTCACCGGATGGGGACGGCTCAGTGAGGGTGGCACTCTGCCCTCCGTGCTGCAGGAGGTAAATTACCCTCGTAAATTGCAACCCCGACCGCTGACACTTGCCCCGGAATTACCCGAGAAATCTACTCCGCGTTCCACACCGCGGAATCTAGCCGCGCGAACTCGGATTTCGAAATTGCTCGGGAACGGTCGACTGAGTCGGGGAACCTTACCTTCAAGATTGGAAAATCTATGAGAAACGAGTCATTTAATTGTTTTAATTTAATTTAATTGTTTTAACACTCAGTCTGCCACGTTCAGTAACGAAAAATGAGAATTCTTTCGTATGTTAATTAATGACTACATTGTTTAACTGTCGACTGAGTCGGGGAACCTTAACCCCCTTCAAGAAAATCTATGAGAATGTAATATTCAGATAGTGCATTTTATTTCGGAATTTGTAAACGAGTCATTTAATTGTTTTAACGCTTAGACTGCCACGTTCGATAACGAAACATGAGAATTCTTTCGTATGTTAATTAATGACTGCATTGTCTAACTGTCGATTGTTGTTCCAGGTTTCCGTGCCTATAGTGAGTAACGATAGATGTAAGTCAATGTTCCTGAGAGCTGGTAGACACGAATTTATACCAGACATATTCCTGTGCGCGGGATACGAGACTGGGGGTCAGGACTCCTGTCAGGTAATTCTTGAAATTATCAATTATGTACAGCCTCTGGACTAATTGGAATTCTGTTTGAATAACAGGGAGACTCCGGAGGGCCGCTTCAAGTCAGAGGCAAAGATGGCCGGTACTTTTTGGCCGGGATAATCTCCTGGGGGATAGGTTGCGCGGAGGCGAACTTGCCGGGCGTGTGTACGAGGATCTCGAAGTTTGTCCCGTGGATTCTGAAGAACGTGACCTGACCGATCCCCGTTCGGGTCCTCTCGAAATCTTGTTCACAGCTCGCCGAGACGGTACTCCTCGTAGCCTGAACATCGCGTTTCCTCGATGCTCTGTCAACGACCGACTCTCCCCGAGGACTCTTTCTCTTCCGGGAGAAAGCGAGCAGATCAGCTGGATCATGTGGATCGCTGGCAAACACACACGGGACTCGATCCTCGACGATAGAAATCGCGGGTCGAGCGAGAGAGCCACGGAAACAAGAAAAATGGATTCACTTGGATCACGTCCTGAAGAGAGTTCTTCTTCTTCTTCTTCTTTCTCTTCAAGGTCCTCTTCAGGGCTTTGAGCCGAAGTCTGATGGAGCTTGCATCTCGAAGACTGTCGCTGAAAGCGAAGCCAATCAAACGCGAGACTGCGATATGTACTTGCGGGACCAGGATAGTCGTCCGTGTTTCTAAAACGCAGGACTGTATTTATATATAAATATAAATATATATATAATATACATAGAGAGATTTTTAAGTAAGATAATAATATATTTGCTGTCACCCTGTACATGAGTAGAGAGAGAAGAGCTGGCTCGGCGCTGGAAACATTGAATCTAGATCCACGTGGTTTTAGTTTGTTATCTTGGATCAGGATCTTGGCTGTTTCGACGTCGAGCTTGCTCGATCGCGGTACGATCTCTGTAAAAATATAATTGCGACTCGCTGAGATTCCGATTCGACTGCTGTTGCATAGATTGATCTGATTTTGTTGGGGATGGAGATAATGGATAATTACATTAACTGTAAAGTGAGAAGTATCGAGAATGATTGATACAAGTGGTAAGAGTGATGATAGCGATTGTATGATACAAAAGCTGAGAAATGATCACAGCATAGTTTATTTAACTGAAAAAATCTTATTGACTGATGCTTCGATATAATTTTATTAAAAAATGAAGGGAGTACTCAGTGTGATTGATGGAGTATAATAGCTAGCTTAACGATGATACGGCTATAGTGTGAAAGCTGGTATAACAGTGATACTGTTATAGTATGATCCATCAGTCTTTTATTTCAGTTTGACAAATTCTGTAGCCCCCGACGGAATATTAAAGATAGAACGAGAAGGTCTAAAAGAGTGATTGATAGAGTATAAAAGCTAGCTACGTAGTGATATGACTATAGTCGATCAATCTTCTATGTAAACCCGGCAGCGATCTTTGACTCGAAGAACGTCTACAACGAAAGCTCCAACAGCTGCCAATCATTTTCAGACATTAACGATTGCATGCTGTAAGAAAGCGCGAGCAAAAGTGTTTCTAGAGAGAGCTTACTGTACATTTATTCACCCGTTGTATAGCGAAACCTGTAAAATGCTAAGTTCTTGCCCATCGCCCGTTAGTAATCGTCAATTAACAGGAGACTAATTTCAAGACACTGTCGCCTCTCCGTTCGTCTCTCTCCTTTATTTACAACATACGGATTTTTGTACAGACATACATCGTGTACTTAAAGGTAGGTGTGTGCGAAATAGGAATGATCTAATAAATATAAATATATATAATTGTTTATAGATTATATCGATATTTATAAGTATGCCGAATAAACGTATATGTTTATTATTATCCTCGGACTCGTCCTTTGTGTCCCAGCCGTCGGTGGGTCTTCCTAGTCCCGGAAATACAGAAGTCTCCGAGCAGAAACCTAATATCCTATGAAAATCGAGATGCGGTTGCGTAGAATCCATTTCAACGAGGTCAGTATTTCAGTATTTAATAATATTGTTCTATGCGCACTGTTATTAGACTGTTGATTTGATATACCTTCTACTTTCAGAAATTGTCTAGTTATTATTAATCTGAAGTTCTTTACACAAATTCCCATTTTATAGTTCATTCGATAAACGCAAGAATAAGAATAAGAAGGGTTATAATAAAGTCTACTCGTTAGAGTCTCGAACGAAGAGGATCGCTCGTTAAATTTGAATGGAAGAACGAACGGAGTATGAATTCGGACGTCGGAATTTAATCAGCGGATCTACGATGACGCAGCAACGACTGATCCGACACGTTCATCATCGTCGACCTCGCGAAGGCTAAAGAATCCGTGAATTCA
The DNA here is from genome assembly GCA_028455595.1 of Lasioglossum vierecki. Lineage (NCBI taxonomy): Eukaryota > Metazoa > Arthropoda > Insecta > Hymenoptera > Halictidae > Lasioglossum > Lasioglossum vierecki. The sequence continues at coordinate 4,494,538 of CM052339.1, forward strand.
GGGGATCGTTGACACGACCAGCGATTAAGGCCACTGATGTTTCGGCGTCGACGATGAAGTAAAGGAACGGATGAACGGCTGTGAATTCCACTGACCCGGCTCTCTCGAATAGCCCGGTACCTGCGAAGACAGAAAGCTTAATGACATTTTTTCTTTTTACTTGGAACTTCACAGGGTGCATAATTCTAGGTGGAGCGAAGTTCGAAGAACGTCTCTGAACTCCTTTCGCTTCACGAGTCTTCTGGAACACGGTCAGACTCTGTACCTTGAATTAATGATCACCCTGTGCAGTATCATTAAGTACAGTAATAAGTCCACTGTTACAGTTTAAGAAAAAAGTACAATTCTTTTGTAAAAAATATTTTCCTTTGTTAGAAAATTATTTAACGAAGCACAGTGGAGCTTATCAGCATACTTAGTCAAATCGTTAATTAATCAAACACGTTGACTGACATCAATATCCAATTTCAACTATGCGAAAGTCTAAAATAAAAAAACTCCATAAAAATGTATTAAAAAAGAAATACAAGCTGAACAGTCAATTTGTTTCGTTAACACACCGATCAAGTGCTGATTACGAAGGAAGATTGAGTCAGGGGAACAAAGAGAGGATAGACAGAGCGACAGAAATTAGTAAGTAGCAGAGTAATTAAGTTCCAGAGTGGCCATAGAGGTCGGAGTCATCGGAACGGGTACATTAGCGAGGAGCATTCATCTCTCGCAGTGATTCAAGAGTTTCCTAGTAGACGCAGAGATCGACCGCAAGGTCTTTTTATTTATTTCCCTCGGTGAGTCAGTCTCCAGGATATCAGCGATTAAATCCAGCGAACTTTATAACAATACTGAGAATATTCCTCGATCGTGGACCGGCGTCAATTACAATAAGCCGGAAACAGCTCCTCGGTGTGCAAACAACGACTCGAGGAGAATTCGACATTTACCGATCGAGGAAAAAATCCCAATTATGCAACCCACTGCTTCGGGCTCGAGTAAGCATGAATGAGAACGAGATATGCGATGAGATTACCCTTGGAATCTGGCTGGATTCATTGAAAATAAATAATGAAAGAAAAATTCGAAGATGATAATTTAAAAAAAATTGTAAGAGAAAAGAAGACTAGATTCATTGAAATTTATAAATAATCAAATAAAAATTCGAAGATGGTAATTTCTAAAAAAATTGTAAGAGAGAAGAAGACGATGACATACAATCGATTGGCGAACACTGTTTCGTTGGAAACGAAAGCCGACAAAATTCCTGGCCGACGAGTTGCCCAATGTCCCCGGAGTATAAGATCAAACGGAAGTGACAACATCCCCTTGAAGAATCGATTGAATCCGAGGAGACACGACCTTCGCCGAGATTTCTAATCCAGCGTGAGTTCTCGAGGAAGGGATCCGGCATGTTCGACCTTCGTATTCGCTGTTGGAGCGTGGAATTTCGTGTCGGGAACCACGCGTCAAGCTCCTTCCGACGTGACGAAGCGTGTTCATTCACAGAGCACCGTCATTAACGACGCTAATGAGGAAACAAGAGTGGGGAGCCCGCGAGAACGTGACCGAAGAAAAAGAGGGATGATACGCGCCGGTAGTAATGGACGATCGTTATCGGACGGATGATGCACTATCACTTCGTCGTTCGCCTGCACCAATCGCAATTTCACTCGGTTGCGTCAGGCGAATCGTCGAAAGTTGCGATCACCCATCCTCTCCCCCTTCGCGCAACGTCTCGAATGATCCGTGAAATCCTCTTCCCGCGTTTTTCTCAGATGCTGAAGAATTCAAGGATTTCCAAGAAAATCCGAGCAAAGTTCCTGCTGATTCGAGGACTCCCTTAAAATTCTTCACTCGTGAAATTGAGCCTCGAAGCTGGTAACCTGCCGCCAGGATACTTCGATTCTAACGTTGGAACTACCGAACGAAGTGGAACGAAAAAATTATTAATCGAACTGGAATGGAATTTGAAAGTCAAGTAATTCTTATTTTGCATAAAAATCTGCAATCTACCGATGAATGTTGGGTTCGAGAATTAATTTTTACAAATTAATTTGAACTTTCAACGTTTCGATCCTTGTGTGGATCATTTTCAAGAAAGGAGAATAACTGCGTCTGAAATTATAACAGTGGAAAATGTTATAATAAAATCAGATTGCACTAATTAATTCCTATTATCTTAATATTACGATCGAGATAAAATTACTTATATAAATAATAATGTTAGAAAGTGATTCATCATAATACACTACATTCATACGATCGATAACAATAACAACATAGTAATAGAGTATGATAAGTATTTGAATAGAATATGGTTCGAAGAGGAAGTTACTATTGAAGGCAGGAGAGGACAAAGTGCTAGTACGTAGAAAGACTAGAGTAGAAACCTGGATGATAGTATCGATAATAATCCCGTCGAGGTGGGACGATCAAGGGAGGATCGGAATTGGGCGACTCACGAGAGTGGATTCGATCTGGCTTCATGTAGTTCCTGATGCTGACGCCGATGCTTTGCTGCACGTCCCTCGCGTATACTCCCAAATCCGGGGTCATCAACGACAGGTCAGCAGCCCTTGGCTCGAAAACGTCCACGATACCTAGCTGCGAATCAAATGAACATCATTCAACAATTCAAATAAAGCACAATCAAATACTCTATTACATCAACATAAATTGGATGAAACCGAGTCGAGTAAATTCACGTGATAGAATAAATTCATTTTCATCTCCGCAAATATTTTTTAATAAAGTAAATTGTGGGATCAGTTGCACAGCTGTTCCATCAAACTGTAGTCCCATGGAGCTCAGGCGTGCTATTTCAGCGTCGTCTCATCAACATTCGAGTTGAGAGCCGGGTAGGGAGCCTCCTCGGGAAGACAAAGAATGCTTATTGCCGTCGGAATCGTCCGGCGTGGCTCGTAAAACTGGCTCGAATGGTACCCCTGAATTACGACGATTAGAACAATTCCCCTGTTGTCTGTTGTTGTTTTTCTTTCCTCATTGTCTATCCGGTTGTTCTTTTCGCGTTGCTCGGAGCGCGAAGCTTTCAGCTTGCTTCGGAATTATCGTCAATTACGTGTCGTCAAGGAAACCACCTATACCGATATCTTTGTTCGTGGAACGGCAGCCGTGACGAGAGAAGCGGAAAGTGCACTCAAGATCTCGACTAACGCGATTAAGTAATTAGGAGCTTAATGCCCGAGACTAATGGCGAAATATCGAGCACCGCCGCTGGGAAACGCGATTCGACTGCCGCGCTTAGGAGACCGTTCGCGTTCGCCAGGCCGGATCAAATTGATCCACGGCCGAATTATGGCAACTTGCTGGGTCTAATAGGGGACTGATGGACGACCAAAGGCGTGAACTAGATGCGTACCCTTTGCAGGAAGGACGTCAAGGTGACGAAACCGCGCAACTTGAACGAAGGAATCGTGGCCCTGACCGAAGTGGCCCGTAACTGCTTCCTCAACAGCCTCAACGACTTCCCGCCGAGATCTCGAGACAGCCGATACGTGTCTCGACGGTCCGTCGACATCACCAGCAGAATGTTGTACCTGGGGTCCTGCAACAGCCATGGGGAAATGGGGTCAGACTCAGAGACGAGCAAACGAAAGGTTAAATTGAATAATTATTAAATAATATAGGTAAATTTAAACCTATATTTACTAAGAACATAACATTTTTCGTTTTTCACCTAGGTACCACTTTTTTGTGGTATTCCTTTTACAGGATTAACATTCAATTTGATATAACCATTTTTATATATACATTTTAATGTATGTGTGAATTAATGCATAAAGTGAGTTGAAAACACGGATATATTTTAGAAAACTAAAATAAAAAACTTAAATTGGATGTTGTACTCCATTAGCAGTACATAAAAAGAAGTTGACGTACGATTGAAAATTAGCAAATGATAACGTAAGCAAATGAACTACAGACTACAAACGAGTTGAATAGAGTAAAAACACTGGTAAAAAAGGTTTCTACTTCGAAACGAAATATATCTTGGTAGTTATTTGTAGAATACTGATTGTTCGCCTTACGTCCAAAGGAAACTCAAGGGCGACAGCGTGCAGCGACGGAAAATGTGCGAAAGGTAGATCGGCAATGTACGTAGACGCTGTGACGAAGGACACGTCGCAGCCGTTCACCAGGAACGATATCTCCGTCGAATCCCTGACGGAAGCTTCGCTTAAACTCGTCGGATAAGGATTCCAAATGCCCAGATCCTGCATCCAGATTCCCTCGTCTGCAAAGGTTAAGAACCTCGTAAAATACATTTTTGACCTCTCAAAAAAAGGAACATTCCATAACGCCGCCGGATCGCTCAATCAATCAGAGCTAGACCAACATGTGAAGCTAAAAAACTAGTTTCAAACCTGGGTAGCTCGAGAAGAATCCCCTGGGGCTTCTGGCAGCCCGTTTCCTCCTCGTCATCGAGTCATTGACAGTCGTCGGTAGAGTTGGCTGTTCATCAGGTCCGATTTCACTTGCTACATTTGTAATCGGCAAATCTGTAGATCCCATCTCGCTGGTCTGGTTCTTCATCGCCTCTGTTGCAACGGTATTCTCCTCAGCAGGTGGTCCACTGCTAGAACTGACTTCTAAATTCGCTGGGACAGGGGTCGTTGTTGTCTGATCAATATTACTAGCAGCTGGAGTAGCCTCCGTCATAATCGTCGTTGCAATCGTAGTGGCAGTCGTTGACTCTGTAGCGGTGGTGTCAGGACTCGTATTCTGGAGGACGGTAGCTGGTCCAAGTGTCGTTGTCTCTGTCGCTGTATCCGTTAACACGGTAGTATCTGTTGCAGCAGGTAGATCAGTGGCAGGAGTGATAGAACCTGTTGAGGTAGCTAAACTCTCTGCCCCTGCGTTCTGAGTGGTAGTATCAACCATGGTTGCTGGAGAAACAGTAGCAGTAGTAGCAGCAGAGGTAGATGCATCAGTGACAGAGACAGATGCATCAGTGGCTGAGGCTATCGTGGTAGCAATCTCGGACATAGTAGACGTCGACACGGTTGTAATCTCGCTGGGTAAAGTAGCAGCTTTGGTAGCCTCTGCTAGGATGGTAGAAGCAGAAGTTGTCTGCGTTAATCTGCTCGAGGCTTCGCCAGCTGTCATCGTCATCCCTAGCAGCTCCACAGAAGGAGTTGTTGGTGGTGTTGATTCGCTACTGGCATCTGGTATCGGTTGCATAGTGGTTGCATCGTCAGGAGCTGGATTTTCAGCCTCCGTAGCTGGTTGATCTGTGGTGGGTTCTGGAGCATTGGTAGTTGCGTTTGGCTCCTCTTCAGGGATTGTTACATCGAATCCGTAAAACCTCAGGATGTCCTCGTACTCGGGGCGAAGCTTGGTGTCCTCCTGATTGAGAGTTAGTCCTCCGAGGAACCCGTTGGCGTTTAGGTATGTCTGGAAGGAAGACGTGGATATGTATTTCGTAAGGTATGCAGGATTTACAAAAAGAATTTTTTAAAAACCTTCAACGTATTGAAATCGTCTTGTTCTCAAATGTACTTCTAGTTGACTGTAATACTAGTCAACAATTTAATAAACCTCGTTCTATACTATTAATATTAATTTATATTGTAATTTTTTTATAGGAAAAGGAAACCCTCTTCAACGACTCTACAGGCGTCACGATTTCGATATAAAACAGTCTACGAGAATTTTTAGAAAAATCGATCGACCGAGAGAGAAACTGGCACTTAGGGAAGAGAAATTGCGCGTTCAAGCTGCAAATTAGCTGCTCGGACCGCGTCCGTGGCAAATTCTCCGTGTCCCTTTCGCTAATCTCTGTCAAGATTGCGTAACGTTTTCAAAGTTTCGTCATTCTTTTGATTTGACAGGAGCTCACCCTTAGTCTACGATGGACGTCGCGAAAACCGAGTCTCGTGACGTCTCGATCCCGAGGCAAGCCTAAAGCATCGGAGATTTGTTGCCTTCCTCTGCCAGCTGAACCCTCGTACAACGCTGCCAAGACAAAGCCAACCCCTGCCGGCGAGAATGCCACGTTCCCGGGGACCGTGTACTGCTGCAGAATCCGCACGCCCAGATCGTTAATAACGTCCGTGATGATGTCGACCGGCCTATGCGGAACCGGTTGATACCAGCCGTCGAACCCCACGTTGTCGTAGCCTCGCACTAGCGTGGGCAACACTGTTGGAAATTTTCAAGTAAGATGCATCACTAACCAATAAATTAGAGAGCCTTTGATGCAACAACCGGGCAAGTCCATTTTTTAATAAAATTGTACTCGATGTGGGAATATTTTCAAAATCTGGATGTAACCGGTTTTCAGTTTCTCATAAGGGACTGTCTAGTTAAATAGTAATATTAACACCAGTAATAAATAATTTTCTATAAACATCACAGTTGCGAGCAAGGACTACTGTAAAAATGAAGGCGTGGATTCCTTGATGAATTTGAAGCTCTATATTCCATTAAAAATTTTTCTAAATTTCATATCTTGATTTTTCAAACATTTACATGAAGCTGTATCAAACAAATAATAACAATGCTCATTATCCTACTTGATTGTTTGCATCGTAACAGTAGAAAACCTTTCGGAATCTAAAATCAACAACGAGCATCAAATACTTTACTAAAATGAGTGCAAAGTAAAATGAGATATAAAATGAAACATAAAATGAAGTACCTAACGAAATGCCTAAGAAAGGAAAAGAAAATTGCCTGAACAGTAAAATCCCTTGAAAAAAAAACAGTTTGATGTAGTGAAAGATGAATGAAGAATGCTGATTGAATTTTTCGCAGGACTATAGTACGTACAGTGAAGAAGCAGAATGGTCCAGGACATGGTCGTCCCCAGGTTGATCTATGGATCGCTGTCAGAGGATGGAGTCCGGCCGACGCGACGCGCATGCAAACCACTCGCGGACTGTTTCGAACACAGCGTATACGCGGTTTTCCGAGGCTATTAGGACTAGTTAGTCCTAGTCGTCCGCGCTCCACGTCGGAACTGGCTCGTGGATGGTGCACGCCGCCCGCTCGAGGCCCAGCCTCGACCACTCTTGGATTTTTTGAACGGCAAGGTCGTCAGGTAGATAAACCCGTGTCTATGTACGCCGTCATATCGCCCTTCCACTTCCAACGGCCGCGGGATCCACCTCGGCGGGGTTACAGGTTCCCTGGAGAACGGGAACCTCCGCGGAGAACGAGCCTCCGGAGATGAATTATTCAGAGGATCGCCGGGAATTCGTTTCGCGAGGAACACGATCGCAATTTAGCGCTACTCCAACTGCCTCCGCATTAAACAGCCATTTCTTCAGCCTCTCGAAGTTTCGGCTACTCGAACCCAATTATAAGTTTACCATCTTTCAAATTCTTCGATACGACCTCATAGTTAATATAAAGCTTATCAAATTAGTATTACACGCGCTGTGAATATTTTCTGAAGAAAATTGCGTTTAATTAAATATTTTGAAATAAATGGTGGTAGCTTCGCTTTCGACAATTTTACGGTAGACATTGCTAGATACATTACTCGATATCCAAGATTCGCGTCTTTATAATTAATACCTACGAGCCCAGGATCGAGATACAACGTGTCGACCTTTCTACACTCGCGTTCGCACACATGCAACTCCCATTCTTCTTAAGACTGTGATCTTAATAAAGTACCTAGTTGTGGCAACTTCCACCGTAACGTAACAAGCAGAGTCATACGTGTCATAAGCGTTGCTCAATGTTCACGGTCGCTGTTCCTCGTTGAGGATAATCGCACAGCGAAATTTTCCGATCGATTAGAAGAACGAGGTGGTGTCAACGTCGATCCTCTTCATCTTTTGGGATCGATTTCTACAGTTTGCGATTTCTCGTCTCGTTTCTTGTGGCATATATACCTGATTTCTTTCATTATGTAACACTCGTGACTTTTACCGCTAGATGCTTCCACAGATCGTTACCAAACACGTCGGGCTTTACCATTCAACAATGAACAGCTTCCTCTTTCTTCCAGATAATGGTTCATCGCTTTTTAATGCTGGAATTAACGAGCATGAAAAGCGACCGATTGTAGGATCTTCTAAGAATGATCAAATCGCTGAGAGGTGTAATTGGGTAATGGTGCAAGACGTGTAATTAGGATGTATAATTTAGTGGTAAATTCGCACGATCGTTACTAGACTACGGATTTTATGGGAAGAATGTTTTTTCGAAGAAGACATTCGTAAAGAGGCTATTTTCTATTACCTGGTCCACGTTGTGACTTATTAATGCAACACTAATTTTTATAAGACACACAACACGTACCCATTAGTTGTATTTACTGGTCGACAGGTCTACCGTTAATTAATTCTACGAAGGAGGCCCGCCGAAGGTGTACTCCCATCCCCGTGTCTCGTCTTCACTCACGAACTGACTGACACTTTGCCAGCGGGCAGGCATCGCTCGGAAGGATCGCTCGTTGTCCGAGGTTGCATGGATATCCGCGCAATATCCGGTGCCGTCCGCAAATTAGACGTTCGTGATGGTAATTGTAAACGGCCGGTGGACGGTCCCTATCGGCTTGTGCCTCGATCGGCGAGAATCGTTTCGCGCCTATCTCCTCGAGCCAATTAACACCGAGAAAACAGGCCGCTCGCTACCGTTTCGTCGTTTTCTCGTGCCATTCACCGGTCGTCGTTCCGAAGGATAATGAAGGAAAGGTTCGAGAACCATTATTGTGCAACATGATCTTTCGGGGCTTCCGGTGGCGACGTTTTGCCAACGCGAATATCGGACGAGGGAAGGAAGAAATTGCAGTCGGCGCGGTGCGGGAGTGGTTTGTTTATTCGCGAGGAGAAATCGCCGTTTGAACAGTGAAGAGCTGGCGTGAAGAGCGAAAGCAATTTGCATGGGCTACGGAACGTGTCCTAGAAGCTCCGTTTACGAGACGAATGGACGGATCAGCTTCCGCTCCTTGGACACCTTGCGCCTGTGCCAGTAGAACTCGCAGAACAGGAAGAAGAAGGACAGCGTCACGCCTGAAACGCGAGACAGTTAATCCACGAATTAAAAAGTCTGTAGCACTGAAAGATTCGTGGACCAACCCAAGAGAAAGGATAATAATGAATAACAACTCTACCCATGAAGAGGACGAAGAAAATCCCTTGCATATCAGCCACGTTCACTTTCCTCTCGTTCACCACTTGATTGTTGCCGGCGATCTCCCAGCACTTGTCTCTGATCGGCATCCTCTCCGTGATCCATTTGTGCATCAGTCCCGATTCCAGCATGCGACGCAACCTACTCCCCAATGAAGAAATCTCGAATTAATCTCGCTGTAATTTCTTACAGACGCAATTACAATGAAAGAATTTTCTTATTAATTTTTATTCATTTAATTTAATAATTTGTTATTGATATATAATAAAGGAAAACCGAGAAGCATTATCCTAGAATCTTCTAAGCAACCGTGTCCGAAGAGGAAATGAGAGGGGGTTAACACACTGTGAAATTATCTCGGCGTGTAACTTACTCAGCGTTTATTACAGACAGATAAGGACTGTCTTCTTGGATGATCATCGCGATCGGCTCGTTGAGAAACTCGTCCTGGCTCAGGGAAAAGTGGCAGCCTCCGGTCAGCAATAAATCTTTCCTCATCAAGAACCTATTTTCGCAAACACCATCTTCCGATAGAGCTCCTCCTCTTCCTTATAAACGTTGAAAAATTTCGAAGAACATCGTGAGAAATACCTGAGAGAGCTTCTCCAGTCGATCAACGCGTGTTTCCCTTCCTTGACGCGTCCGATCATCTTCTCGTCTTCCGTGTTGTTGTATTTCTCCGCGCGGGCCAGTAGAATGTGATACTTCGTCTCTTCTGCGTTCTGCAGGTACACCTCGAGGAAACTGCCGTTCAGAAAACCCCACGTCATCCTGTCCTTGCGACCGATCAAGTCCTCCACTGTTAGGATCGACGCGTCCATCCTTGGGAATGTTAGGAAGGCTACCAAACTCCCGGAGTACGTTGCCACGATCACCATGACGATCAACCACCAGACGCCGATCAGGAAACGGGCGCTATCCGACTGCGGTAAATACATTCCCCCTGAAATTTTAGAAGCTTGACATCTCTTACCCTAATTGCCCAGCGACCGATGCCCAAACGCTTTTAAATTCCGCCATTAAGCGGCGAAACATTCGCGAATGGGCACGACCCATTAAGTCAGAGAAGTCACTACCGAGAAGAGGATTCTGGATCGCGTGATCGCTTTACGGGGCTGAGGAGAGGGAGGGGAATGAAATCGTACCTTGTTGAAGCAGAGCCCCGTACACGTACCACACACACTGGAACGACGAATTCAGGCCCGAGGTCTGCGTGCTGTACGGACTGTACTTGTGAATCATGTACAAGATCGGACCCATTATGATAGTGGACACGGCCAGGCAGGCCCACGTCTAAAAGCAAGACCTGGGTTAGAGGTATGCCATCTCGGCGAATGCCAAGCTAAACGATCTTCACAGTTTTGTCATCGGAAGCTATCAGAACTTCGGTATGTCGGAACGTTAAGGGACGAAATACTTTTTTCTTAGCGCGACGACACCGATTCGCTCCCTCTCTGCTTCTCGACCAGTAAAATCAAAAGGTTGTCAACTATGTAAGCTGCAATGCTTACCAGTCGGATGATGTCCAACTGTGGAGGACTACAATCTCTGAAAAGATGAACGCAATGATGGATTCCAGCTTAGCATACCTGTTCGGTGAACGGCGAGGCGAATAACAGCGCTCTGGACAGCTGTCTGGGCCTGGCAGTTAAAAAACTATACGTCTGCACGTATATTGGGACCGTGAAATTGATCGGATTCTTGTCGTCCTCGTTTACAGTGTAAGCAACAGCTCCCAACAGGACCTTCTTCTGACGGACCAGCTCGATCACCTCCTGCGGCATCTGTCTCGTGTTCGACATCGTCATTCCCTTAACTTTCTGCGCAAGACAGTGGTCTCATAAATATTTAGGAACATTGTAAAGAGGACAGAGAGTGAATCCTTACGTCTCCGAGCTTGTCGAAACGAGAAGCGACCCAGGAATTCGAGGACTTGTTCAATTCTGGTGCGATCACCGTGTAAGTGAAGTTCAGCTTTTTGCTGAGGTGCTTCACCACGTCGAAAACCAGGCCTTCGTACGTTTTCTCACCTGTGCTGCTGATTGTGATCACCTGCCACGGTGGATTCTGAAAGGATTTTAATGGAATCTGAAGGATTTTAAATTTTAATCTAAATTTTAATCTAAAGGATTTGATCGCTAATCAAACAACTTTGATCTTCTTTGTCGGCTACGTACATGATATGTCGCGATGGGCAAAGAGATGCCACGGAATCCATGAGCAATGTGAGGGAAAAGCATGTCCGTCAGATTAACACTGAATCCTGGCGTCCACACCCCGATGTCTAGCAAGTGACCTCGATTCCTGCCACGGAAGAAGAAATTGCCCCAGGTGATCGCAGTGGTGAACTTCCATGCGAGACACTCCTTGTTATTATCCTCGGCAACGTAAATCTTATGGTATAAACAAATTGAAGATACTTTCAATCTCCTGATATGCAAGATATCCTGATATCCTGATATAAAAGGCACTGACTCTGACGTTGTTCAGGACTTCGTGACGCCTCTCGCGCTTTGTCAGCCTGACAATCTCGAAATCCTCATCGCCGATCCTCTTCAGCAGCTCGATCTCCGTCTTCACGGAGGCCTCTAATGCTCTAACTACAGCCCTGACCAGTTTCTTAATGTATCGCATCAATTTCACCTAATAGAAATGTCGAAACAAAGGGAATACTAATTTAGAAAGATTTACTAGGATGCTGCTCATGATGTGTTCGATTTTAGATTGCCATAATAGTGACTGAATAAATAAAATGAGTTTGGCTCCGTCAATTATCAACGAGCATTCGATCATTACTTCGCAGAAGTCGTCGGTATCGGTCGCGTTGTACACGAAGGCCACGTTTCCACCTTCTGCCAATAGATCGACGAACGTTGTCATGTTGGTCGTGTTCTGAGCAGCGCTGTCCGTGATAACGTACAGCCACTGGCTCCCAGGATGCACCATCTTCAAGGACCTCGCCTTTAAAACGAAAGAAAGTTGTGTAATCGGCTCTACCTTCTCGCTTGTACCGGCCTGCCACCTCAATTACGCTGTTGAGTGGACTTAAATCATTAAAACGCAATTTGTGACAGGATGTGTCCTCGACAAGAAGCTTCGAACAAGATTGTCGAAGAGTCTGGAAACGATCCGTCCCTTCCTGTTAACACCTGTTTCAAACGTTTTGATCATTAAACACAACAACAAGTTTGCAAATTAATTTAACTCAACGTTTCGATCCCCGTGTGGATCTTTTTCAAGAGCTACATTTCTGAGTCTGGAAAAATTAATGAATTTATGAATTGCATTCGCTATTCGCGGAGGAAATAGAAAAATGTTTGTAACGAATTCAGGACGTCGAAGAGAACGAAATGGACGTACTTTGGATAACTTTAATAATTGGGATCGAAGTCCCAGCATCCAATGATCAAACGAATCCTCACCACGTCCATGATGTCCGGGACCATTTCAATAGTAGCGATCACCAAGAAGCAGTGTCCCAGCTGATCCACATGAAAATCGCTCAAAGTGTTATGCACCAGAGCCTTCCTAGCTCTGTCCGTCTCGTTCTGCTTCAGAGTGAAGATCGACCTGGAGATCAGATTTACGTGCTTGGTGGGCAGCTTGTCCGAGATGGCCATCATCACTCTGCTGCCCATGTCTCTGTCTGAGACAAAACCAAAAGCAAAACACCGGAACGGTTAGATAATGGGGACTAGATGAACACGGTGTTGATGACTGGTGGGCTCGTCTTATCACCGAAGGACTCGTCGTGGAGAATGTTGATCGCGTTCCAAGACAGGATGTCCATCATCCTCAGGTCGAGGAAGATCTGGGAAAGTTCCTCGCCGGGCTTCACCACTGGGATGCTGATGCCGTCGTTGTCCCTGAGTCTGGGACAGTCTGCATCTTTCAGCGAAGGACATTTTAGAATGAATTGCTGAGATGTCAGAATATTTTCTGGGGCAGTCTGTATCTTTTAGAAAAGGACATCTTGCAATGAACCAGGAAAGACGAATAAAATAAAAGTGTTAGCAGCAATTTAATAGAACAATATTTTATATTCTTTTATTAAAAACAATATAAAATTTAAATATAAAACATAAATATAAAATATGAATATAAAATATGAATATAAAATATGAATATAAAATAAAAATATAAATATATGTACAATATAAATATAAAATATAAATATAAGATATAAATATAAAATATAAAATGTAAGTATAAAATAATTTTTATTTTTATTTTTTTATTTTATATTTTATGTTTTTTTTATTTAATTTTCTAGTGATTGGATAGAGAAGAGGATCCAAGGCAGCAAGAGCGAAATTGTGTAGCGAAGTGTCCTTAATCGATCGATTTGTCGATTTCAAAGAAAAGGATGCCTGCTGAATGATCTCTTACCAGTTATCGCTAAATGCATGATATCCTCGCTGCGCGCAGCCTCGTGCAGCCGCCAAGTTAGGTAGCAAGTCGCGACAGACAGAAGTATCGTGTAATCTTGGTGCATGCATCGAGCATTTGTAATCAGAAGGTTGAATGACGACGATTAATTAGCCTATCGATGGGGACTCATGCGCTTACCTTGTCGCAGATTGACGTTCGTGTCCTGGAAAATATGAACCACGATTCCACCCACGTGCATCTCCTTTTTCACGGTGTGCGCGATCAGATCGTGGATCGACTCGACCGCGTTTCGGTGTTCTTCTTTGTTGCTGAAGAAGCTTTCATCGATCACCACCGCTACCAAAGGTAGTAACTATTCTTTTTCAGTGTTTTTGGTATTGTTTGATATGTTTTGGAGGATTTGAATCGTACCCATGGAGGCGTTAGCGGTCGTCAAGGACGGAAAGTTGTTGTAGCTTGTCCCATAGTTGACGCACGAGAGCACGAACAAGACCGATAGCATTTTTATTGGGAATAACACCGGGACGGTGTCGTCCGGCCGATATATAAGCCGAGGACACCGGTGAATAATGTATCACTTCATTAGTTTCGCCAATCCGTTATTACGAACCCGGTCAGAACACAATCGCCGAGCCGAGCACCGGTCAGGCCTAATGTAAACTGGATGCTCCACGAATCACAGGAAAGGTCAGCTATTCAATAACTTATGGCAGACCGATCGAATCCCCGCGGAATTGGAACAGGACATTATTCGGTCTAGTTGCGTGTGCCTCTTGCTTGATCTTGAATTTAAGCTGCTCTTAGGACTCGTACCTTGCGAAACTTGGGTCCCATGGAAATCACCGACACAGTATTCACCGCCAATATTTCACCGACTCCAGATTTCACCGACAACCAATTTAACCAACAACGCCTTTAACCGACAGCGGATTTGATCGACAAAGAATTTGACCGCCAACAAATCCAAAATCCTTTTCGGTCAAAATCCATTTCCATGGGACCCTCTCGTGTACATATAATTAAAATAACTTTCAGAACTAAACGGTTGGCAATTGTTCTCAAAGGGTTAACGCTTAAATATTGGTAGCAGACTAATAAAATTTTAGTTCGATTGAAAGAAAATGAATGGGTTTTAATTAAATAATTTTTTTATTTTTAATTTATTAAATTCGTTGTCGGTCAAATTGGTTGGCGGTTGAATTGGTTGTCGGTCAAATCTGGAGTCGGTGAAAACTGTGTCGGTGATTTCCATGGGACCCTTAAAACTTAGAGGATCACTGAACGCAGGACAAGTTCAACCATATCGGTACGATTCTAATCAACCTAAAATTTTATTTACGTTTTAATCAATAGTCCAATTGTTCAGCGTGAATCTGGGACATTGAAGAGATATAATCAGAATGGAATCCTGCTGACAAAACTCGAATGTTAGTCTAACTAACTACGAAGAAAAATTTGATGTAGTACAAGAAGGAATGTAACATGTGCACATAATAAATATTTCGGTTAAAATTCAGTCTGTAGCGTATACAATAGATTGCTTTCGATCGCCGAGCGTGTAAGACATCAACAGTTAGTGTCGCTGTCTGTCAACGGAAGAGACAATTGTATTGTTTCATATCGGTCGGTGGAACGCAGCGGTATACCACTTCCGTGTAGCGAAATCAGAGATAAAGCCGATGGCGTTGCATTATTACAACCTACGCGCGGTCGTCGTCGTTAGAAAAGTCAGACATTGTTATTCTTTTTTTAATTGTTTAAACCTCCTGTTATCATTCTCCAGGATATCTCTGACTGATTAACTGTCAATCCACATTATTAGCTGACTAATGCAACTCTGCTAACAAAAGAGACAAAGTCAAAGCGATTTTAAGACTTCTGCGTGTAGCCAGCTTAATAGCTGACAAAGCAAAATTTAATAATTTTGCCCTGGTTTATGTTAGTTTTATGGTGTGAACGTAGACATGGTAATCTTTACTAAATATACAATCTGTACAAACGTTTAAAACTTCTATATGTAGTCAGTCTTTATATTTTATATTGCTATTTTACAGCAATATTATTTCTCCATGACCATTTTATTGTGTTTCTTATCTGCTGTTTCTTGTCTAGCATTCTTGCGATATTATTTACAGGTCCGTTTTAATTTCTACTGCTTCGTAGAATTGATAAAAATATAAAAAAACCGAAGAAACTGCTAGAGAAAGGTTTGAATATCGAACCCTCCGAACACCGCGTAGTTCCAAGTGGTTCCGTCACTTCCGGTTAAATCGAACCGGAAGAGCATCCACCGAAAAACTCGGAACGAAATTCGAACGGTGCGGACGTGAGCTATTCGAAACGTGCTAATCGCGAGTACGATTCCTCTTCGGTCCGCGTAAAAATAACAATGAACGATAACAAATTCCAGACGAACAATATTCGCTCGGGAATAACAGTGTGCGCGAGTTATCTTGCGGGACTAGTCTAGTTCGTGACGATTCGGGTGACATCGTGCGGTGCGCGGCTCGTACGTGCACGGCTCTATTACAGTCTCGGAACAGTTGGCTCGGAATGTGTCCGAGAACCATGCAGCGACTGTACGCCTGCATGTGTGGATCTCGTGGTACACGTAATATAGGCATCGTTGGACGATATTCCCAACGGAGATCCGGCCAGAGCTGAACTCTCGCGAGAAGGCTACCGAAAAAATCATTCCCCGTGCAATGTCAAGCACCGTACAATATGATGGGCTGAACGTCTCCGGGAAAACTGACAGAAGCAACGCGTACGAGCGAGCCGCACGGGAAACGAGCTTAGGCGAACCACCAGTGAGAGGAATCGCGCCCTCGGGGAAAAGTGGGAGTGAAAGTGGAAAAATCCCGTTTTTCGAAATTGCACGAGGCACGAGGCCGCGCAGCTAGTGCAACAACCCACACGGGGTACTCTGCTGATGTTCCGCAGAAACGATGGAGCCCGAGGAACCGTTGCTGCAAGGGATTCTGCTGTTACCGCCGCAAGGAATGCTAGGCCAACTCAAGGTTGGTTCATGTCCCGCACAGATTTACGATCCCAACACCCGTGCGTTCTATCCCGCGACGTTCGTTTCTTGCCCATTGTCTTCGTCGCAGGATGCAAATGATCCATCTCTCGTTATCAGTCATCGTCACCGAGGAATAACCTACAAAGCGATCGAGTTACAGACGTTTCACGGGCTCGCGCTCGATGCAACGTGATACGCGTCACTCACGGCAATATTTTCCTTGAAATTTCAATGCTACGCCACGCCGTTCCTCGACTTTTATACCTAAACATGTTTGTTTGGAATTATTTGTACTCTGTTGTTTATAATATCGCGTTTTTATGAACCTGCTGTAACGATACTTTTGGATATTGTATAATCGATTCATGCATATTTAACATTCATTATTACACTTTATATTTTATTTATTTACAACGAAAAGGACTACATGTTACGTCTTGTTGTAGAAAACCTGGCACAAAAGGTTTTGCCAACTGTTTAGAACCAGCAACTACGGGATCAAGCGTGTGGAGATTTATGACAACCAAGAGGAAGCCATTCTACAATTGCACACACCGCGTATTATTACCTTAGATGCGTGCATCAAAATTGCACCTAGCAACCAATCTCATGTGTTTACTGTAAGTAATACATTATGTTTATAATGAATTGTACTGCGGTATATTAATACTTTTACTTTATTGTTTCGTGTAGGTAGTAACCAAATCAGGAATCCACTATTTTGGATGTTACTCCGAATCGGATATGAGCCATTGGATTACTGCGTTTCAATTAGTAGCATTCAAAGACAGCGTGTCTAACCAGACGATAGAAGAAAACAATGATCTGTATTGTACCAGTGGAGAAGGTGTATTTTCAGTCAGAGTTGTAGAAACAGACGCATCCAAACGATGCGGTCTTGAGACTAGGAATTATACTCTTGTGGTGGCTACAGCTGATATTAAATTAATGGACGGTGACGTGGTTCTGTTCACTTGGCCGTACAGATATATTAGAAGATACGGCTACAAAGATGGCAAGTTCATCTTCGAAGCAGGCAGAAAATGCGAGTCCGGAGAAGG
Organism: Lasioglossum vierecki; assembly: GCA_028455595.1. Classification (NCBI taxonomy): domain Eukaryota; kingdom Metazoa; phylum Arthropoda; class Insecta; order Hymenoptera; family Halictidae; genus Lasioglossum; species Lasioglossum vierecki. The sequence goes on from CM052339.1 coordinate 4,512,115, forward strand.
TTCTTTTCGCTTGGAGCACAGCAGCCAGCAAGAGATATTCAGGTGCATGTACGCCAAGATGAAGTCTATGAAAAAGTTAATGAACGAAGAAGGTAATCCAGCAATCGAGTGCAACGATGCTCAATATCACGCAGCCTTGTCTATGGAAGCAGGCTCCAGAGCAGCGTTACCTCCCTCCCCAAATAGTTCTGGTAATTTAATTGACATTGACTTTTCAACTTCGCAAAATTCCCAAAAACAATCAAACTCGTCTACAAACACGGACGCTAATTTATCTAGTAAACCTTCCTCTTCTCTTCTCAAGTCTAAACCGGCGAAACCGCCACGGAAATACGCGTTCCAAGGTTTGCCGGATAAGAAGAACACAGACTCTGAGTTATCAGAGCTGTCTGCGTGCGGGGAATACAAGACATTGAATCTTGACAATTCGCCGGAATTGTCCCAAAAGACGATAGGAAGTTCGATATTTGACGACGAAGAGAGACACTCGTACGATTTAGTGGAAGTAAGAAATGACGCGTGGAAAACTCACGGTATCGATACCATACATCACACAGAGCGAGCGAACTCGTTGTTGCACAACGAGAAAAGTAAAGAGAACGAGGACGACTTCCAATACGAAACTGTGATGCCTCTTATATCATCCCAAAACTCATCGAAAAGTAAGTCTAGTATTTCTGATAATCAGATAATGACATCGACGATTAACGTGTCGAATAAACCCGTTGAGGAATCTGACTATGATAAGTTAGAGCATTTCGGATCTGCGAGCAAAATCAATCAAAAAGGTACATTTAAATTCGGGAACTTTAGCAACGCCTCTCCGAATTCACATTCCAACGTTTCGTTAAATAATTCTGTAGTCGACACAACCACTGCCTGGTCTAATTATGATATTGTGGAGGATATGTCTGCTGTTAGATTGGCGGATGATAGTCATCTTGGGTACGGTGTTATTAGAAAGAAAACGAACCATTCCGATTCTGGTTCTACCAGCAGCACAGTGGGTCCAAAGCATAAAGTCTTTAATAATAGTGAATATGCAATTGTGTCAAAACCAAAAAGGGTATAAAAGATCCAAAAGGAAGTCTGTTTCGTAAATATATTAATTATTCTTCATTCAGAGATTCTCAGTTCTCCGAAACGATTAAAGTAATACTAGTCTACATTATGACTAGAATAAGTTCATTCCTACCATTTTCTGTATAACGAAACAGTTGTGTTGATATTTTACAATTTTGTTTATATATTATATTCGCGCGGAAATGAAATGTCATTCGTCTTCTGCAAAGATTAGTTTAAGAAATACTAGTCTTTTTAATCATTGTCAATTATCTAGGAATAGTTAATTATATTAGAAACGAAATGAAATAATTTTTGCTAAAAATTGGAGGATAATTTTTTTTAAATGTACAACTGACTGATCGCTATGAAAAGATATAGGTGCCTTATATCATGAAATTAGATAGGGAAAGTCGAGATAAATTTTAGTAAAATCTTTGCAAAGTTTTAAAGTTAAATTTGCACGTTGTTCGAATATCTGGTGTACTTAGAGATATTTAATTATTGTTATTCTCTCATACTACCATTAGTTCTATATATTACAGTGCTACATCAACTTTGATTAGAGTTGTGCCTTCACTAAGGTGTTTAACCGTTTATGATAACATAAAGTCTTCAAGATACAGAGTTTATATATTTGTAGATATATATAGGTGATAAGTGAAAAACAATAAGTCATTCCCCATGTTTTTGGTACATATATTTTATAGATTTATGTACTATATATACACACTTATAAAGGATTTAACTGTGTACCATATATTAAGTGAAACGTAGTTTTATACGCAGTGTATCATACACGTGCATATTTGATAGTTATTTATACAAATATTCATAATTTGTCAATTAGAATTTGCCATAATATGGTAACTTCTACATCATGTGCCAAGGTCTGCCATTCAAATTTATTGATATTAACTCGTGTAATAGTACTAAGCCATTTGCACAAAAATAAGATTTAAATTGCATTAAGAGGTAAATCTCATCAAATTTTTATACGATCTGAGAAATGTTTTTCAAACCTGTGTATTTTCTACCAAATTGTACATATTAGTAGTATTATTTACATTTAATACAATTTTAAAAAACGTACGAAGTATGCATAACATCGAAAGAACATCGTTCGTTCTAGTATTTTTAATTTAAAGGATCAAAAAACAAATCTTTAAGTCTTTCGATACCGACCAAACTTCCGATATTATTTTTTACGTACATGATAAGTTACACGTAATATAAGAACTATAAGTGGTATACATTAAATTTCGAAACATTTACATCAGCCTAAATATATCGTTTTCTCTATTTATCCTCTTGGGTTCCTGTTGGTTTGTTATCGCTATTGATTTCGCCTTCTTTAATTAATCGTTCCTTATTCCTTTTATTGTGCTCCAATAAATCGAATTCCGCTTTGGCAATGACTTCGATGTAACCATCAACGTCGTTTGTAATTCTTCTAACAGTCTCTCCCTTAGACATTAGGAATTTTTCTATATTCTTCGTGTTCTTCATCTCCTCAAACCATCCTAGATTGTCAGCGATTAAATGATTATTTTTGCAGCCGTCGCAACGAACTATAACTACTCCTTTCTGATACGCAACTTTTGAAATGAGTTTGCTGGTCCTATGATTACACTTCTTACATGTAAACATCAGCTTTAATTTTCCTTCAAGCTTGGCGAATGGCTGTTTGATATCTTCATGATTGTCTTGCGGTGAATTGGAAAGATTCGTCTGCGTTCGTGCAAAGAATTTTTTGTCAAAATTGATATCAAAATCATTTTTAGACGTCAATAATACCCGATGCAGTTTTGAAGACTCTTTTGTCAAAGCTAGTCTACTTGCACACCGGATTGCGTGACGAAACATGATGACTTTTTAAAGATTTTCTTGTATATGAGTTTTACTCACTCATTATAACGTTTTAGTAATTAAAAATGATGTTTTAACAATTATTTCGAACACACTCGCCGTGTCACTGCTGAGAATATTTTTCTCCGACACTTTCACGTGGTCGAGCACAACCGTCTGAAGGTTAGTTCACATGTATCCGGACGCCATTTTGTCAAACACTTTTATCATCATATAACTATAACCAATTATGTGAATTCACAGGAACGAGACATCATTAGAAATTATGACAGAGTTTATTTCTATGGAAAATCGCATCATACATCGTTTTTGTTACACTAGAGAATCGTTCATTTTGAATGAGTATGTGTTTGATAGAGGAACATCTGTGGACACGCCCAAACTGTTCTTGAAAACGGACCATTATTCTATGCTTACAATCTTTGACTTTTTTTTCAATAAATTAAACTGACTTTCTCACACGATGACGAAGGATAATTTAAAATACCTAATACCCTAGGAATAACTCGATCTTATTTTATACTAATTTCTTCGCTTCGAAAAAATTCTTCAAATGTTTCATTTGCCATATACCCAACATTAACAGGACCACAGTCTGTGTAAGGGACCACCAGAATACACGTCTGTGCGTGCTCTCGGATGTTTGCCTGAAACGTTCCTCTCGGTACTGAAACAGAAATGATTGAAAGGTAATTCAAACTCAAATGAAGAATAACATACTGCAGAAGAACCATTTACCCTTTGGTAATTTTGTTCCTTGGTGATCTGTTCCACTTGATCAAGAAGTTGACGTATTCTTAGTTGCAACTCAGAGAACTTTTCCTTCTGTGCTATGTTGGCATAATCAATGGCATGTTCACCCACTTGGATGTCTAAATGAACTCGCTAAACATTCGGAAAGACAAGTCACATCAGATAAATAAAACAATTCAAAGAAATAGTTATTGGTGATCAAAATCCTGAGTACAAATTAGCTAGAAGTGCTTGCACAGCTGTGGTTCACGTACCAGCTGAGTACCGCTGAACCAAGCACTACTGTTGGAATACAGGCAAATGATATGTTCGCCAGGCGTGTGGGAGGTGAAAGAAATTCGTCCCTCTGAACTGTACACTCTTGAAAGAATTGTTTTAAAATCTGGATCATTGACTTCCACATGCATTCCCATGCCAGGACTGCTGGGCATGAACCCGTTGGTTCGGGGGTCGAATATTTCGACCTTGTAATTTACTAGAAAGAAAAACGAGAATATAAAACTCAACAATGAATGAACGTTACTGTTTTATTAATTTCGTACACACCTAAGACTGTTGTTTCATCTGGAATCTCCTCGAGGAAACACTTTCGCTCGGTCTCACCGATGTGAAAGTATAATCCGGTTCCATACTCGAAGATGCATAAAAAGACGAGGACTACACCTCCGTACTTTAACATGATTATCTGCGATGCGGTGCTTCTGATAGCACGCCGAAATTATGAAATTACGAACAAAATCTTGCGAGCAACAGTACACAGCACACGTCACCTACGAAAACAATCGGCAAAGTTCACGCGAGCGGCGCCACCGTGCTTCGTCGATATAAATACACCTTGCCACCTTGCTGATAATCTTTAGTTTGGTTTAGTTGTCGAAAAATAAAAAAATGGACGTCACCGTGTTAGCTATCCTGGCAATTGTAGTATTGCTTTTAATCATAGTTTGCATGATATTCTTGAACAGAAATTCCGGTAAGTAAGTCAATTATATATTTCCTCATACATTTCGATAAGACAGTCCCTGCTCCATAACTGGACGCGTTCCTAACCTCTCGGTTTATTTTGAAACAGATGCTTTGACAGTTTCCCTTAAGATTATTATGCTATATTATTATAGGTGAATTGTTATAAGTATTTGTCAATATAGTTAATAAACCTGACCTTCAAAAATTGAGGTCATGCCTAGAAATCGTAAATTGTGAGGATAAATATTAATCTAATCTGTTCGCTGCTTTGGACCGGTTATAGTTGTGAAGAAGAGGCCATCCAATGCTCAGGTTGCTCCGGAGAAGAGGATAAGGAGGGCAGCAGGTCAACGAACAGCCAGGCGTCGTCTCCAAGCAACTGCAGTTGCTGCACAGAGCCAGGAAGATGAAGATGCATCGGGGAATGAAGCCAACGACGAAGCAGATGAGAAGCCAGATGCATCTGATCAGAAAATAGGAGCCAAGAAGAAGGCAAAGCTAGCAGCTAAAGCAGAGAAGAAGATGCAGAGAGAAGTAGCAGAGAGGGATAGAGAAGAGCGCAGGAAAAGGGATCAGCTGATTCAAGAACAGAGAGACAAACAGAATGAAAAAGAACGCGAAGAGGAACAGAAGCAGGAAGAAGCTGAGAGAAAAGCCAGAGAAGAGAGAGAGAAGAAGGAGTATGAAGAATACTTGAGGATGAAGGAAGCATTTAGCATAGAGGAAGAAGGCTACGACGAGGAGGAGAAAGAGGACGAAGAAAATCTATTAGAAGCATTTGTACAGTATATTAAAAACAGCAAAGTAGTAGTATTAGAAGACTTGGCTGCTGTCTTCAGCCTAAAGACTGCAAGCGTGGTCGACAGGATTCACGATTTACAGGCGAATGGAAATTTAACAGGGGTAATCGATGATAGAGGGAAATTCATTTATATTGCCCCGAAGGAGTTCGAAGCTGTAGCAAAGTTCGTGAAACAGCGCGGGAGAGTCAGCATCGCCGAACTGGCCGAGAATTCGAATCGTTTAATAAATCTAACACCAGAAAATAACGTCAGCATGGTGGAGGCAAGATAGATTTCAACTGAACTGTAAAATACACTGCAATGAATTTATATATTACTATAAATGTGATACAAGTATTCATGTGACATGAAGCGTACTTGAACAAACTGAAGAATTATATATATATGTTATATTATACATATAGAATTATAGACAATATATTTAACTGTACATCACAAATTTTTTAAATATAGTACCTATTTACGTTACAAGTTATTGCATTCATTCAGGATTACCAGAAACAAGTATAGAAAATTTAAACGGCGTCGATTCTTAATTTATGGAAACACACGTGTATTTTTATATTGAAATTAACATTTTACGAAGCGGATTATCTTTCCAAGAATGTGGTAATTTTAGTGGAATTTTTTAACAGGAAGAGGAGGGGGTTCGCAAGAATCGAATGATAAAATCATTAGAAACTTCGCGGATAATCAAGAAAAATATTTACATAAAACATGATTGATATTTTATTCCGGAAAAAACCACTCGTCTTGGCCGGCCCTTTCCCAGGTAAAACGTTTTGTTTGCTTGAAAGCAACGTCTGGTGACACCTGGGAGCGATGTTGCGTCAGATTCTAGTTTGTCGTTGGTTGTCAGCTGCACGGTTTATTCTTTATTCGTCCCGGGATGCATAATTTACACGATTGGGCACGGCTCGCGTTATTATGCCATCAAGAGAGAGAGAGAGAACGTAAAAACAGAAAAATAGATCAACCTAATTATTCCCCGTGATCAAGATCACGTGAGAATCCCAAAAAAGATTGATGCGCCGTTGATTTACGTGAAGGTCGAGGCGAGGCCCTTTACGACCATTAGGTGTCCCATTCCTCACCCTAAAGTTAGTTCAGCAGTCACGGGGACTCCGAAATTCTCGGTGCCGAGAACAAACGCACGTTTGTTTTAGCCCGAATGATAATAGTCCTCCCTATCGGCTCGCATCGAAAGAATTACAGTTCGCGGCGCTATATTCGATGTTTATTCTCCCCGATCATCCTTCAAGAAACGGTACAACACACCTAACAATCAATCCAAGAAACTTAAGGAAAATCTCTGAAATCAGTATTTGCTGGAGTAGCAGGTCACCTTCATTAAGTCATCGTCTGACGATTCGATTTTCGCAAACAAACAAGTTCAGAGGGACGCATCGACGCGACACGTCGGCGATCTAGCTAATTATTCAGAGATCGGAGCGGACTCTAATCTACCAAGATCATTCGAGATACTTCCATGAAAATTCAGATCGATACTCCACCCAGCCTGCAATCGAGTCGCTTTTCCGAATCGCTGGGTCGATTAAAAATTCCGTCGACCGATCAAGGGAATCTTAATCGATCCCCACTCGATTTCGCGAGAAGAAGGGGACACACAGAGCCTATGTAAGAGCCACGGGATCGCCTGGACTCTACAGTCCTCCTGAAGAGCTAGCTCGTGCGACGTACGTTTCCGAAGTTGCGATTCACCGACTCAATCCTCGATTCACGATCAAAGGATCTAAGATCAAGACAATCGGTTCAATCCTCTGAGAACTTTACGACCCGTGTTACGTGCCGATCAAGAAGATCTATGTGTCGATGAGGTGCAAAGTCTTAGACTGCCAAGGCAACACCCCGACCTTCTTGCCCAGCGTCAGGTAAATAAAAACTAGCTTCCATTTTGTTCCCCGGTCCTCTCTGAGGACATCGACCGAATAATTAATCTGAAATGATAACTCGATTTCACCACCGACTTGTTAGCTTATCAATCTCTGATGACGTGGAGCAACCACGCGGTAATGCAGTAAACGGTGCAATAAACGATTCTGAAACCTGTTCGCGGAGAAATCGAGCAATTTCGTTTTGAGGAATCTCAATGTCTAGCGATCGCATAAATCAGCCTAATAACATTTCTCGATTTTTGTTGTACAGACTCGCTAAAAATCTCCGGACTCGCAAGGGCAGCCGACGCGGTAACACTGGAAACCGCTTAGAGCTTCTGGTTCTGGTCCATCTGCATCACGTACCATAGAGTGAGTATCTTGCTTAACCTTGAATAATAGAATGGGTGGTTAACGAACGTGATTGATCATTTTAGCGATAAACTGAAGCGAGTTCTTCATTTTGGTGGTGCCTCATCGCATCGGGAATCAAATTCTGGGAATCTTCTTGGAATTTGTGCTTATTCATCCGTGGAGGAAGAGTGAAGGTAGAAGTTCGAGACAAGGACAGGAGACTTGAAGAGAATCAAGATGGTCTACACCAAAATCGCCAGCTCGACTATCAAGGCTGCTTATCCGGATATGAAGTATGATACTTATTCCGTCGAATTATTAATCCCTTTACCAAACTCTATCAGTCTTAATGATTTTCTAGTGGAAAAGGAAAGTTTGTATTTATTGCATATCTATGTTTATTTCTTTTTAATATTTACCTTAGAGTGCTTGTTGATGAATAATCCAGGAAGTAGTCTTAGATACCGGGAAAAGTGAAAACTGTGCGTTAATCCCTTTTCGTGTCGGTCAAAATCGTTGTCGGTCAAATCTGGAGTCGGTGAAAACTGTGTCGGTGATTTCCATGGGACCCTCTCGTATACATATAATTAAAATAAGGGTTCATGTCAACCCTTAAAAGGTTAATGATTAAATATTGATAGCAGACGAATAAAATTTTAGTTCCATTAAAAAGAAATGATTACTAGCTTCTCTAGAGACAGAATTGGGTTAAATCTAACGTTTCTTATTTTGTCTGGTCCACAGGAAGGATAAGAATGCCCAGGCATCGTCCGTGAACCACAAGCAAACGCAGCAGTTGCCGAAAAACGACAAGTATGGCTCCTGGGGTCCGATCTATAAGAACAAGCAGAACTTCGTAGACATGCACATATGCTAACAGCCACGCACCCGCAATATCATAGCTAATAACAGTTCCAGCCGCATCTTCAGGCACACTCTAAAATACTCACGCATCCGGAAATCGTGATCATTCCACTCATTAGAATTTCGGCAAAAAAAGCGGCTGGAACACGGAGTATCAAACGCCGGACAGCTTTGAACATTTTATGATGTATGAATAAAAGTATGCACCACCACGTCTGGATCATGTTGAACCTTCAATAACGATAAGAAAATATTTCTATTTAAACAGCAAGATGACAGGACGAAGTTCTGGGTCTTTCTGTAAGTCACAGTTACGCAAGAGTAAATTTTTCTTCTTTAAATTAATGTTACACTTATAGATAATGGTAGAGTTTGGAAGAGTGTTAGGCAGCGGTTGAACCAGATGCCGAAAAAAGTGCATCGAGGTCTAGTTCCGGCGGATACGACGAAGACAAAGAACTCGGAGGAAAAAATAGCCGGCGCTGTTCCCTAAAGACTGGATGTCTGAGATGACGCGTCGGAACACATACCACCGATTTCCACATCATTGGATAGAGTACCAGCTTCGTATTCTAATTCCATAAACATATCGTGTATATTTTCCTATAATAAGCGGTGTATATTTTCCTTTCGGCCGTTTCGGAACTGTAACGCGGTCTTCGGACGCTTAAGTAGATACTTCCGTCTTGGTCAGACGTTCCGACTGTTGCTACACGTCACAAAGACTTCGCCTCTAGTGTGGTCACTGGTGACTGACACAGTCCGAGCAATTACCGTATAATTAATCATTCCATGGGCAGCAGGGGTAGTTGAACAATTGTTCGACATTCCACAATTCAGCCAATTTTACAACATATTGCATTACGTGCAATGCATTATGTTTTATGCATACTTCGAAACCTGTCCAGGTCTAAAGGTTTTGTCTAACATATTTTTCGATACAGTCAATGATTTTTAAAAGCTATTTTAGGAGCATTTAATTAATTATTTTAATATTTAAGGGCCTATGACACATTCTCCCGTTGTCCGATTGAGCGCAAACTTTGCACAGAAATTTCTTTATTTGTTGTAATATAATTCTTTCAATTGTTAAAAGAATGTTCTTCAAGAGTAAATAAGAGCCACCCTAGTGTTAAAGGCTCGATAAAATATTTTCCCCTACTCCTGCGAGGAACTTCATCGAAATCCCATCTTCCACCCCGGTTTCTTGAAAATAGTAGGGGAAAAGCCCGGGCTTGTTAGGTGGGGGGAGCGAGTTCGAAAAAAAGAATGCTCCTGGACAAACGGGAGGTTCGTGTCTCGGGGAGGACGAGTGGTGCAGTCGTTGAAAGCGTGTCGACTGGTTCGGTCTTCCTCTGAATGGAGGGTCGGGGGAGGAACCAGCCTACGAAGTCCGCGTATCTGCCCACCCTATAATTTATTTATTTATTCATATATATATACATAAAATATCATAAAGTGCGTAAGAAAAGTCCGGAGGACTTCTCGCTAAAAATTGAATTTTTGCGTGTTGTGCAAGTCGACGACGACGGAGAGGACGACGAGACAGAAGAGGAGAAAGAAGGAAAAGTGTCGTTGCTCTGTGGAACGCGAGATACCCGAGAGTCGACGTCCCGACGCTGCTATTTCGAGGCTGAAACACAACCGGTAAGCTTTTGTCCGATAGTCTCGCGGCCGGCTGCTCTCTTTTCGCCGGCGAATTTCAAGTGCATGACTCGCGACCTTTCAATTCACTCTGCTACCTCATTGCTGAGGAAAACTGCCTCCTTTTTCGGGGTTTCGAGGCAGTTCCTCAGGCTGGTGTTTGTAATTTTTCAAACCCCTTTTTTTGGATAAAAATGTTTACCCTATAATATGGTTACTTTGCGTAATCTTCTAATTTTCTGAAAATTACGATCGAAACCAGATTTGCCAGTAATTGAATTTTAATTTTTAGCACAATATTACATATGCACAAGAGTATGAAATGATGTCCTGACATCTGCTAGACATAAATCTATTTCTTCTCAAAGCGATACTCAACGGTTGAACAAAAAGAATCGCGTTCAGAAGATCTTTTGAAGTTGAACGCCCTCAAGTGTTCTCTCGCGAGTTGAAGAGTTGTGTAGTCGACAAAGAACACTGTCAAAAACTATTTCTTATCGTGATCAATTTAATTAGACGCTTTTATTGTATCTCGCACTACAATCGAAATCTTCAACATCTTTTTAAACAAAACTTCCACTGCATTTCCAACATATTTAACATATTCCAACAATTCACACAACATCGAACATCTTTTCGCTAGTACAATATTGTTTTACAACCGGAACCTTTAATAATATCTGGTATCGGGAAGCCAGAAATCGAGTCGTCGTTCCTGAAAGGGTTCGGTCAGGTTCGCTCGTATTCTTATCGGTCCATTCATCATTTTTCCACGAGGACATGGGCTAATGAGGTTCCGGGCACGCGCCGAGTGCCAAGCGAGAGGGTATATCTCGACAGATATCTGCTGTCCCGTCTCCGGCTGCTCGCAAGAGGGTGTCTACCAGCAACTGTTCGGCCCGTTCGACAAAAATAGCGGGCTCCGGAGAGTGTGTGGTACCTACGGATGCAACGAGCATTACCATCGACAGGGAGTAAAAGGAAAGGGAGAGAACACGTCGGGATTTAGACGTGACGGTCGCCCTTCGGCACGCGAAGGGACGAGGCGTTCGTTCCACGTTCGAGGGATCATCTCGAAGGAAGCTCTATTTCCGGTATCCGCGGACCCGTCGATTATCGCGATAAAAAACACGGAGGACTACATCGAGAATGGATCCGCGTTTCCGCGAACAGTTTTACCAAGATTGACAGGGCAATTAAGCGACGATCGACACGCGAGGGACCAGCTTCTGAGTTTCTTGATAACTGGACTCCCGATATCGGACATTTAAATCCTATTCCCAGCTGACTGCCGCCGGATTTCCTTCGGGATAGCTGTTCTTCCAGCCACTCGATGTTGGCAAAAAATAGATTGCGCTTGTTCTTGAACCTGAAGATTCAAATCCGAATCCAGCATTTAGTATTAAAAAAATAGCTAATTGTTATTGCAAGTGATCGAACCTTTGCGCCGCGAATAAAAATTCATAATATTCTGAAGATAAATTACGATCGATAACTAATTAATTAATTAGTTAAATTGGATGTTGTACTCAATTACCAGTACATAAAAAGAAGTTGACTTACGATTGAAAATTAGCAAATGATAACGTAAGCAAATAAACTACAGACTACAAACGAGTCGAATAGAGTAAAAACACTCGTAAAAACCTTTTTTACTCTTAAACAAAAAATATCTTGGTAATACCCTGATGATAAATTACGATCGATAACTAATTAATTAATTATTTACCCCGTTTACGTTGATCACCGGATACAGGGTCGATGCAACGGTTGTCGCGGATTCCAAGGGTCGTAGACGTCAGAAATTCGATCCTCTTCGAGGACTAAATATAACCAGGAAGTACTGTGTCGGTGGTGGCAATTCACGGGTACGTTCCTCGTCACCTTGTGGGTCCGGGCCTCGCATAAACCACGTGGCAACAGGCCTCGGCCCTCTTTGGTTATTGCATTAGCCCGGGAACACGTGGACGCGTGGGTGTGTGGGTGCCAAAAGGGCAGAGGTATATCGTCGGCAAAGTGGCGTCGAGGTGGCGTACAGTTCGTTCAACTCCTCGAGGGGTCGTCGAGGTGACACCGGGCACCCGTCACACGGGATCCCGGAAATTTATTGGACTTTGTTAATCGGAGCTCGGTGAGTCCTTGTTCCTTCTAAATACTTCCGGTCGATGACGAGCCTTTCTGAGCCGCGCGTCGTTTCGTAAATCCTCGCAGCGCAGTTTATGCGTCGTCTATTTTCTTTAATGGCCCGCCCGGCTTGCAGCGATCTCCTCAACGCGAAACGCACGGTGAAACGAATTGATATTTTTAAATTCTATCAATCTGTCCACTTCTTTACATTGCTCTCGCCTATTTTTATCGTGAGTGCATCAAATCCGCAGTTTATGTATAAAGATACGTATTTGAACGAAGAAATTTCCATCATTAATTAAAGATTTCGGTGAAAGTGATTTTTTTCGATTTCAATAATTATTACAATTCTACTTGGCAGTGGTGGTGATATTGTAATGTTGAAGAAATTGCTCTCGCCTATTTTTATCATAAGTGCATAAAATTCACAGTTTATGTATAACAATACGTATTTCAACGAAGAAATTCCCATCATTAATTAAAGATTTCGGTGAAAGTGATTTTTTTCGATTTTTATAATTATTACAATGCTAGTTGGCAGTGGTAATGATACTGTAGTGTTGAAGAAATTGCTGTCGCTTTAAATTTCTCTCGCCTATTTTTATCATGAGTGCATCAAATCCGCAGTTTATGCATAACGATACGTATTTGAACGAAGACATTCCCATCATTAATTAAAGATTTCGGTGAAAGTGATTTTTTTCGATTTCAATAATTATTGCAATGCTACTTGGCAGTGATAATGATACTGTAATGTTGAAGAAAGAAATAATTAATTTTTTGAAGATGGACCTAAGCTTTCTTCCTTGAACCATTGGCCCGCTTTTAGAGAACAAATATAGACCGAGTTCAGGTGTCCTCAGCACTCTGGGGACTTTTTCATCGAAGTCTCTCTCTGTCTGTCCGATCCTGCTCTTTTTGTCTTCTTGCTCTTCTTCGTCTGGGTTCGTAGCTCCCTAAACTCGGCTTCCCCTGTCTCCTTAAGCTCCCCCATACCTCGGTGACTTGAACGCGGGGCACGCGCGGCTCCGGGATGACGGACACGTGCGCGGCTGTGTACGCAATTGTCAAACTTTACTTACGCCCCCACGGGGAACACGGAACATCCGTCTGCATGCTGCGCTTCTCGTCTAGCACGTGATCAATCCTATCACCCTGAAACGAGACGCGTGCTCCGACAAGAACGAGCGAGAACGAGCACGAACGACTATGCACTATGCTTTTTTGTTCCGGAGGAAGTTTGCGTCCTCCTAATGGCAGAGACGCATCGGGCACGCTAAACTTCCGGTTAAGTAAATTAAATGCGCGTTTGTATCAGAATGTCGGAAGAAACGTCTTGCTATTAGACCTTAGTACCTCGCTATTCATTTACACATAGAAAGGTACGAAGATCTTCTCCGACCTATAGATCGATATCTGTGAATGTGACTATAAGCATAGCGCAATTTTTATCGCTGACAGAATCTCGTGAGAACCCGTTGACAGGATGCTGACATATCCTGTCGTTAACTTCCCCAGTTATACTTCAATTATACCGAAACGCGTGCGATCGTATGAATTATTTCGTTCCCCGGGGTCTGTCGTTCTGGTCGCATAATAAAGAGTGTCTCAATTCATAACAATTTCCCCCAATCCTTCTTTAACACTTTGATGGCAGAGTCTGGGTCTATTTTGACCCAATATTTTAATATTTTATGAACTTCTCGAGATTTTTAAATTATCAAAGTGTTAATCGAGTGCATTTTAAGAAGATCAACGGATCTAGATGCGTAGAGAAAATCGTTTCAGTTCTTGGACTCCCAGACCTTGGTTCTCTCTGCCAGACCAGACCTAACCCCTTCCGCCGACATAGTGAATGGAAAACACGTGAGTCAGAGGGAATCGTTCGATAAACGTGCACCAGTTTATGATCGAACCACACAATTTTTCGACGCCGACACGAAAATAGACTCCGTGACTTGACGGACACCCTGTATTTACACTCGGCCCCCGGGCTACGTTTTCAGGGCTACGTTTCTTCCGATCGCTTCCGTCGTTTAATTTTAGCAACAAATCTCCCGTAAACGTCCTATATTTACTCTTGTTCTGAAACAGAAGGACCGAGGAATTTCCGCGATGCCCTTTCGCGGTGAGAATCGCGCCTATTTCGAAACGGAACGCGACACTGTGCGACAATATTTTTCGAACGCTCCAAGAAAACCTCCGACAATTTTTGGAACAAGAATTCGGTAAAGCTTCCGATAGAGAAAGTTGCTGGACTTAATATACTATGTATAAAAATTTTAAATTTCCATCATTTTGATTTTCATTGAATAAATTATGGGAAAAGAGATTTGTAGGAAGATGTACGGTCTCTTAAGTACAATTGTTAGTCGACGAGACTGGGAAAACAACTCCGGACAAAGGGGACAATTTGTAATAATAGATTTCTAAGCGGAGCGCAACGCCGACGTCCCGACACGATTCCGTTTCACCGGGCGCCGCTAATGCAACAGAAACAGAGACCCAAAAAGACGAGAAAAAAAGTGAAAAGCACACCGGACACCGACAGGAGAAGAGGAAAGAAAGTGCCGGCGGAGTAGATGGAAAAAGAAACAGAACGAAATCGATGATTTCCTCTGATGAAACGAAACCGAGAGAAAAGAAACGGTGGGGAGAAGTGTTTCCTAAGAATAGAACATTTTCTCTGTTCATCCGTTACACAGTGGTCAATTTGCCCGAATTCTGAAGAAAATAAAAAGAAATTCCAGTTTGCTGGTTTTCTAACTAAATTAGCAAAGTGTTTAGTTAGTGTTAGAAGAGCTCATTTTTGCTCTTAAATGAATTTTATTCACGTCAGTGGGTAAAATTGTCTGAACGTTGTTGTCGATCGATGACGAATCGCGGTTGAATGTGTTGGAAGTGGAAAATTTGCTCGAGGAAGTTGTTTTCCGGGCGAGTTTGCGGCCGAACGAGGATTTTGGCTCGAGACGAGTCTGCGCTCTCTCGGATGCAACAGTTTAAAAATATCGGTTCCTGGAACGGATCGCAGAAATCGAGCACCGAGATATTCGGTCCTCTTCCTCCTCTTTGTTCCATGTATAACGCCGCCAGACCCCCCGCGAACCTAAAGGCGTGGTTACAACGACGGAGGCTCGCGTTTATGTGCTCGCATCCGCCTGGCTCGTCGCGAAAATGCCCCGGCTGAATTATACGACTCGAATTAACTTTCTGATTCGCCAAAGGAGCCCAAAGGAATGTTATGGTACATGTGAATATTACGGAACCGAAATATAGATAAATGACAATGCTAATTCATTAACAGACTCTCTCTTTATTGTCTTTAATTATTTCTGTGTAAAATATTTACCAGCATATACTCTTGACATTTCTCTGATTAAAATGATACGCGACACGAGATAGTTTAGATCATATTTATTCGTTGAAGAGGGTATAGTATTTTACCTATATAAGTCCCCAGCATGGGTCTGCCGAGGGACATTTATGCGCCAGAGACAATATTCTTTGACTTTTGCCGAACATAGAGAACATAGTTAATACAAATGTTCAAACTTCTTTGTATTTCATTATTTACCACGTTTTTATTAGCTCGCTTTCTTCTTTGTTCGGTGACAAATTTTGCAATTGATTTTAAACTAACTTCCTGATGAGCTAGAGACTTGAAATTGGATACATGGCTCAGAACTGGATGACAATGCATTATTCAAAAAAAATTTTTTTTAAAAGTCTTACTGTTTCACAGAATATAACAATTAAATATTTACCTTTTGGCGAACTATGCCATCGCGTACAGCGATCCCCACTTCGCTCGACAACCCTCTCTACTTTACTATGCGTGCGCACTCTGACTCGTCCCCACTCCACGGACCCATTTCGCGACGCTCGAACCATCGGTAGTGTAGTACATCATCGCGCGACGATCGTGACCGGTAGTGCGTATCGCTTTGTGTAGCAAGTGAATTTACAGTAAGCTTAGTGAATATATAAAATATTAATAAAGAGTGATACAAGTGTTAACACAAGACTAAAAAGCAGAAAATAATTATTTAAATAAAAATAAATTTTTAAAAATACCACGTTTTTAAAAACGGACTAAAAAGTATAAAATAATTTTTCCTAGTACCATACAGATACCTAACTTCGTACAGATAGTCCTGAAAATTTGTGATTGTGAATTTTGAATAGCTGTGAAAATACTTGTGCGATTTCAACCGAGAAACGTGATATATATATACTTTTTAATCCGTTTTTAAAAACGTGGTATTTTTAAAAATTTATTTTTATTTCTCTAATTAAAATCATACCAAATATGATGTAATTCCGATATTTCTTCATGACCTCTCAAGAGAGTACACCCCGCAGTAGTGGGGATAGATCTGGGACATTTAAAGGTGAGTCTTTTGGACATTTATCGATAAAATACTGTACTAGTCTATTGGTAAGATAAATTGTTTGAACGTTCGCGGAAAGCATTTGGGAAGTTCATAATTCGCGGTCAGGGATCGTAAAGCAGCGATACTCGATGGGTAAATTATATGCCCGTTCGCGGGAAGGCATGTACCGACAGCTGGTAGCGGATTCTCAGACACGAGCTCGTTCCACCGGTGATCGCATCTCGGAAGAATGACGTCTACCGGTGCGTCGAGACGGCGGCGGTCGTCTCACCCGAAAATAGATCCTTGGATCTCGAACGTGGATCTAAAGACGCTCGGCGAATCCGGCGGCGAGGCGTCGCGACGCCGGGGAAACCGGTTGCTAGGGGAAAAACGAATCCGTCGTTTCAATCAGTTTAGTAACGATTAAATTACCGAGATACCGCAACGCGCTCATAACACCTCGTGATGCAACTAGAATACACTTAGATCGAGAGGAAGATCTTTAGATCGGAGAGCGGAGAATGCGGTCACGTGAAAATCGAGATTTGTTGTTCCTGTTTCCTGACAGGATTCGTATTTTATGAAAATTATGTTCTCTGTTCTGTTTCCTGGATAGATTAGTACTTTATGGCACGCCGTTGAATAATTCAAGATCCTCCACTTTATAAACGTAGATCATTGTCTGTTCATGAGAGTTGTACAGAGCTAACTGTTGTAATTACTAGACTGTGAATATCTACGCATTTATGGCGTGTATCTGGTGAATTACAAGGAAATACTTTTATGATTCACTTGAGTGAAGAATCTAAGCGTGTCAATTATTTTTAAAAACTTTGCATCTTACAACTCGTATAGAAAGTTTCTATTTAGCATCTGAGGTCTAATCATGACAAT
>CM052339.1:4529821-4581994 GCA_028455595.1 Lasioglossum vierecki
CGGATACTTTTATCGATCTCGCTGGAAAAAAGGATCCAAGGGGGATCGTTTAACGATCGGCGCCGCGAGGGTCTAAATAAATTTTCGGTCGAGGAACATGTTCCTACCCGCTCGAATACGCTCGACGTTCACGCGCGTGCACGCGCAGCCGGTTGTAATTCACTCGCGAGCGAGCGTATCCGTATAGTGGCCGTCTCGAGAGAACGATGAGGTGTTATTTCTTCCTGAAACACGCGCGCGTCCGCGTTCGGCAATCGTAATTAGTATCTTAGCCGCTTCGGGGATATTAAATGCGGCACACGTACAACGCCGATACCGTATCGCCGTACACACGCTTCCCTCGTATTTTCGACTCGGTTTTCGCGCGTTTTATATTCTCCAAACGCCAGTTCAGCGTTGAGAACTTTACACCGCGATTCTCGCGCGTTCAGTCTGAATTATTCCCGATTATACATGTTTAACAGCTTTTTACTCCCCTCTTCCTGACTCGGCGATTCACTCGAAACAACAACAAAGAAAAAGACGTTCCGCTAAGTGTACCTCGTGCAAAACATTTTTAAATGTGTTCGTTATTTATCGATGGTAAGATTGTTTATAACAAGAAGTTTGATCAGAAAATAAATTAAAGCAATTGTGCTAGTTTGGTTAAATTCCTGTCTCTAATTTTTTCATTAAGCAGGTTGGTAATACAGTATCGTTATTTTGAATTTTGTAATTTTTTTATTATTAAGCTTATCCAGGCCCCAAAAATTGTTATAAACAACCGATCGATGAATAACAAACACATTTAAAAATGTTTTGCACGAGGTACACATTTTTACTTTGTAATTTGACGAACTGATCACAAAGGTGCAAAGAAATGACAAGCTGTGAGACTTTACTTTGTATCTTCTCAGGAAAACCGATGTAGTCCAGTTTCCTTTTGATAATACCTTGACGGAACGTGATTCTCTGAGGAAAAATGAGTGTTCGGAAGGCACCATGGCCTTCGGTAGCGGTTGAATCGATGCGGCCAGACACGAGGGGGTTAATGACGCGAAAGGGGAGCGAAAAAATGCGGCTAGGCCACGTCATACGACAGGTAGTTGCCCTGGTGAGATCGTAGACGCTCAGGAATCCTCCACGGCGCTCATGGAAACCCTCTTCGAGCTGAGGTTCTCAGTCGCCGGGCTCATCGAATCGGTTTCACGAGCTTGAGGTCAGCGGACCGGAGTCCGTGGAGATTCGTTTCGGAAGATACAGAGACTGCGAGAAACTGGGAGCGGGAACCGGCCGTAAATTTCCGTAAATCTCGTGGCCCGAAATTATTATCTTACTATCGTATTGCATCGCACCGGCGACGTAGAAAAATGCGACCAGCCCTCGAGATTTAAATGAAAATGCCCCGGATGCCTGGGGTATCTCGGTACCCAGGATCTCGCCATAAATTAGCTCCAATCGCGGCCCAGAATTGTCGAATTTATGGCTCGTTTGATTGCAACGGTGTAGACGATGCAACTGCTCTTATCATTTTTTTTTAATTATTTAATGTCGCTTTTTTAAATTCTCATGTGAGAATTATTTCGCGATTGGACCTACGGTTTAGAATTAAGGTAGGTACCACCTTGGGCACCACAGTATTTTTTTAAAATTAATTATACACATATAATGTATATAAAAATGTCTGTCTGTTCGGTGGCAAATTTTGCAATTGATTTTAAACTAACTTCCTGATGAGCTGGAGACTTGAAGTTAAATGTTCATTAAAAAAATACTGAAATTATTTTTAATCGGAGTGATCGAACAAATGTGTGTGCGCATTAAACAATAGTTTAATTGATTCGCCGGTGTTCTTTGACGATCGAGGCCCCAGGTCCCGGTGGCCGAAACAACCATAAGCTTCGCGCGCAGGAAACTCGTGCGTGGGCAGGCAATCTCGTCGCATCGTCTTCTATCGCGACGAACGATTTAACGTTTAACATTGCCCACGCAACCAATTGCGCGTAATGCGTCGGTAGAGGTTCAAGTAACGCGAATAATTTCCTCCCATCGGCCCTTCGGAATGTCGACCGGCATCGCTATAAATAGTCCCCGAACACTTTTGTTTCGGCTCGCTTTTCGGCTACTCGCCCGGTCACGTACAAGACGAGTCACATTCTTTCTACCGGCTGGCGATCAGACCGCTCGATTTCTGCGTGTTGATCTTGAAAACGTCGCGCCGCGCCGGAGACCGTGAGATCTCGTATGCGTGTGGAACTCTCCTGAGAAATCACTTTGCTGCTCCAGATGACTAACAACTTGAGCATGCTCGAGGAAATTTGCATTGCCGAGTCTAATCAGCCGAGCATTGAGAAACAAATCTATTTTTAAAGTACAACAAATCCTCTGCACCAACGATTTTTCAATTGAAATTTCTTTTTTATCGAAGCTCTTTAGACCCTTAGTTGGATCCATTTCGCTTTACAATTTGGTTTTACAAAATTACCGCTTGATGATACATAACATAAGATTTATATTGATAGTTTACAATCTGTAAGATAATTGTGAATACAAACAGAACCACTATTAAATCAGAGATAGTATTTGGGAAAGATGTAGTAAGACAGTTCGTCGTCTACGTAAATACTGTATCACTTAATGGTTAAAATATTGTATAAATTATCAAAGTAACAATCTTCTCGAAGTGGTAGCAAGCTGGCAGACAAGCCTACAGGAACACTTTGGTAAAAACCGATTCGGAGAACGGCAACGACGCGGCGTCGTGGTCGAACCATCTCTAGTCCAAGGGTTCTCCGGTGAACAGCTCATAATTATTTACCAGTCGGATCCTCTCTGGCTTCTTTCTGGCATAGAACTCTACAGAGAGCCAGCTAGACTCGATTATATACGTATTTGTTTTATATACATTATATGTATATAATATATACGTATATGTATATATAGATTTACTAGGATAATTACCAGTGGATGGGAATAATTTTATAATGAATTTTAGTTCAAATATATATATAATATGATCATGAAGTGGTCAAAATATTTTGAAAATGATTGACAAGTATAATAGAGTTAAAATAATTTGTATCCGATAGTAAGATAATTTTGTAACAATTTGAATAACAATATATATACACATACATACATATATATATACAAATAAATAAATAAATTATATATATAATCGATACGGCAACGCTGACCCTCAAAGGATCGATACAGAAAGAACTTCTAGGCAACTTTTTAACTGTCTCTCGTACTTGCATTCTACTTTACCACTTTCCATGGCGATTCGCGTCCGGCAGCCGGTGCAAAAACGCGGAATATTCAATTACCCGTGGTTCCCCGTGTAATGGAATCGCGGAGGACGCTACGGTATCGTGCGTACCGTCCGAAACCGTCCTGTCCGGACCCCGCCGCGTAGGGGGTTCTTTTTGTTGGGTCCAGAGGCTGGAACCTCGTGTCGGGGGCCCGTATAAGGACCGAATTGCACGATACAACACGCCAGGGCCCTGGGCCCCCTGCCATCCCAGTACATACGATCCGCTATACCCGTGTGGTGTACCGATATCCGGCTATCTCCTCGCAGGATCATGCGTAGTTAATTTGTCGTAGCTCCCTCGACCGGCTGCTGCCGGCTCGTTTCTTCCTCCGGATGAAAGCTGGACCTCTCCGCGAGTCTGGTGAAATACTGGCCAGGTTTCTGAAATTAAAGAATTGACTCATCGGTAACCGCTCAGAAAAACGCATCCGGAGTCTGAAAGTTGTGAGCTTCTCTTCTGTCGTTCAAATATTTATGTACTCCATGATCTATGCGAACAGTCGTGGTTTCACTGGATCATGGATTGAATCTAATCCAAATGGTGTCGCGTCGAGTGTTAGTTTAAGGTGGGATCTAAGTAAATAAAATTTAAAGAATGAATTAAAAAATAATTACAAAAAATGTAATAATAATAAGTATTATTATTTATTTAATTTCGGCCGCATGGCCTAGAAATTGGACTTGGTTTCATCAGGGTTATATCCATCCATATCTTATGCCATTTGTTAATCTAATCTATTTTAATCTATCCTATTATCTTACATCTAATATTGCCTCTCTCTCTTTCGTTTTGGTTATTTCTTTTTGCTTGATACTCCTGAGCCAGTCTACTGTTTCTATCACTCTATTATCTGATTTCAAAAAATATATTTATTACGATAAGTATCAGCAGGTGGGAATAATTTTTTAATGAATTGTAGTGGAAATGTCATCACGATATTCTTTGGCAAATAATTTTAATTTCGCCAATTTCCAAATGTCCATCTTTTGAAAAAGAGGTCCATAAAGGGGACATTTGGGGCTAAGTAACCATTTTTTTCAATTTTTTAAAAAGTGTTCGGACGCTCAAAGGAGATCCCACCATTAATCAGAAAAAATTTCATAAAGAACTATGTCTGAATGTTG
The DNA here is from genome assembly GCA_028455595.1 of Lasioglossum vierecki. Classification (NCBI taxonomy): domain Eukaryota; kingdom Metazoa; phylum Arthropoda; class Insecta; order Hymenoptera; family Halictidae; genus Lasioglossum; species Lasioglossum vierecki. Next base: position 4,534,242 of record CM052339.1, read on the forward strand.
CTTTGACGAATGATTTTTCTTCGAGAATGACATTGTTCACGGACAAGAACGTGTCCATCACGGACGATGTCCTCTAAATCACTATCTCCAACCTGAGACCCCTCGGAACGATGAACACCGTGCAGTGTACCGTACAGTGGCACCAGTAAAAGACAAAGAGCACATAGATTCGCATATCCGGCAGTTAACGTCCTCATGCTAACGTCTTGGTCTCTTTGACGACACCGGCGAACCGGGGAAAGTCCGATTAACCGCGAGCCTGGGACAACGTTGCTCCAGATGTCGCTTAGCTAAGAGAATCCTCCAGAGATCTCTGTATCATTTGCCAGTCGATGATCTTCTATTTACCAACGATCTATCCATATTTCTTTCGTCGATGTACCGAGCACTGTCACTCGAGAAAACCTTTCAGACCGACAGCTGCGCCATCAAAGAAAGTTGGAGATCGGGCGAAAACCGATCTCGCTCCAGATAGTTAATTGCTATTCCTCGAACCGAGGCTGTCTGCCCGATAAAATGCTGCAAATTAACGAAACACGCGGTCGGGTTAATTGAATTATACATTACCATTTAACTTGATAGTTATTTTAATTCGATTACTCTGTACCAATTAATTGGAAGATCGGAATCAGAAATTGCAATATGATTGAATAAGTAATTAAGTAGTTATCGATCGTAATTTATTTTTAGGATATTATGAATTTTTATTCTCGGCTAGCCTTACTGATGAGTTGTAGAACGAAACACCTCCTTTTTCTTCCTCCTACTAAATATTTTTAACAGCTAATGAAGTTCTTGAACCGGAAGATTCAAATCCGTTTAGTATTCCTACAAAATAGCTCTTTTTCGTGTAGAAAAATGATCGGACGTTTGCGCAGAGAATAAAAATTCATGATTGAAGGTCGCGATCGAATGACTTTGGAAAAATTATTGTTGGAGCAGTTGGATAGTAATTTTGCAGAATCGTGGCGGGGTGAAGGGGCAGGGATTCGTGGTTGAAAATGACGAGACCGTCGAGCGAGGTGCCCGTTTAATTACCGATGCTCGATGCAGCGTGGGCTCTCTGCACACTGCACTCTGTTGCACCGCCACGGGCCTGATCCCGGTCCGCCCACCCGCATCCGCCACACTGCACTGGCCTACGTGGAAAGGTGCAACATACACCTATGTGCTCATACATATGTTCATATGTAACAACCGACCTGGGCCCGTCCACCGATCCGCGCCGGTCTTTGCCTGCGCATTTTTCCAGCCGATCTTTTTACTTTCTATCTTACGCATTTCGTACCGTTTCGATCGAACGGCCAAAGAAAGCTGCCACTGTCGATTAAATCGTTAAACACGCGTATGATTGCTGAAAATCTTTTAGATGTTGCTGCCATATAATCTTAAAAAGCATCCATGAAGCAACAATCAATTCATGGATGTTCAGGTCCATCTGGATCTAAGATTGTGAACTTCCCATCCAAATTCTAATTGTCCAACACCCAGTTTAACCAATAAATTGAAAATAACAAAAAACAAGATTTCAGTGAGTCCAGCTGAAGTGTCCCCTTATGGACCTCTTTTTCAAAAGATGGACATTTGGACATTGGCGAAATTAAAATTATTTGAAGTGAACGCTGCATCTATACAATCTCCACTACAATTCGTTAAAAAATTATTCCCACCTGCTGATACTTATCGTAATAAATATATTTTTTGTAATCAGATCATAGAGTGATGGAAACAGTAGACTGGTTCAGGAGTATCAAGCAAAAAAAATAACCAAAACGAAAGAGAGAGAGGCAATATTAGATGTAAGATGATAGGATAGATTAGAATAGTTAAACTAAAATTCATTAAAAAATTAAATTGTCATAAAGCTATCAAAAGCGCCCAGTATTCGTGAGTTAAACAATAAATGTTGTCTAAAATTTCTCTCCACATTGGCACAGCTTCAATTACAATCCATTTATCTTGAAATTGGTGCAGTTTCTACGTCTTTGTATAGCTAAAATGGCGCGCGGCAGTGCGTCGCAGTAAAACGCTCGGTGGAAAAAGGCTGCGAGGAGACGTTGTTCCAGGAAAGCTGGCTCTTGCTCGAAGCGTTTTATCCTTGGTCTAGCTGCCGATCACGATCGACGTCGATCCTTTCCCGCGCGGCTCTGTTCCTCGAGCAAGACCGATGCCCCTCTCCGGGGTGACCCGATCTCGAGCGCGACGAACAGGTTAAGGTAGCTAACTCCTCCTGTGCCGCACAGCGTCGAGCACACACAGCCTGCCTTACTACCTTACAGCCTACCGGTTGTATTATTATGTGCCGGTTTGCAGGTCCACGGCTGCCAGTTGCCCGGGCGCAGCGTGTGACAGGTTACCAACGCGAAAGGATATGCCGTTCGCGCGGGAAAACCGAATCGTGAACAGGACCTCGCTGAGATCCACAGTAATGCCTCGATACATGTCAAAATTGGGTCCCATGGAAATCACCAACACAGATTTCCCCGACTCCAAATTTGACTGACAACGAATTTAACCGACAACGCATTTAAGCAACAACGAATTTGACCGACACAGTTTTCACCGTCTCCGGATTTGACCGACAACGAATTTAACCGCGACGCATTTAACCGACAACGATTTTAGATTCGTTGGATTCGTTAAATTCGTTGTCGATCCAATCCGCTGTCGGTTAAATTCGTTGGCGGTCAAATCTGTAATCGGTGAAGACCATGTCGGGAAAATTTGTGTCGGTCATTTCCATAGAACCCAACAAAACATCAACTCTGCCGTATCGTGGAGATAAATCTAATAATAACATTGTTTTTTTTGTAAAAACATCTCCACACAAAAAAGACACCTGGCCTCTTCTATGAATTCGTTGACCGTCCCCTGGGTCGTTTCATCCATTCTTCGACACCTACCTGACGCGGAAATTGCAAACACGTGTTGCGTTCACCTTCAAACCTTCAAGTAACTCGCTAAAAGACATCTGGAGGGTTTTTCGAACGATCCTCGTGGACAATGATGGGAATTTTCAATGGAACCGGAGTCCCACTATCATGCAGATCGACCGGAAACGGTCAGTTGCCTCCTTTCGCACAGGGTCTCCCGTTGGGACAGCAGTCTGCGAAATGTGGGAGACTTTGTGTGAAATGTTGCTTGAGAAAAGAATCGAAACAACAATCCTCGAACCATTTACCTTAACCCTTTTAGTTCCTCAAGTCGTAGAGTCGCTCGCCTTCTGTTTGTATTCCAAATCAAGGATAGAAGAAATATCCTAAATTCTTTCAAAGTTCGTACCGTTGTTTGTACCTGTTCAGTTGTATTCATTAGTACACTGTGAACACATTTACTCCTTTAACATTTAATTAATTAATTAACTTAGACATTTAATCCTTCGCTGTATAGTGTATCATATCTGATACAGAAAACAAATCTGGTATATAGTATACTAAGAATATGTTTATTTTTTTGAAAATGTTTGAATTTTTTAAAATATTTTTCCCTTAAATACAACCTAAAAGCTAGCATTCTTTCAAAGTTTTCATCCCAATTAAAAAATCATGCAGTGAAAGGTTAACTTTGTAACTTTTAACTTATCTGCACGAAATGGAACACTTTGTAAAGTCTCCACCGACTCGAGCCCATCAGGTTGAACCCGATCATGCACCACGGACATTGTGCACGCCGATGTGAAAGTAGAAAGTGCTGCAGGCAGGATTCTAAACGTCGAATCGTCCGTTCAAGGTGTACGTACACCTGCTTCGTCGCAGTCGAACGGTTCACGGGAGCGGCATCGTCTTCTCGAAGCTTTTGGTCGGCCTCGATTTCGGCGCGAAGTGAACGGCGTGGATATCGGCGATCAAGGATCGTGGGCACATCGTGGATCGCAGACTTGGCGGCTCCGTCCGCTTTGTTTCGCGAGCGAGTTACGCGTCGTGACTGGGTGGGCGTACGCGCGTTTCATGCGTGGGTCGCATAACGTCACGCTGCGAGTACGCGTCCTTTCAACGCTACTTCCTTGGAATAATCGCGTGGCTGACACCTTGAGCGCTGTGGGCGATGCTGAGCTCGTTATTGAGTCTTGTTTTAGGACTCTGGACCTTTGACTAGCCCGAGTAGGTGGCCTATGCAATAATTGATTTGCAGTGAGCTAGCAAAGTAGCCATGTCCAAAAAGAGGATCGTGGGACCTTCAAAAGGAACAAAAGTTCGCTAATGTACATTTAGGACTTTTTTGAGCGCCTACTTAAGCAGGATCGAATAACATTTAAAGTGGCTACCTGTTAGCCCAAGTTAGTATCATCCTGGTCCAGTGATCAATAGCAAAGGACCCTCATCTACTAGGTCCATAAGCCAGTACACAGGACAGCTATCCAAAGTGGCCTTTGAAAGAATACCATCAGGATCAAATGGCACTAAACACATCACATGGTATAACTTTTTGTCTGCAATCAATATCATCCTGCTTCACTGATCAATGCCAGGTAGCCTCCAACTGGACACGCACAGTCCCACGTTAACACAAAATCAGTATCCAAATGGATACCAGGATCGAATAACGTTTGAAGTAGCAGAGAGGCCAACCTGTTGGCCAGAGTCAGCGTCATCCTGCTCCAGTGATCAGTGCTAACCAGCCCCCATCTACTAGACCCATAGCACCGGATACCTATTCAAAGTGTCCTCCCGTTTCATCGGGATCGGATGACGCTGAAAGTGGTACAATCGGCCGTCGACTCGGGACAGTGTCATCCCGTTTCACTGATCGGTAGCAAGTATCCTACACCCTGCGGACCCAAGGTAACGGTAAGAATTACAGAACCTTGGGATTAGCGTATGCTAAATCGAATAACACCAGCTGGTTTGCAAATCCTCCGAGGTTGGGGGAGATTAGTCTCTCCCGGTGTCCTGGTTGTTGATGCGTGCCGTGCAAGGACTCCGAGGGGGGAACTTTGCATGTACACGTGCTATCTAAATGCATTCACGCCTCGCGGATAAACGGGCTTGCTGGCCGCGTCAACTTCTCTCTCTTGGACAGCTGAACAACAGTAGCGTTCCCCCGGAGCGTGCTATTACCCGCTCTCGATATACATGCATATACTGTATATGCACGGGCGTAACTTTGTTTTATTAAATAAGCGCGCTTGCATAACCCAGTTGTGCACACTTTCTGCGCCGCGGACTCCGTCGAGTCTCACCGACCACTTTCAGAAACCTCCAGACGCAATTTTCGCGCTGCGCAAAACGACCATTTTCTTGCCGTTTGACCTCAATCGGGACAACCGGAGCCTCTAAACGATGATTGAAGCGATCCGGATCGCCGGTCGTAATACGCGTGACGCGATCGAAAGTCCCCGTTCCTGTCGCGCATTGGGGCCGAAAACAGGTGGGACGGCCACAGGTGCCCTAATTCGGAAGGACTACCACCTGACGGTGTCGTTTGTCACGGGGGCTGTGGTCAACTGTTTCGTGGACGACAGGGAGAGAATTTTTTACACTTTATCTATCGAACGCCTAGCGACGTGTTGACTGTCGCGTGAATCGTGAGCATGTCATACAAGTCTTGCTAACTTAGTAAGATTTTTACAGTGCTTTAGGAAGATTCGAAGTTGCCTGAAAGAGCACAGAAAGGGCTGGAATAAGCTCCGAAGGGACTCGAAGGACTCCAGGGCGTTTGTCTCTCGGTTCCCACCGCGGCAGAGGACTATAGTCCTTCAGCGCGCATGCGTCCGCGCTGGCGACCGGCCCGACCAGACAGAAAACCAGCGAGGAAGAACGACCGTGAGGCTCGGAGGTTCGTGTGGAGAGCTGAGGCGAGTCGTCTTGCCGAGTAACCAGCGTCTATCCAGTCGAGCCAGTCGACCCGACCGGTCGGCCAATCAGCCAATCAGGCGTCACGCGAGTCGACCGGTGCCGAGGTGGCGGACTCCGCCTGGCAGTCAGTGCTCGAGCGGCGTCCGTGAAGAGCGCACGTGTGCATTCTTCGCTTTTAAACAAACGCTTCCTCCTCGCGATCTCTACGAAGCACCGCGATCGACGTTTCGCGAGTTCACGAAGATGACGAGCTTATACCGCGTACTCGTCGCGCATCGTCTAAAAATTACCGAAAGTCTGCACGATCCCCGAGGACCGTGAGACCCCGAAGAACCACTGTCATCGAGACCCAGTGACAACCCGCGCGTGACTTGTGAGTGAGACAGAGACAGTGCGATGAGAGAACCCGACTGCAGTCTGCTGGATTAAATCAACCTGCACTCATGGCGCCCCCAGACAGGCACAGGTCGCCCAGGCCTGGATCCGGACTCAGCCTATCCGTGCTCGGTGAGTCCTTTCGCAGGATCCTCTCTCGATCTTCTAACGAGTCACTCATCCCGGCAACCTTTCACGGAGGTGTCGGCTAGATCTTCTGAAGATCGGCTGGTTTTTCCTCGACCAGTTTCCCAGGCTTCAGAGATCGCTGATAGCGGCGTTGCGCGTGCGATCATCCAGCTAGGGTTTAGGGGATCACGCGAGATCTGTTCGAGAGCAGTCGACTGGCACTGATCGGATCTCGCGGCGTCTAGCTCGGGACAAGGGGTGGCAGTTGTCGCTTGAAAGAGGAGCTTTTTGTTGACTCTGGCGGAGGGACCGTAAGTAGGTGTTAGGACTAGGTTCGAACATTCTTCAAGAATTCTGATAGAGGCATTTATCTGCTGGTTCTGATTGCTAGTCCGTTTCAATGTACAGTTGTAAAGTGTCTTCAGGATCATTGTCCGTTTAACAGCATAATTTTCATTCTTCGTGTTTGCTTGGTAAAAGTTTGTCCATTTGACAGTACACCATTGATGCTGTTCAGGTACTACGCTGTTGAATCCGCGACGACCTAAATTCTAATATTCTAATAGCCAATTCAACTGTTCTGTCGCTAACTAGGTACACCGAAGTAGCCATTTGCTTGCAAAGTAGCTACTTCCTTTCGTCTACGTGATTTTAAAGACACTGTATTACATCGATTTATACCTTGAATATTAAAATTGCCGCAAAAAGATTTTAAATAGCAGAACTTTAAAAATAAATAAATAAGTTTGATACGTAGCATGAAATTGTCGGGAGTCCCGCGAAGATCAACAGACGCGATCTTGCCCGAGCAAGTGCCATAGATGACTTATCTCCTTGTGGATCGTCTTTCGCCATGGAAGCAGAGATTAAGTCTAGCCGCTCGGGAGACTTTTCAAGAGCTCCCGGATCGCGAGTAGTTTTAATTAGCCGGGAATGCAGGCAGATTCGACGACCGCTGGAATGCTGGGCGTATCGCGTGTCCACATACGCGAACTGGTTGATCCAATGGCGCTTAGATTGCGTCCGTTATCAGGGTAGCCTCGATTATCGCGAGGCGAGTTTCTTCAAATCGAGCAAGGTCGCCATTAACGCGTCCCTCGCTCTCGATAATCGGTCGAGATGAGGCGAACCAGGCCTCGAAGTATAATTATTATCGTGTTCCTTCGTCTCGGTGCTTGTCGAATGGTAGAAGCAGCAGGAAGCTTATTTCGAGGGAGGAATACCAAAATGGCGGCGTCGAGTCGTTGTAATGAGGGGTTGCTGCACTCGATTTTCTCAGATCACTGTAATCTTTCCGTCTGGCGTCCTCGTCCAGGTTTAATTTGCTTGCCGAGACTTCACTGCCTTCAGTTCGTAGTTTTTGGAAACTCTGGCAGGTTGTTCTTTCGTGAGATCCAGTCGCTTCGCGATTTATATTCGTTGAACGCACGACATGCATTTTTCGATGAGACATTAATTGCTGAAAATTTTAGCGTCAAGTAGACGAGGCCTTTATAATTGTGGTACCAGTTGTTTTTCTTTAGAACAGGTTGTTTCGAAGGTGCCCAATCACATTTTTTGTCTGTCTACAATTAGCGAAATTATAAAGACAGTTTTTGGAGACAATGTTACAAAATGAAAAATTCTTTACGAAATCCAATCCGGCGTATTTGCAGTGAAAAAGTAAAAGTAGTGAAAATAGTGAGCATAGTGGGCTGTATCTATGAGTGTAGTTCGAAACGGGTTTTTTTCGACCGGAAGTGGTTGAGGCTGGTTGCAACAGGACACCCGGTTACGTGTTTATTCAATTCCCATACTGCGGGACGCGATTATTCGTGCGTTACGTCATGGCGACAGCATTTCGGTGGCGTTATCGCAACAAAATCGTCCCGCGAACGCGACAAGTGAGTCATTCGAGGGACGAACTGTGTACGGAGAGGGACCGTATGTTACACAGCCTGCCCCTGAATCTGAGAGAACGGTCTTGCCTCGCGATCCAGCGAGCTGACCACTGCTTACAGCTATCATCTCGAAACTGATTAATTAATTAAAATTATATATCGAATAATTAGAATTATTATAATATATTATAATATTATTATAATATAATAATTCTAATTATTACAATACAAAGGATCGCGAGGAAGGCAAACTACAATAAATATTTTCGAGGGGGACACTTAATCGTCAATCTTCGTTTTTAGTTGTCCTTTGTTCTCGAACGATTCCGCTGTAATTCAAAGAAAGTTTCGTGCTTCTATCTCGGTTTTGTCAAAAGTTCTGCGACGTTGTGGCGAAAATGGCCCCGGCACTGCACTGCGTGCGCAATGGCGGAAAACTGGTCGCGTAGACAAGAAGTCGCGCGCCTCTGCGACGAAGTGGAACCGGCCGCTTCCGTTTTCGGATTGCGAGCGTCCGACAGGTTCCCAGGAAACTTATTATTTCGAAAAAGGGGCAGCCGCATGAAACGCTGCCGCAGTCAGCTAGCCAGCCAGCCAGCCGGCAGGCCACCTGTTGCACCCAATTAAATGGCGTAATTGACGCTTGCTTTTTGGAGCGTGACAGAACGCTCGCCGATAGGCGATCATTATTTTCGTGACCGATCGGGCTTCCTTTTTTCTGATCGATTTCTCAGCGACAGATCTTCGCGCTCCAGTTTACTCTTACGGATTCACAACGGTTCGTTCAATATTTAATAAATTTTTTTCAAATTAGCGTTTCGAGGCTCTTGGCTAGATTTTCACATCAGTCAAATTTCAACATATTGGTGATTTTTTAAAAGAACCTTTTCCAAGGTTCGATCAATTTAACACAAACAGCAAATGTGCAATTATTTAAACATGTATCATAAACAACATATATTGCGTTTAAAAAAAATGCAAAAGAATTATAATATGGCAAATAAAATTAAAAACACATACATAAAGTACATACTTAATTAAAATTAATGTACATTAATTTTGTTGATTCTGTTTATTGACCTGGCTGTGTTTTTAATTTTCTTTGCCATACTATAATTCTTTTGCATTTTTTTGGACGCGATATATGTTCTTTATGAAAATGATCCACAAAAAGAGAAGAAGAAAACACACAAATTACACACAGTACACAATATATCGTCCTAATCGTGATTGATAGTGAAGCAAGCAGGAAAGCAAGTTTTCAATCGTGTTCAATTTGTTGAAGGTATCATTGATAAGCCCGGACAATCGCGGCTCGAATTGCAAAATGGCGACCGGTTGGCGATCGACAACCGACCCACACGTATTTTTAATGGATGCGTTCACGGCGCGCGTCATCGACAGGAACTCACCGAGATAGCTTCATTGAAAATACAACGTTACGGTACTAGTCGGGACTGTTCGGGCCACCGGTGCTCGGCCGATGAATCAAGGCCCGAGGATCGACAAGCGTTGTCGATCGCGAGAAGCGTTCACCTCGGTCTCTGTAAAGGATTCCACGACGATCGTGAAACCCACGTGTCCTATTACAAGACAATGAGCTCCGGTTTGTCTCTTGGCACATCGGTTCATCCTGTTCTCACCTTCGACGTCCGGTTACACCTCCGTTCGGGCGACGCGGATGAAAGACGGAATCGGGTCATCATCGATCGACATTCGATTTCTCGTTTATCCAACTCAGATTTTTCAACTGTGTTTATCCGACGAGATTCTTATCAAGATCCTTCGCGATACACTCTGTTCAACTCTCTCGTTCAGCACTGTTATCACTGATGTGTACATTGTACACTGCCGATTTTTGCATCGGTGGAAATTCTTGGCAGCCCTATCTGGGACGAGGCGGTGACACATCGGTTCATTTTTATCGTTGAGAAAATCGTTCGTGAGGGGAATTGTATTTTAAAAGACTAATAAAATAATAAATTAATAATAAATCTATAAAATAAAAATGAAATGCTGTTCGTTGGTCACGACATCACGTGGGAACAGCTGGACCGATTTGGCTAATTTTTTTTAAATGTTCGTTGTAGTCCGAATCAGGTTTTTAAAATAAAAAAAATTGGAATAGTTGCTCGGAAACATAAAAATTCGGGAAAAAATGATTAATAATAAAAAGACTCGTTTCTGGACTAAGGATTTTCATCATCAATGAAATTCCACGCGTTCTCTATTCCGAAGTCCTTGAACCTTAAGTTCGCCTAAAGATGAACCCGACCATTAATTTTTGGACGCTGCGGACAAAATTCCTTTTGATCTTCCTTTTGAATGGGCGCAAAGACGTCCTGCTGGCCCAACATCAGGTAGCCTGCTTCAAACCGGAGCCATTCGCGCGTTTGTATAACGGAGAGCCTCGGCTATGTTTGCCGAGGATCCACGGCCCCTCCGAGGATCTATTCAAACAACGTTGTCCTGTGCGCAGGGACCTGTTGTTCCGACAGAAATACGTGTCCGGCGAGATTTATGTCGCAATCAATGGGACCAGACAGCCCATGACAGATTGCGAATCGAGCCTGCACCAGTCGTACAAATTAAATCATTCAGCTCGGTCTTTCTCCGAAGTCAGCGAGCCAGTTACCGTAACCCGCTCGGAACATTCGCCATCATTCATCGCGCGCAGATTTTCTTTCGCGTAACCGCGAACCGGGATCCTGTTTCTCCGACTTCCTGCTCGGACTGTTTCTCTTTTGGCTGTGTCCGCTGCCTCATTCTTTTTTCGCCACCCCTTCGCGTTATTTAAGACTGTGTCCTCCTGTGCCAGGGAGTCAGCTTTCTTTCGGCCATTTTCTTCTTTTACCCCTTGTGGTGTTATGGTGTCATGTGTAATTTATAGGAGGTCCTGTTGCTATGTTATTTTTGTAACACGAGCATTAGGTTGGGCTGTGGTTAAAAAAATATTCGACGAACTAATTTTATGTATACACAGCACGATGTCTTTTTAAATAAGATATAAAAATGTTTTTAATTAGCCCACCCGATAGACGTTGTCAAAATTTCAATATATTTATTGAATATAGTATAATATAGCTATTGTATTTCTGAGTTATCATTGATATTTAATTTTTAAGGAAGGAGTATATTCAGAGGTTCGTCAATGGGAAATTTTAAATAATATAAATTATTACATAATTTTCTAATACTAAATTATCTAATACTTAATATTATTATTATAATATTCTTATAATATTATTATAATAATTCTAATAATAGATAATGAGATTTTAAAAAATTGTCCAGAAGACCTCTAAAAAAGACAAACCGGCAGATATTCCTGAAATGTTACAATCCAGGATAAGCGTCAGGAAACCAAAGGGCACGACGTGGATTTTCGAATGCCACATTGACAAGTTGTGTGCCTAAAAAGGCTCGACGACGGCCGATCGCGTAACGGCACGAGCTGCGAGTGTTAATTGCCATTCGACCGAGCGGGGATCATGAATGAAACGATTAGGGGACCGTGGAAATTTCAGCGAGCGTTTCGTAAGGAGCCTCGCAGACACGCTCGACGTGTTCGAGCCGGGTTACATAACCGCCGCGAACGTTTGGAAGTTCGATATTCCGGCTGGCTCCGACGTCGATTCGAGGTCCCACGCGATCTCCGTTGCGATACCGATACTTCGCGGCTGTTATTATAGGTCACCGTTATCGATCTATGAATCTGGATAACTGCGCGCCGATAAAGGCCCGCCGAGGCCGCGAATCCGCCTGCCTTTGATAATCGTGCGCCTCGAGATCCATTTAAATCTCGGAAATCCATCATTCCTCTCGAAAGTTCATAACTGGAACTGATACTTTAACGAAACTTATGAAAACAGAGTCTGGGGCAATTGCGAGCACTGGGAGCTCCGGAGTGCCCCGTAGGGCAACAGTCCGGGGCACTTGATGTCGGAGAAGGAACAGATTTTGTTTGTAGATAATAATTAATTAATTGGTTATCTTATTTGTGTGTAGATGTTGCGAATTGAACATTATCTACAGTGGAAGAAGATCTAGTTTATTTTCTGCGAGTGGGCGTGGATGGAGTGCTAAGAGTGGGCGTGGCTGTGTTGTATGCTTGTATAAAAGATGCAGAAGTAACTCTAAATCTTTCAAACTTGACAATGTCCACGACAAAGGAAGGGATACCTTATTTTCTCTGAGTGGGCGTGGTTAGAATGCTCTAAGTGGGCGTGGATTCGCTGTCCACTTCTGTGGAGGGGGGCGTCAGGTCATTGTCCCATAGGGTAAATTATAATTCATGCCAGTGCTTGCCAAGTTATTGATTTTTCTGAAAAAAGGGGTTCTAAGTTATTTATTTAATTTTGTATTTTGCTCGAAAATTTCTAAGAAACAAAGTCTTACTTTAAAGTACAGCTCGAGGGTTTTGCAAAACGAGGTATACTCTACAATTTGCCCCGAGTGTAATTGCAAAACTAATTACCACGTCTCGAGGTTCCTATAAAGAGTCCGAAAAGAGCAACCTTGAAACGATAATTGTGCCGAGCTGTTTCGAGGTCTGTTCAAACTTCCGTGGGTAGATATTCGCGAGTCTCTTTGGTTTCTTCTCGAATGTTGAAAGAACGTTGGAAAGTTTGCGAAGTCGCGAAATTCGAGATAACTGGCGAACCGAGGCACATTGGGCGAGAAAGCGATCTTTGTGGCCAAAAATCTGGCTACAACTCAGTTTTCCACCGATTCAATTGAAATTTTTTTTAAATGTTCGTGAAGGTCTATATTTTAGATTTACAGTTTAAAATTTTGCGATTTAGGGTTAAGAAGTGTCGGCAACTCAGCTGGGACATGCAAATTTATGGTATGTGCGGATGAAGTATCGGAGTTATTGAGTTTTGTTTATTTAAAAAAAATTTCAATTGAATCGGTGGAAAACTGAGTTGTAGGCAGATTTTTGTCCAAACAGATTGCTTTCTCGCCCACTGTGCGACGGTTCAACTGTGAGATAAGTGAAGATGTAGACATCCAGAAACGAGCAAATGCCGGGGAATGGCGAAATTCAGAAACCGAGGATGATGAGGAAACTGGAACCGCAATGAGAATGGCATTGTCACTCTTTATCTGGATGCACGGTCTGTTACAGTGTGTTTATAGACAGAGGTGTATCGGATTTCATTGGCCGACCGTTCTTAACAGTCGACGCCACGACTGAGAAGTATCGGGAAAGATTGATAGCATGAGAGGGAGCGGGACGTGAATGCGATCATGACATTCCATGTGAAACGGTTCGAGTACTATGTGTCTTGCTCAGACTATGCTGCGCGGCGGTTTCTCTCCTCGCAGTATACTTTTGAATCGCGCGACAATTCCGTCACTGTCATCTGCGCGTTCCTGCCGACTTTATCACTGTTACTGGCAGAATTTATTCCTCGCAGACATTTCATAGAATTGCAAATTGAATTTACATTAGAACGTCGCAAGAGCTGTATCGAAAAAGAACGAGGCTATAAAAATGGCGAGCTTCGTGCGATTAAAAGACTCGAGGTCCTTAAATTCTCGTTTTTATGGGATTTGAACATCAACCTCCTGCAGCGTGGCGTTTGGAATATTAGCCCGCCATTTAAGCTTGCTGTTTTCCTGTTTTGCTAAAGAACGACACTGTCCGAGTTTGTTATTAACGACACCCTGGAACGAACATTTATATAATTTAATTGTCCTGTCCAAATTTCTATAAATTTGTTTGTGATCGTTTTATGAATTTCTGAAAAGCTATATTGGAAATGTGTGGACAAAGAAATGCATTGTTTCTATGATTCAAAAAGCATTTTTAGTTTTTCCGGAATTTTTCCATTCGGTCTATTACGAACGTTTCCCAAAAAAATAGCCAAAACAGTATTTGATTTTGATTTATATAGATAGATATTTTTCGTTTAACTCTGGTGTATCCTCAGAAACAGTTACGAAAAGGTCTTCTGTTCTGGAAATGTTTGTGAAGGAGTGGAACGACTGTTTTCCATTGAGTGTTCTAACGTTACCGTGAAAAATTGGGCATTTCATACGCAACAGGCTGATACAGTAGAATTCCAGTATTTCGAGTGGTGTTGTCCGGGAATCCTTGAATGCCGAGCTGAAACCGATGCGTGCCGGATAGGGGCCGTGCGTTGCCCTTCAGTTTCCCATTTCAGCGAAGCGGGAGCAGATCGTGGATCTCGCTCGCGTCTCGCCAGAAGATGCCAGATGAGCTCCGGCGATAATGCTCGGAATTAAAGAGTCCGCGGGCGCGCGTGAAACGCGTCCGCCGCAAAAACTGGTTTAATCGGGACGGAACCGAGAGAGCCGAGAGAAGAGAGCGCCGAGATATCCGGCGCACACGGCGAATTAGGGAGGCTGGGATTCGCGGGGCCATTCTCGAGAGAAGAGAGGCCAACGGTCGGACTTCCTACTCCGGCGGGTAGATCGGCTATTAACTCGGCAGGTTTCTCAGAATGGATGTCCCAGACGAGACTGGTAGGACTGGTGTTCGTCTCGCGCTCCACCCTCCGCCTCTATTCTCGTGTACCAGCGTGACAAGACAGGCCCCAACAGGACCCAACAGGACCCTCGCTGCTCCGTTCGATGTACTTAGCCCTGGCCAGGGTCAAGGAAAGCTGTGGAGCAGGGGGTTACCGTTTCCAACCATTATTGCCATTTCGAAGAATGTCTTGACAGGTGTGAAACTGATGATATGATCAGTACGTTTGTTCGAATTTAGCTATAAATTTTTAAGAAGATAAATATTTGTATTTTGTACGGGTCCCATGGAAATCATTGACACAGATTTCCCCGACACAGTTCTCACCGACAAAATTTAACCGGTAACGAATTTGACAGACAACGAATTTGACCGACAACGAATTTGACTGACAACGAATTTAACCGACAACGCCTTTAACTGACAGCGGTTTAATCGACACAGATTTGACCGACAATGATTTTAGATTCGTTGTCGGTCAAATCCGTTGCCGGTTAAAGGCGTTGTCGGTCAAATTCGTTGTCGGGGAAATCTGTGTCGATGATTTCCATAGACCCACTTTGTACACTTGTGAAATGAATTTTCACTATACGTTTTGAATCAGGTCCAATTTAGCCACCAATCAAATTTCGGCTACTCTCGAGGAACGCACCCGCTCGAATTCCAACGTGACGCAATAATAGAGTTCATTGAAGCTAATAGCAGAGTAATTGATTGGTTAGGCGACTTTATTTGATGCGACTCGATTAGGCGCGTTGCGGTCTTCAGATTCACGGTTTTTCCGGTAGCAAAGCTTTTTGGTTTTCTTTTTTTTTGTTCATCGGGAATCTGAAATCTTGTTGTCTCGCAACTGCCGCGGACAATTTTTATTGCGCATAAAGATCAGCAGTGTAGTAATTACATTTTATTAGAGCCAGAAGTGTTACAGGTCAGCGCATCAGCGGCGCACAAGTCACGATCGTACCGTGTCCCGGTCGTTCGATAAATTACAACGTCCACAAGCTTAAGTTGTAAAGCATTGATCCGCCGACAGAGACAGAGAGAAAGTTCTTCTCGGAGGTCGGAGAAAAATAGTGGCCGATAAAGATTCGCCGGAGGAAACTGCCGGTTGCGCAACAGCAATTATTGAATAACAAAGCGGTCGGAGGAGTCCGATCACCTTGCTTGCCGTGTGTACCGGTCGCATCGAGCCTGATTTAAAACTGTTATCGGACGCCTCATCGCCCCCTAGATCCATTACACTTTCAAATTAATTAACGTAATTGATTGTTCTTGCTCGCCAGACCCCGGCAGCCGATTTAATGCTGTTAGAATCGAGCCGGCGAGATCTTCCATCATATATCACTTCGCGAAACATTCGCACGTGTGTACGTACACACACTAATCGTAGAAAGTTCGGCGCCAATTAAGCCCGGGAACTTTTGGAAAACTCGTTAATCGATCCATCGATTCCACTCGGATAATCTAATAGTTGCAGCGTGAGGTACGGCTGGACGTCTCAAATGGCAAACCAGTCTCAGAATTCTTCTACGATTTTTATTAACCAGACAGGGGACCATTTTCACGATTGTACAAATAGTATTATTTTTTTTGTCATAACTTCTTCAAGCAATGAAATAGGAATTGACTTAAAAACCATTTAATTAAAAACGGCAAAAAGATATCATTTTATTAAACTTAAAATAAAACCTATTAATATAAACTATAAATACTATTAACGTAAAACTTTCTAGAAATAATTCTGCGTTTACAGTGTTTATAAAAATGTCCAAGGGTCGCTAACCCAAAAACTACACCTCTCTGCCTAAAATCCAGTTACTACAGCTGAAGTTACGGCGGCCACAGTGTATAGCAGCTAATGAACCGTACGCCTTGATTGAAATTCTATGAACCCGCCGCCACCGTTGTCGGCCAACACGTCCGCCATGATATTAATGAGTCCCGACGCCAGATAACGATCTCGAACAGGTCCCGAAAGGGAAGACGAGTTTCCCTTTGACCCTTTTCCCAAACGCGTGGGGTCCGTATAAATTTCTCATCAATTCGGAGCGGGAACGGGACGTTTTCGGAGGAGGGACGCGAGAAAGTGAGTCACACGCAGGTGACGTTGCGAGATCACTGCGCGTATGGTTTTTGGGGGTCAGTGGATATAGTGTAAATACGTAGACTCAATTTTTATGCATTTCTACTATACACAGATTGGTAAAACAAACAGAAGCTGAATAAAAGTTTCGTTATTCTTTTTGTAATTTTAATTAGCTGACTCTCTATAATAGAATCAAATTCTAAAATAAAATGCAATCAGCAGAATATTTCACTATTCGATTCACATTTTTTATGCATATCTACTATGCACAGATTCGTAAAATAAACAGAAGCTAAATAAAAGTTTCGTTATTTTTTTGTAATTTTAATTAGCTGACCCTCTATAGTAGAATCAAATTTTTAAAGAAATTTAACATACATTTTCGTAAAATAAACAGAAGCTAAATAAAAGTTTAATTATTCTTTTTGTAATTTTAATTAGCTGACCCTCTATAGTAGAATCAAATTTTTAAAGAAATTTAACATACATTTTCGTAACATAAACAGAAGCTAAATAAAAGCTTCATTATTCTTTTTGTAATTTTAATTAGCTGACCCTCTATAGTAGAATCAAATTCTAAAATAAATTTAACGTGCATTTAGCAGAATATTCAACTATTCGATTCACGTTTGAGAAACTTCTGTAAAAAAACTAAGAGCATTTCTCTTGTTAATAGACATGATTATCTTGAGAATTATTCTTCTTTACTTCTTTGCGGAGATATTACGATGCTCCGTATTACGTGCTGTTCCATATTAGCCGCATTTAGGTACTCCACTCGTTGAGAATGCACCACGGGACCCTAGGGGATCGTGTTCTCGGCCGCTTCTTCTTTCCCGTGGCGAACAGAAGCGGCCCGAGAACCCGCTGGGCCAGGGACAAGGGGTCCAGTTGCTTTTCAATTGGTCTGCCCCCTTCTCCCACCGAACGACAGGTTTCGGGCCGGTTCGGGCCTAGTCGGGCCTAGTCGGGCCCGACTTCTCGCTCTTGTGGTCCGAACCTGGACCAGGAACACTTGCGGTCCCCTGGCAGGATGCTCGCAGGTGTGTCCTACTGTAACGCAATGGTAGCTTCACTCTTTCAGACTGCCAAAAGGATTTTCCTGTCCACAACCCTCTCGCGATCATTTTCGCTAAATCCTTTTCACTATGTGCCTTTTGACAAGTGCGCTAAAAATCCTTGAACTCTGAACATGTTTAAAAAGAGAAGGGTCTATAAACAAATATGTTAGTGTCTCTTTCAAAGTGCCAAAAGGATTTTCCTCTCGCGATCCTTTTCGCTAAATCCTTTTCACTATGTGCCTTTTGACAAGCGCGCTAAAAATCCTTGAACTCTGAACATGTTTAAAAAGAGAAGGGTCTATAAATAAATATGTTAGTGTCTCTTTCAGACTGCCAAAAGGATTTTCCTCTCGCGATCCTTTTCACTATGTGCCTTTTGACAAGCGCGCTAAAAATCCTTAAACTCTGAACATGTTTAAAAAGAGAAGGGTCTATAAACAAATATGTTAGTGTCGAAAGGACAAATGTAAAAGTAGGTAGCAGCCCCACGTGTCGGCAATTAAAATCCAATATGCCTCGAATGGCATTTTCACTTGCATCAACGGGAATAAAATAAAAAGAAGTCAGACCATAATTCAATTACGTGAAACGCTGTTAATTCCTCAGCGTCTGCTTCTCGTTTAAGTAAAAAATGACGCGTATTATTACTATTTCGATTCGGATCACTCGAATCACCGAGAGCGTCGACGAACAGTGAATTCCATTTAAAGAAGGGAAATATGTTAATGGAAAGATCGTTGCCTTCAAGGTGAACGGTTACGAGCTCTTGAACTCATCGGTGCGTTTTTAATTAGTGTGTTCAGGCGCTGGAATCCCGAGCATACGCGTTGAACGTCATCCGCGGACGAATTTAATGGAGTCTGTCTGCTCGGTGCCCGGTTGGCCAACTTATGCGAAAAACTTTGTCGTTGTACAAACTTTGTTGAAGTATATCTGTTTTCGAAAGGGTTCGTTTCAATTGGCAAAATTTTTTAAAAAGACCTTGCGAAGATAATTTCTTAAGAAAAATTTTTTTTAAATAATTCTTGAACAGATCTAAAGACCAGAATAGCCCCTCGGATCGTCAGCCTCTTGTTTACCAACGGTTTCCTAACGGGCCTCCGGCGTCGACAGATTGTGCAATCTATTGTTGCTAAAGAACGACTGCATCGTGAATCGTAGCGTTAAAAAGATCGCGTTCTAAAAGCGGATCGCGGTATCCAGAAGCGGATCGAAAGAAGCGCCGAGGAATCACGCGAGAAGTCTTTTCTTAGCCGCTCTCCGAGGTTAATTCCGTCCGTTGATAACAGTTGACTGCTTATCAGCGTCTCGGTTGCTCCTCTGCGTGGTCCAGCTAATCGGGCAAACGTAATGGACGTCGTTTAATTTCCACGTGCCGGAAATTGGAAGCCTCTCGGAGCTGCGTCGATGCTCCTTTCTTTTTCGACGGACACGTAACGGAGAATCAAGATTGCGAGACAATAATGGGCTGCCTGAACCAGCCACGGCTGTCATCTCGCTCGACCTCTTCGATGATGGAATTATTCGCGCGAAACAAAACCGCTTGTAGGCTCTCGGTTACGCGCGATTGGAGACGACGATGCTTCATACTTCGACCTCGACAGAGAATGAATCGCGTGCGAAACGGTACAGGCCGTTCCTAGTCACGCGAACCGATGAGGAACGGTGAGGATGAGGTTTGCTTGTTAATAATAATCGAACGATCGCTGGGCAATTCTATTTTCTCAAGTTTTTTTTTTAAGAATTTTCAAAACGCGCATAAAAGTCAGTGTCGACATTTAAATAAAATGGTCACAACACTCGAATACAAATCTCCTGCTAGGCAATGTGTTTGTTGATTATCGATCACAAGGTAGTTTATAACAAGAAAGAACACAAATTAAATTAACACTTTAACGACCGCTCACACAACATGTGTGTGATAGCCGGAACAACATGATTGCTTTAATAATTATCATACAAAGGAAAAATTCTTTAAAATTAATTCTTCAAAAATACTGCCGGCCCCTGGCGACGTTTAATTGCGGTCGTTAAAGCGTTAAAGCAATTTTGCTAGTTTGATTAAACTTTCTACTCGTCTGTAAATTTTTAAAAGAGTTTTCAATATTAATATACTGAAAAACAGATTTAAATACAAAATTCAAAATAACGGTAATGAATTACCAACCTGCTTTATGAACAAAATTAGAGACAGGAATATATGTTTAAGCACATATTGCTTCCAACGATAATAACATTTGAATGAAAATCATTGGTGACGACATTTGAATAAAATTCTTCTTCTAACCACATCATGAGCTCCTCCAGCGACAGTAACATTTGAATAAAATTCTTCTGCTAGCCACACGATGAAAATCATCTGGTGACATTTGAATAAAAATGTTCTCGCAAGTGAGGACACTGTTTCAACATCGGAAACAGTGCATCTATGCGCCCTGGTGACTTTTAATTAGCTGACAAGATACCGAACGGCTCGAGCTTGTAAACTTTCGAATCCGGGACCATTCCGTGGGTCTGTTGAACTGATACGTATAAACGCTATTTTCTCCGGCGCGGAGCGAGGTGTTCCGGAACCGTGCAGACACCAGAGCCGGTCCGCCTCGGATTATAATCCGGGAAACGGTCCGGCCCGATAAACACGAGATAACCCGTGCACAAGTTTTCCCCGCTCGTCTACGATTTAATCAGTCGTGGCTCGGATTGCTTATCTAGCGTCTGTTATCGCTTCAGCCGCGGTCGAAGCCGGCTGCTATCTCTTTGAAACGAACAGGTAAGCTCTAATTCCGGGCTCCGGCGTCGGCGTCGCTCTGTCGAGCTAGAAAAGACGCGTATTGCTCCCAAACCGGGATTTAACAGTTCGGAATTACTGTCAGCCATGTTTGTGTGATAGACATATGAGATAATTATTATTGTTTAGGATGGTAGTGCACGAAAATGTGTTTCTCTGAAAACAAAGGGAATTTTGTCTTTATTCTTTATTAAACAACAATTATTTACACTATTTACAACCTTACCTGTAAACAAAGAAACGACAATTTTGTTTATTAATTTTATTTTTGCATTTTTATGTGCAATGTTATAGATAATCGTCGTTATAGATAAGGTTATAGATAAGGTTATAGATAATCAACAATGATGATTGCTAATTAAGATCGCGGGCGGGCGAACTTGCCACACAATGCTCGCTCGCGATTTACATACTGAAACAGCGCCGCGGTTTCGACATGACGCTCATCCTCGGATCAACGACATTCGCGGGGTTATTAATCGCACTCGAGGAGGAGGAGGAGGAGGAGGAGGTGGAAAATTATCGTGCAACATGGCCGTGTTTGATTCAACTTTTCATATCGGAACCCACCTTTATTATAAATAACCTAAACTGTAGGTCCCGTCGAGAAATAATTCTCACGTAAGAATTCAATAATTAAATAAGTGAGTTAAATAAATAAATATATAAGCTAATTAAAATAAAATAAAAATGATTAAATTAAATAATTATATAAGTAAGAATTAAATAATTTTTTTAAAAAACTTGCTAATAATAGAGCCTCCTAAAAATAATGAAAATATTGAATTTCATTCTTGAGCTTTCTACAGCTTCCAACTCTTCAGGTGCGCGCGTTGAAAACCGCATAATCGGTGCCTTATCTCCCGTTTGTTTTTCGAAACGGTATACCCAGATAGCTGTTCCTATTGACAAAAATCAGTTTGTTTGAGAACCTTGTACACAAATCCCGATCGAACCGATACAGCGTGGGTGGTGTTCCACGAGATTTGGAGAACGGTGTAGATTTGAGCGAATCTACTTTCCCAAGAGTTTTACAATTACCACTCCCGGTGCGCAGACCCCATTCTTTCTCTATCGGTTGATATTCGAAGAATTCCTTTTGGTATCCGATCTCGAGAAAGTCGAATGCCTTTTTATTGGCCAGCCACCTCTCAAGACGTGGCTCCTTCCTTGTTACCGATCGATTCCGGCTGATTTATTCATCTTCTTCTTCGCGGGGACACCTTGTACTCTTGCTGGAAGAGATATAGTACGCTCGTAAAATCAACCGGGAGCTACGATACTTAGGTTTCAGACGCTCAAAAAAAAAGAAGTCGAAAGGATGAGGTGCAGGGTTCTTGGCCTTCTTCAGGGTCGTAGGCAAACTGGTGAAATTATCTTTTAGTCAAATTGCAATCTCTGCAATTCTTACACAATTTATTCGCTTGAAGGTGGCCTGGAGCAGCCGCCATTTTGTCCGGTCGAGGGGAATAAGATTTATTATTTATTGAAATTATTGGAAGGAGAAATACATTTTTCTGACGAGAAGAAAAATTATTTTTCAGAAGCTGCCCCACGCGATCGCGCCGCCTCCGCTGCACCGACTATACTGCAATTCTCGATCGCGATCGAGGCGTTTCGTTGCCTCCCGGTATAGCAGGAGGCGTCGATTTAAATACGACAGCCGTAGGCGAGACTCGACAGGGTAACTTTCTCTCACTCTTCAGGGTACCGAACAACGATTATTACGCGTGACTCGTCGAAACCAAAACGGTCACTGGATGGCTGGTGTTCTCCATTCCCTCGGACGTCTATATTCTTGTTCGTCTCTTTTCTTCTTCTTCGTCATCTCCAACTTCTTCTTTCCCCGCGACAGCCATTACACGAAAGTGCTCTTTTTTTTTTAATCACCGACAGCGACACTGCCTTTCACGATGATAGATCCTTCGCCGAATAAAGTTGTCGATTACAGTCGAGCTGGATGGTATTACTGTCAACGCTGGTCGCCACTTTGCTCGGCGAATAAAGGACGAAAACGAACGAGGACCTTCGTTAATTCGATCGGGTCTGTCAAACTTTCGAATAAATTCATTAATACTGCGTTAGGTAATCTCTCTCAAACAAATGGCCTCGAGCTTCGTTAACGACGGACCGAATCGATTAATTTAATTGCTGTGTGATTTGTTGAACTATATTTTCTGTTAAAATGATTTATCCACTCAACTTACAATCTCAGGTTTTTAACGTATTTCTACATCGTCGTTGTACATTAATCTTTTTATCAAAGATACTCAGAAACCACTTTATTCAATTTATTACTAATTAACTAAGAAACAGATGATGTACTCTAATAATGGTCGATAAATATTAGACCAATCATTAAATTTCAAGTGCAGGCTGTTTCATCTGTGCTTAAATTTATTTTAATCACGTTTCACCAAGAACACGCTCTAAAACTTACAACTCTCGGTTCCCTAACACAGTTTGTTCATTAACAAACAGGCCCATTCATCACCAGCAGACTCCGACCACAAGAAGCTAAGAGAAACATCGTTTCAGCCCACATAAAATCCTCTGGGCCCGTTCGACGTGTTCTTTATCAGCATAGGTCCCAGAGAAATAGTTTCGGGCCCCAGCAACGAGACCGAAAGCGGCGTAAATGAAAAACAATGTCCCAGCGACGCGGGGCCCTGTGAATTCGGGTCAGATCGGCGATTTACGAGGCCGCGATGCGGCCCCGCGAGCAAGAGTCTCCGACGACGGGCGAAAACGGGCGACGAGGCACGTTGGGACAGGTGGGACGTTCCCCGGGGCCCGAGACTCGTGAACCGGGGCCTTAATCGCGGCCGTTCTCGCTCCGGCGTCGTATTTTATCGGCAGGCCCGAGTCTGCTCGAACAGACTCGACGGGAAACGAGCAGAGGGGAGGCTCGGAACGAGGCCGATTTAACGAGGTTTTACGATCCTTTTCGGATCGGGGCCCAGGGGCCCGAGGGGAGGCGATCCTGGATTTCCATGGACCCCAGCATCCGGATTTATACTTCACTCTTTCGCTCGGGTTCAATTAGCGGGCCTTATGGCCGAATGTAGGTCCTGCTTGGTTAATGGATAATTTTTTTTTATTTGTAAGGGCCCGATGCTCCCGGGGCCTCACGGATTTATGAGCGGAATGCATGCTGCTGAAAAATGGACAGTTATAGTGATCCTTGAGAATCTGGAGCAGGATGTTGGAAAATTGGAGGGTTGTAGTTGTGTTTGGTGGATGACATTTAGGGGATGCTTGAGAGAGTGATATGTCGAAAATGGTTTTAATAGGTATTTATTTTTGCAATATTCTGCATTTGTGATGAAAGAATTCTAAAGAATTCTAAAATCTTTGAGATATCACGTTTTTCCGCACCGTTTAAAAAATTCGATCACGCCTTGTCGATAATTAAAACGACCAAAAGCTCCGATGCCCACTACATTAATTAACAGATCGGAATGCTCGCAGCAACGTTCACCCGTCCCCTAAGTTCTCAATTTTATTACAGCCGCCTCGAACTAAGAATGCAGATACATTGCGCTAAATAGAACGTGATCGGTGACGATTGGTTCCCGAGTGAACGTCGATGGCGGAGACACGTTAACCAGCCGAGGAGCTAACAAACAACTAGACAAAATCGAGTTCTGTTTTCCTTGTTTTCTGAACGGCCAACCTGTCCTGTGGGAAAGTCGAAGTCTCTCCGGCTCGATGCTCCTTCACGGTCCATCGATGCTCGACGGTTTTGCATGAAGACGTCTCCGTTGCATCCCTCTTTCTCCACTTCGATCCGCGATCATAACACCGTAAAATATTTCGATTGGCTGAGAACTGTTTCTTCGTTAAGCGAAACGATCGTCGGAGGACTGGTTCGTTGTATCCCGAAGGGTGAAGAATGCGGAACCACCTTATTGGCTACCGTATCGACCATTGCTCGTCGATATATCTGGCACGCAGGCTACCTCGGGAATCCTGATGGTAAACAAATTAAAAGGTAGCGAAACGGAGCAGCTAAAACGGCCCAGTGAAAGGTCAATCGACCGCCTGATCGAAAGCTAAGCATACGCGTTCACTGCGATCGTGGAAACGCGTCGCGATCCGTGCAAATATTACTGCAGAACTGTCTACAGCTTCACAATGTTTACAATAACGTGCTTGAGGGCCCAACGCACCTGGGAAAACAATTTAGCAACGCTATTATATATGATAAATATCCCGTTTTGTCCATCGTACGAATTAATTGAAATTAGTTTGTAATATCGACGCACAGGTTCGGTCCTAACATCGAAACAAACCAATTTTGCAATTTATAAAATTTTTCTCAACGTTTCGATCCGATTCTGAATCATCTTCAAGAGAATTTTGCGTTCGCTATGTGCAAATTATCAACGTTCATGTGTGTCACTGTATTCCATGATATTAAGAACTAGACTTCTTAAATATTATAGATATTAAATATTTAATATTTTTAATATTTTATGATTTAATATTTTAGATATTGAAAACTAGTCCTGAATGCAAAAAACGATTACTTCTTTGCAGTGTATTTACACCATACAATCTGCATTCTATAAACAGTTCAATAATTTCCATCACTGATAAAAGACGGAAGTGAAAGTAATTTTTTGTAATTTTAATAATTGTGACGCAAAGTGCATGAATCTAGTGATTAGATAGGCTATTGACGCAGCTTGCAACTTCTTCATCTAACTTGTAGTGCATTTGCGCACTCACTAAACCAGTCTAAGAATATCGCACGCTCAATGGAGTGATTTGCGAAGCTAGTTCCGATGGGAACGGCTTCTGTCACCTGCTCCAGATTACAACGTGATCCATTCACACTGTGCACACAGTTGCTACCGGTAGACTGCATCGATAGAAAATCGGGTCATTTTCCAGTGAGTTGGTTGCCGGTTCATTCTCGCCTTCGGAATAATTGGAGAAAGTTGAGAATGGCGGGCTCGGTGCCCTATGATCCTCTCTCTCTCTTTCTTTCTCTCTCTCCTCTCCTGCGAGGCCAGAAGAAAAACGGAACGAGAAGAAGTTCAGAAAGCCTCCCACTCGATCGACTCGCCTTTGATGTTGCGAACCGTCACGGTCTAGGAAACGTGGGAATAATAGACGCCGGATTTACACGGTTCGCAGCTCACGGGCTCACTTGGTTCGTTCTCACCTTGTTTGATCGACGATCGCCCCAAAAATCGCTGAAACTACGTGGAACACCGTTAAATCACAATGGGAAACGCCGGCGAGCGGAACCTCTCGGTTGTGACTATCTCGCACAGTGAAAATTAAAATTTGACTGTTGAAAAAAGACAATTTTTATTGATATTTAATCTCTAAACTGTGTGTACTGAAATTATTGTTATGATTATTGAGTAGACTGAAAAGGTTGAAGAGTCAAGCTTTAAATAATTAATTAATTAGTTATCGATCGTAATTTATCTTCAGAATATTACAAAATTTTTATAACAACAATAAGCAATATTTATGAACACTAAACGCTGGATTCGGATTTGAATCTTCAGGTTCAAGAACCACGTTAGCTATTAAAATGTTTTAATACGAGGAAAAGAAAGGAGAGGTGTTTCGTCCTAGACCCGCTAGAGGACTCATCAGTAAGGCTAGCTAATTGTTGTAGTAAACGATCGAACCTTTGCGCCGCGAATAAAAATTTGTAATATCCTGAAGTCAGGCTTTAGCTCTGGATCACTATACACAACGCGTCGGGCAAAAAAGAATCGCGCAATTTGGCCGGGTGAGAGCAGCGGTTAGTCTCTTCCGTTAGTTGTAAAAAGCAACGTTCTCACTTCGTTTAGAGCGATAAACGGCCAGAAAAAGAATGGCTGACGAGCATCCGCTGCGTCGCGTCTGAAGAAACCAGGCGAGAGGAAAGTTGTAGGCGTGTTTGTCTGCTGAGAATTATTGCACTGTAGAATTTTGCACTTGTCTAACATTTACACGCTTGTTTTATGCTTGTTGGATGCTTACGACTAGCGTCGAACGTAGAGAATGATAAATGAAGTAAGCTTGTTTTCTTTTAAACAATCTTCGTTATTCCTAATGATTCTTTTGTGTATCTGTTAACGACATATTCGCGGCTCTTTATTTATTGGTTTAAGCTTTTCGAACACACATTGTGGCTTCTTCTTTTTTTATTATTTAACTTCGATTTTTGAATTCTTATGTGAGAATTATTATTTTGCGACGGGGCCTACAGTTTAAAATTAAAGTGGGTTTCCCCCTTGGGAACACCAGTATTTTTTTTTTAACTATTTAACGTTGCTTTTTTTAATTCGTATGTGAGAATTATTATTTCGCGACGGGACCTACAGTTTAGAATAAAGGTGAGTTCCATCTTGGGCACCACAGTATTTTTTTTTATTATTTAATGTCGCTTTTTTTTATTCGTATGTGAGAATTATTTCGCGACGGGACCTACAGTTTAGAATAAAGGTGGGTTCCACCTTGGGCACCACAGTATTTTTTTTTATTATTTAACGTCGCTTTTTTTAATTCGTATATGAGAATTATTATTTCGCGACGGGACCTACAGTTTAGAATAAAGGTGGGTTCCACCTTGGGCACCACAGTATTTTTTTTTTTTAATTATTTAACGTTGCTTTTTTTAATTCTTATGTGAGAATTATTTCGCGACGGGACCTACAGTATAGAATAAAGGTGAGTTCCATCTTGGGCACCACAGTATTTAAGTATTAAGATGGCACATGGAATATTTCCACAGGTGCCGTCCCACAGTGGGCGAGAAAGCGATCTTTGTGGCCAAAAATCTGCCTACAACTCAGTTTTCCACCGATTCAATTGAAATTTTTTTTAATATGTTCGTGAAGGTCTATATTTTAAATTTACAGTTTAAAATTTTTAAACTGTAAGTTTAGAGTTAAGAAGCGTCGGCAACTCAGCTGGGACATGCAAATTTATGGTATGGGCGGATGAAGTATCGGAATTATTGAGTTTTTTAGATAAGGATTCTTGATAACGATTTTTACGCAGTACGTACTTCACGAACATTTTAAAAAAATTTCAATTGAATCTGTAGAAAACTGAGTTGTAGGCAGATTTTGGTCCAAAAAGATCGCTTTCTCGCCAACTGTGCGGCGGTGGGAGCGAACGTTGTGGCTTCTTCGTTTGCCTTCCAGTGAATTCAATCACTCCTCCGAGCCGTTGAACATTGAACAATTTTCCGTGCGAAAAGAGCGCTCGACCGCGGACGTCTCGACCCGCGACATCCGGCGATGTCGACCTGCCAATGGTTGAGGATGGAAACTGGATGCGCCGCGGAAATGCGTGAGTCAGTGAGGTCTCCGGAGAAAACGACATCGCGTTGTATGTATGTATGTTGTTGGATGTTGTACGAGTTTACCGTGGAAGCGAGGTCTCTCGGCGTCGGGTGCGTTGACCCAGCTTACGGTAACGCAGCGAGAGCCCGAGTTGCACCTGCCTCGCACGGACTTACCGGGATAAAGGGTCGTGCGACCCGAATTACTTCCTTCTGCCTCTTCTCTTTTCTTTCGTTCTGTTTTCTTCCTTTTCGTTCCTTTCTTCGGCGAGTCGCGTTTTTCTTGCAAAGGCTGCGGGCGCACGCGAGTTCACGCCGACACCGTTTCGGACGATTGCCCACCTGGATCGATGACACGGAGTGTGCATCGCACTCGGCGATGCGTGAATTCGCGAAAATTGCACGGTTTTGCTGAGGCACTGCACGCGAGACTCGTGGGAGACTCGGGCTCGCCGACAGCTGCGCGATTTTCGGATTGATTGATGAGGATTTCGAGGAAACTTGTTGCTTCGTTAAATATGCCAATTCGGTAAAACAATATGGATTGTAATTTTATTTTGTTAAAATTTATACTCTTTTTCGCAACTATTCCTTGCGTCGCAAAATTGATCGGTGAAAGCTAAATAAGTAAATTTCTTAACTGGCTACTTTGTATATTTAAAAAATATTTATGACGGTGAATAAGAACCCTGAAAGTTTGCCGCTACCATTATTCGTAGCATTACTTGCGCAGGTGCACGATTTCAAGATTGATTAATGAACATTGGACTTGTAAGAAAAAATTTACCGTATCTAAAACTTTTTTGATTGGATGAAGAACATAATTTAATACAGTTAAGTTTTGTAAACTTTTCATTTTTTTTATAGATTGTACTTATATATAGATCACAATTGTTATAATGGTATGCTTCGTAAAACGTGAATAACCAGTGTAGATTTAGAAGCCTCGGTAAACAAGTGTTGCTATTCATAGCATCATTTTTATAATTTAATAATGGAGGATGTTTAAGCACCATCGACTCTTCCTGAGACGTGACTGCAGTCCACGTAAAAGTTCCAATCGAGTTTCACACGGTGTATGTATAATATATCTGCAACACATCCGCTCGTAAAGCGATTCCTGCTTCTCTTTTTCAGCATTCGATGTCTATAATTATGGATTTGCAACAGCATCACTGTTATCACATCAATACCCGTTAAATTAGACACTTCAAGAGTATTCAATTATTCGATTCAATTATATTCAGAAGACTTATTCGTACTTTAAATAATTTCCTAAACGTCGTTAATACATTCGTTCACCTCTCTGTCATTGTTGAGTTGAATTAATTTAATGATTAATTAATTTCATAAATCTCATAAAAATAATCTCATTCGTCAAAATCTTTTCTTCGAGTCTAACGATCGTATCACGATCTCGAAGAAGATTTTGTCTGATCTAATCGTCCCAGTGCAAATTGCATTGAGATGACGTCGATAGTCGAGCAACGCGCATCGCTCAAAGTTAATCGGTTTTTAATTGGCCCCGTCCGAGCGTGGCGAGATATAGGCTAGCGAATAGTTGACGGGTCAGAAGACAGAGAACCCACTGTTTCGCCAAATATCAGAATGCTAATGTGTCGTTTAATGGTTGGCGACCGGTCGCGCATGCTCGCCTGGAGCGCATCAATTGCACAAAGTGATCGTTGAAGCAGCGCCCACGACCGAACCCGCCACGACCACTCATCGTGATCGTATTAATCCGCAATTTGCATACCGCGACCCATTCAGTTCCTCTCCGTGATCCTTCCTGCGCGAGCGTTGAACTCCCGTCGCCGGTAATTACGGCATTAGGCGACCGGCGAAACGGAGAGGATCGAGGAACTCGCCGCTCCGGTCACCTGTGACCGACACCTGACTTAGCACTCACTGTACGTGGTCCCACAAAATTGTTTAAAAATTCCACCCGACGAATCATTTCGAGCAAAACATTTTAAACGATGCATATAAATTTCTAGGACCTCGTGTACCTATTTTTAAGGAATCATAAACGATTGACATCGCAGAACAAATTAAAATAACAAAATTTAAAGCATTAATTTAAAAATGATTAGAATAAACATATATTTATTACGATAATTATCAGTAGGTAGGAATACTTTTTAATGAATTTTCGTGGAAATTTCAACCCGATATCTGTTGTGATTGGAAAATTATAGTAAAATATTGCGATCCACTGTCCACTGTGTTCTTCTATAATTTTAATTTTCGTCACTTTGAAAATGTCAATCTTTTTAAAAATAGGTCCTTAAAAGGGACGCTTGGGACAGTATCCCCATTTTCCAATTTTTTAAAAAGTGGCTCACTATAAAAACACGGCATTTGTTTAGAACAATTGCAAAATAAATGGTGAATAAAAGGGGTTGGGATAACAAAAATTTAGACATTTGTGCCTAGAATGGTATCTAATAAATATACTAACATAATCTAAATATACTAACTAAATAAATATATATAAATTATAAGTATATAAATAAATAAATATATAAATCCAATTTCCAATTTTGACGAGCCACCAACGGGACATTACGATGACCAGAGAAATATATTCTAAAATTCAGGTGGCTCGTACAGCACATAAGCTCACGACTTTCCGCGGCCCGACTACCTCTCGCGTCGTAAATATGGAGATCGCGCACCAAGAGGAAAGGTTGGAACCAATCGAGCGAGGATCACGGCCCTTGATCACAGAAATAGAAGCTCGCAGATAACGAATGAACGGACTATGACGACGACGACGCGAGAGAGGCAGGTTCTCTCTCTGGTTCGTTCCGCGTTTTGCCTCGTACGTGAGGACGACCGACGACGGCGCAACACGTGAGGCTCTCCTCTTGACCTCACTTTCTAGAATCCTTTAAGTATATGGCGCCTTCGACTCCACGGCTCGTTTATCCATTATCGATGAACGAACGGCGCTTCCCTGACACACGACGTGTCTCTACTAACCGAGATACCGGGCCCCGTACAGATTGTTCGTGACAGATGGTCTACGCTGTCAAACGTACAAGCAGGACGATCCGCGGGTCTCGTTAAAGTGGAACGTCGCCTTGGTTCGATTCACGGAAGTCGTGGCTCGTGGCCCGAGCACCGACGATCCTGATCCTGTTAACGTGCATGCTAAATGCACGAGATCGGCGCCATCATTCGGGTCCTGATGTCTGCTCCATGTTTTCTTCCTCCTGCTGGAGAGTTGATCATTCGTATCATTAGACTGCTGATCTCTGTGCGAAATCAACATTTTGTAGGGTTGTCTACTAACGCGCATACATACACACATTCAACCCTATTTTTAAAATATTTTTATATATCATATTCCTTCCACGATTCAACTCCATGGAATTTCGTAATAGACAGTTGCTATTTTCTCCAGCATTTTCAATGTCCCATTGGAATCATTGCTTTAGAATACATATAGAGTTGATCATTCGTATCATTAGACTGCTGATCTCTATGCGAAATCAACATTTTATGGGGTTGTCCACTAACGTGCATACATACACACATTCAACCCTATGGTTATAGGGTTTTTTAAAATAATTTTATATATCATATTCCTTCGATGATTCAACACCATGGAATTCCGAAATAGGTAGTTGCTATTTTGTCCAGCATTTTCAATGTCCCATTGCAATCATTGCTTTAGAATACTATGTTCTAGCAATGGAGGATCACTGACATCGAAACACATCGATCCTCCAACATGCAAACTCTCTAGAACTCCAAATCCGTCCAAGTCCCGGCTTTCTTGGATGACAAATCTCTCTCTAGCATCCCAACTCCCTGGAACACTAAATTTCACCAGCGTTTCTAATCCTCGAGTTTCCGAGTGCCTTCGTACACTTGGATTCAACGAGTGGAGAAACTCACCCTCGATATATGCTCGTTCGAGAGCCCAAGTGCGTAGCATGTAACGTATGTCGCACATACCGTGTCATATAAATAATATTTTCATTGGTTCATAAAAATTCGCGCCTCATAAATAAGAACGCTCCCTAACTGGAATTGTTGAATTGTTGCAGACCTGGCGCAGATCCGGGCGCTGGTGGAGTCCACGGGGATGCTGGGCGGGTCGACGTGCCCTTCCTGCGAGATGCCCTTCGACAAAGGGAAGAAACGTCGACTGATCGACTCCTGCGGCCACGAACGATGCTACTCGTGCCTGTTCAGGAGCGAGGCTTGCCCTCTCTGTCTGCGCGCAGACTTCAACGACGAGGACGCCCTCGAGGGCCCGTTCAGAGACGGGTTCGCCGGCTCCTCGGGACCCATGTCCATCCTCGCGCCCACGGACGGCTGGGTCGATGAGTCATCGACGGTGAACTCTCTCTGCGGCAGCCCGAGACCACGCACGAAAGTCACCACAAGAGCAAACCTACCGTCACGAGTCATGCACGTAAGCATCATCATCGGCCACGCGTCCTCCAGCACTCGGTACCACTGAAGAACCAAAGTTCCTCTCATGAGCGAAACGGGAGATGCGATGGAATGTCTTAAAGCGTTTGCGAACTATTGTTCAACGAGACCTTTGTTTGATTGTTAGAGCCTCTCGCGTCTGGACGTTGATTGCCATTGATGAGCTCTTGGATTAAAGTAGAAAGTATAGAGGCTTGTTAGCCTATTAGCATTTTTGTTCTTTCTTAGGGTGTACATACTGTAATGTCTCGACGTATGCACACACAAGTATAGAGGCTTGTTAGTCTGTTAGCATTTTTGTTCTTTCTTAGGGTGTACATACTCTCGACGTATGCACACACCTTTAAATATCACTTATATCGCCTATAGAAACTATTTGGATCAGAGTTGCTCGTTCAAGATAAAGTAGAATAGCAATCTCACTAAATACCTTCTTGTTTCTATCGTATTGCTTCAGCAACGAGACGCTGACGAGTCCTCCTTGGTAACTAAAGGTCTGAGGAGCAAGCCATCGGCGTTGCCGGAGTCCTCAGGGTCTCACGGCCGGCAAAAGCTGCAAATGATGTCGCAGAGTACGTAAACCAGTCTACTTAGATATAATATCTTTGAATGAAGAAAAACAAAGAAAATGCAAATCCAATAACAAGGCAATTCATCCAAGTAGCTAAAAGATTTGTACAACAGAAAATTTGTTCCCAGGTTGTCCCACGCCTCCGAATCAAAGGAAGAGGTTCTTTCTGAACCCGAAGGTGTTGAGGAGCTCGTTCGTCCCTCAGAGATCCTCCAGAAGAGGTGCTTCATCCCCCGAACCTGTTTCCAACGACAACCCCTCCGCCCTCTCAGGTAAGCTTTACACTTAGTTCGTGAAGGTAGAGTCTCAGTTAGCGCACTATGTCACGGCACCACGGGAACACTCTGAATCGTATTAACCTTGAAACCCTGCACGCACATGCAGTTTGGATGACCTCGTCTTGGGAGGGGAAGTCAAGATGGCCGGGTGTAGTGCTGGGGAAAATCAAATCTTTGTGGAGCAACAGTCAAGGGACGACGAGCGACGGTCTGAACCAGCTGATCGAGCCGAGGAGCAAACTCACAGGCATGGAGACACTTTAGACTCGAGTGTGCATTGATTTTCGAGTTGATCGCAGGCTGTTTGATGGTTGAGGATGAACGAGGCACACCTGTCTTTCTATTCCCGACGATGATCCCCACCTCATTCACTCTATCATACACACACACGTACCTGGTGCAGCTTGCTTCCATCTCGCTGCACCTCTCGTAGAGCACCGACTGCGATTAGGTCATCTCGTGAATCGCGTTGTCTTCGGACGCTAACTTTCACAAATGAATCTGGTTCACATGTGCCTTGTCACTACAATGGTCAAAGATATTTCACAGAAGGTGTAAATATTGAATCACACCAAATCCGAAAGGGAGCAACGCAATTAACGAGTTGGCCTAAAAGTTTGATGCATGTTGAGTCGCCTGTGAGCACGAACTCCGTTCCAACGAGGTGGACACGTAGCTGAAGAGTAGCTGAACACCTTGAACAGTTTAGGTAGATGCTTGAGACGTGCTCTGCAACGGAGACTGCATCGTGATCTGTGTTTTGTTTTGTGTGCCTTCATCCCCCGAGTTCCTTACAGCCTTTTTGACCTTGAACGTTTGATTCGCAGATGACGAAGGTGGTTGCGTGAAGCCTCTGACCTCGAAGACCCGGAAGTCTTCGCAGTCGGACCTGTATATGAGGCTGGGTCTCCTCCTGGGCAACAATCACGCTCGAGCAAACAGCAGCGTGGACACCAACGACCTTCCGGGAAGCTCGAATCGCTCTGGGGCTGGTGCTTGTCAGTCCAGGGTGCCGATTCAAGGTCACGACAGCTCGGCAGCTTCGTTCAGCAGTTTGACAAGCTTCGAGACGCAGACTCTCGCCTCTACCAACACCAGTCCAGTCTCCACGTTGACTGGAACCTCCAGCGAAGCTGAAGCTGCCGCGGCCTTGAGATGTCCGATCAAACCGAAGTCGAAGGCCAAAGGGAAGAACAAGTCCAGGGACTGCGACAGCGCTGGGAGCCTGGCTTCGATTTCCACGTCGGTCTCCGCGTCCACTTCCATGTCCATGTCGATGTCCGTCTCTGTCTCCGGACTTTCGAATGGCAGCTCCAGCCCCTTAACTCCCAGAAGACATTCCGTGAACGCCTCGCAGGCTGGACAGTCCGACGAAGCCGGGCAGTCCTTCAAGAACCGAAGGTCTTGCGCCAGAAGGTCGGCCAGGACCGGAAACGTAAAGGGAGCTGTCGATGCTAAGTGTAAGTTATGTTGAAAAATTTGATGAACTCTGAATTCTGGAGTAGCTAAAGATGTAACTGAATGTAATTATATAAGCTGATCATTTTGCAGTGCGCTTTATGCAACATCACGCGACGCAGCTGACCCTGAAACCCCTCTTCTTCGAGGTGCCGCTTCTAGAAACGGACCCGCTGTTCACCGGCCGCCAATGGCTGCTGCAAGAGATAGACTCCGTGGTGAACGGATCTAGTCCTGGTGTCCTGATCTCGGGATCTCCTGGGACCGGCAAAACCGCGCTGGTCTTGCAACTGGTGGAGCACAGTTGCTTCGGAAGAAGAAGGGAACAGTCTCTTCCGTCCGATATCACAGAGGAGCCCAAGGAAAAGGAGTGGCCTAGCTACCCTACTGCTCTGTACGCTGGAATCCGCAACACTAATGAAAAGGTACGTCTCAAGGGTCTCTGAATCCTCTATCATATACCAAATAGATCATATGCTTTCTAAAGTGGAACAATTATTGATCAGGTTAGAGAACTGGCTACCCACGTAGTCGCCTACCACTTCTGCCAAGCGGACAACAACAGCACTTGCCTGGTACCTGATTTGATACACTCTCTGGCAGCCCAGCTCTGTCAAGCTCCTCAGCTAATCTCCTACAGAGAATACCTCCTCTCTGAACCGCATATTCAAGGATCATTGTCGCAGAGGGAATGTACCGTAGATCCTGATCTGGCGTTGTCCAGGGGCATCATCGAGCCTCTGTCCACGCTGAAGAAAATGAACAGGCTGCCAGACACGAATATGGTACGAAAGATGCCTTTTGCTATGATCCTTACTTCGACTGGTAGCGAACGTGGTCATAAAGATTATAGTTCAGAATCTGAAAACAAATCCAACGTTAATTCCCATCACACAGGTAATACTCATCGATGCAGTCTGCGAGGCAGAGTACCACAGACCCGACAGAGGCGACACGATAGCGTCTTTCCTAACCAGGCACGCGCCCAACTTCCCCAGCTGGCTAAAGATCATCTGTACAGTTCGAACCCAGCTGTTAGAGTGCGCGAAACAGCTTCCTTACACCCGAGTCTCCCTGGACAAGGTCCCGAATGACAGTACCGGGAACAACGTCACTCGGGACCTCTCCGATTACATCGGCTACAGGTTGGCCCAGAGTCCAGCGATCCAGACGAACGTCACAGCATCTGTCAATGGCAAGGCAGAGTCGTCTTGTAGCGCGAATCAGACTCGATTCTCCTCGCATCTGCTGGCGCTAGCCAGAGGCAGCTTTCTCTTCGCGAAGCTGACGCTCGATCTTATCGAGAGCGGACACTTGGTTGCTAAATCCGCCAGCTACAAGGTGAGCACACCACTATCTTTCAGTGAATCTTGCTTTCACAGGCATGCAGAGTGTCTGGAGTAGCTGAAGGTGGATGTATAACGTTGTCGTGGTGTTCTAGGTGCTTCCGGTGTCCCTGGCGCAGATATTCCAGCTGCACTTCAACCTGAGGTTCCCAACTGCTACGTCCTTCGACAGGGTGCAACCTCTTCTTGGCGTTTGCTTAGCTGCATTGTATCCGCTCACATTACCGGAGATTTTCTATTCGGTCAACTCGCTGAACACTGACAGATTCGTTTCATGGGAGGATTTTCTGCAGAGATTCAAAGTGAGTAGCTTTTTTATTGTAGCTACTTCAGCTCCTTAAGCCAAACAAATTTTATATACTATACAATTATCTTGCAACCCTGACGGGATCATCTAGAAATCAGTGTCAGACAGATACAGAAAATTTTACTAGGGTTGTTGCTTTTATCAGATGCTCTCTGGATTCCTCGTGAAACGGCTGGACAACACATACATGTTCTTCCATCCATCGTTCAGGGAGTGGTTGATGAGAAGGGATGAGGGAGAATCGACGAAATTTCTGTGCGATCTGAGGCTTGGTCACGCAGCGATCGCGTACAGACTGTCTCGGCTTCAAGCACCGTTAGACGGCGACAAAGCGTTGGAATTGGGTCACCACATACTGAAGGCGCATGTTTACAGAGGCGTCGCCCCGTGCTGGCCTTCGCGTGATCTACAGGTAAGCTCACCTGCTCTGCAACGCGCTTAAATGAGAGATCAGGTGTAGTAGGTAAGCGTTTTACTCTGAAAATACTACGGATTGCCCTCATGGAGTGTCTTTCGATAGGCGATCTGGTTGGCGTCGTCCACGGAGTGCGTCTCTTCGGCGCTCTGCACCTTGAGGAACATCTACAGTCCAAACGTGAAGGTGTCGAGGTTGCTTTTGCTGGCAGGAGCATCCCCAAACCACATGACCGAGTACCTGGGCAACGCCCCCGCTCTTTGTATGTATGCCCACGAGGGTTCTGTGGAAATGGTGTCACTATTGTTGGAGTTTGGTGCTGACGTTGAGCTCACGAACAGCCAAGGTTGCACCGCGCTGTCGTTGGCTGCTGCTCGTGGACATTGTGACGTTGTCAGGAGGTAACGAATATAAAAAAACATATTTTTTGTAGCTTCTGTATCTTGTAATCAATTCAGAGAATTTTTTTATATCCACAATTCAATGATAACCAATGGGTTTGTTAAAAATCAGGTTGGCTGCAGCTGGAGCGTCGTTGGGCCACGCAGATATGGCAGGTCAGTGTCCTCTGGTGCACGCAGCGAGGCACGGAAGACTGTCTGTAGTCGGCTATCTGCTAGCCTGCGACTGGCTGGTTCCAACAGGTGAAAACGAGTCGGAGACCTCGCAGGAAATGAGCAGGGAGGAGGCAGCTCAGCAAGCAGTGGTGGCAGCCGCTGCTCAAGGCCACGAGTCCATCGTCGAGTACCTCCTGGACATGGCCGAGGTCATCGTAGACCGTCCCGACACCCTAATCGGGGAGACTGCGCTAACTATCGCGGCTGCTAACGGATCTACAGCCACGGTCTCCGCTTTGCTAGCTCGAGGAGCCAGGCCGACAGCTGTGAACGCCAAGGGCTTGTCTCCTCTGATGCTTGCTGCAAGGGAGGGCCACTGGGGAACTGCAGAGAGATTCCTGCAAGGTCAGTAGGCTCTTTATCATGTTCTAAAGAGTCTTTAGTTTTGGGACTTGTATAACTTCACAAATTGTAAAAGAAAATATCTGAAATCTCATTTTGTTATTTCTAGGGACACTGTCCAGTAGTACCGATACTATTTTGGACGATGCGGTGACTCTTCTGGATCAGAGAGACCTCGCAGGACGTACCGCACTCATGCTAGCTGCATCTGAGGGTCATACGAACCTGATAGAACTGTTCCTCGATAAGGGCTCCAAGTTGGAGAGCAGGGACAAAGAAGGACTCACTTCTTTATGTTGGGCCTGCGTCAGGGGTAGACTGACAGCTGTTCAGAATCTGATTGACAGGGGCGCGGATGTCAACACTAGCGACAACACTGGCAGGACTCCTTTGGACTTGGCTGCGTTCCAGGTATTACATGCTTCACACTACAGTGTGCATTTGTTAGACAAACTTGAAGAACGTACAGGGTGAACAGTTCGTAGTTGATCAGTTAAACTATCGTTTGAACAACTTCATCAATTTGGTTCTCCTGTTTCCACAGGGCAATCCGAAATTGGTGCAACTGTTGCTCGAGAAGGGAGCAGCGGTGGAACACGTGGACCTGCATGGTATGCGACCATTGGACCGAGCCATAGGATGCCGCAACATCCCTGTGGTGCAGTGTTTCTTGCGACGGGGTGCTAAGTTAGGCCCAGCCACTTGGGCGATGGCCGCCGGAAAGCCCGACGTACTCCTGATCCTCTTGAACAAGCTACTCGAGGACGGGAACGTACTATACCGGAAGAATAGGCTAAAGGAGGCGTCGCACAGGTACGCTTACGCCTTGAGGAAGTTCCCCGTGTCGCCGGAAGAAGATTGCCAAGGTCAGGAGCACGACCACATGATGCTGCAGTTACAAACGTTCGCACAACTACGACTGAACTTCTTGCTCAACCTTAGTCGATGCAAGCGCAAGATGAATGTAAGATAGTTCGTCAATTCTAACACTTTGGTTGCTGGTGACTCTGTTGGATGATTTAATCCTCATCATTAATGATTCCAGGAATGTGCGGAAGCAATCGAGCTCGCTGACGAGGCTCTAAAGGTTCGACCAGTGTCCTACGAGGCATTCTACGCGAGAGCAAAGGCTCGTGTGGACTCGGGATTGCTTGAAGATGCTCTGTCCGATGTCCAAGAGGCTCTGCAAATCGCACCACCTCAAAACAGACAGGATCGTCGTGTCCTCGTCGCTCTGAGAGATGAGATCATTTCCAGATTGGACGGTTTGGGGACCAGCAAAGGATCCTGCGACTCTACAAGCAGGTTCAGGCTTCGAGCATCGGTGGACACTCTCACCGAACTGTAAAACTCGGTTTCATTCGAGGAACCGCTCGAATTGTTTCAGACAACTCCACTTTTCTAGGGGAAACGCTTAAAGATCGCCCTCGAGCGATTATCGACTGCAAACGAAAGTCCTTTAGGATTACATATCCTTCTGAAGCTGAGATAGCTCCTGAAGCGAGCCACTGAATTTTTATTCGATTTTTCAGTCGCGTTTTGTACGTACTCGAAGAGATTCGTTTTGTTGCCGCTTCCCGAATGAGAAGCAGACTATCCGTACTTCCGGTTCAGCATCTAGAGCACCTTTTCTACGAGCCTCGAAAATATTTCGAAGTCGAATCGTTTTTGAAAACTGTTCTGCAAGGTATTATCGCGATTTTTATGTTAAGTTCTCTGTTGAATATTCTTGATATTCATGAAACAGTTTCGTCGAATCGATGATGGTAACGGTGCTCTAGGGAACGTCGTAGATACGCCCCTTTTTCTGCAATTGTATTGCATGACCGCGTAGGGTTTTGTTTTTTGTACGATGATCTCGGTCTTGGATCGAGCACAGAGTTTAATATATTGTAAGATCCTAGGAAAAAGTGGGACCGGGCGAGCGGGACTCGAACCTGCGATCTCGATGTTCGTCGACTGGTTTAATCGAGTGCTTTGAGAGGGTGTCATAACCTAAATTGCGTTGTTTTCCTTACTCGAATCTAGGAGGCTAGCCGCGTGTACACATTCTTATTTATGTTTTATCAAAATTCAATTTTTTTATACAAAAGAGACACAGTATTCTCATTTAAACGAAGAATCGCACTAATTATTTAATTACCCTAGATACAGCGTAATTGGCATGAACACCCCCTAAACCACCGCGGCCACGGAACCCTCCGACTTTTCCCAATCTGGAACGTTCTTAAAGGTCGGGGGTCCTGATCCCACGGTATACACATTTTTCTATATATAAATAGTAAATATATATATAAATATTTGTATTATATCACGCGCATGATGATTGGTTTCTAATGTCGTTGTAATTTAATGAACGTTATTTAATTCTGTTTCCTATTTCTCTATCACTTTGTTTCTCACAGTATTCTTTTCTCCTTTTTTTAACGAACCGTGAACCACGTTGTGTGCACGAAAGGAATGAAAATGATTGAAAAAAAGAGAACGTACGATGAGCATACTCGTCGGTGAATAGGTTCTCGAGTGCGTATTCCACTGTTAGGAAATTGTACGATCGCTGATGAGTCGATCAATGTATTTAGAAACAGACTCGCTTGCCAAGCATTTAATTACACCTATTCCTCTGTAACCGATACCTGATCGCGATCCACCGATTCTGGATCCGATCGAGATCACGTAGGCCACGATGACCTTCCTCCGATTTGTATTTTCATAGACAGAGTCGCATCCACTTCCACGATGTTGTTTGTCTCTGCACTGGAGCACAGAGGTCCGAAATAAACGAACTTTTCAACGAAATCACTATCCAGTGGTACATTTTCACCCCATAGTCTTTGTTATCTGTTGCAGTTGGCGTTGACAGGCTGAGGAAGATGCTGGCGAAGGTAAGACGTGGCCTTTAGAGGTCCAGGACATTTGGTATTGCTGTTGCGGACATAGACAGAATTTTTCATGATTTTTACATTGTTTCTTTCGGTTCGTGTTTTACAAGATTTTGTCGTTAACAGGACACTTTTTCCGTGTTTTAAGCGATTGCTCTTTTTTAAACTAGTCAAGCTTTTGCTCTACTGATTTTGAACATTATAAGCATCGTTTCGTCAATCAAAATTTCATTGATTTAGTCAGCTAGTTTATTGTTACGATTGGACTGCAAATTTTACTTGCACATTCTCAAGAAATGCAATTGTGCATTGTTCTAATAGGAATTAATAGCAGCGCACAAAGCTCGCGGTTTAATCGTGACAGGTGTGGCAGACTATGCAAATTGAAAATTTAATTAAATTAATTTGAATCATATAATTGAAAATTGAAAAATTAATTTGAAACATATAATTGAAAATTGAAAAATTAATTTGGAACATATAATTGAAAATTTAGGACATAAAATTGTTCGGACAAAACGTGTATTCTGCTTATCTCAGCACAAAGGGGAGGAGAACGACTGAAAACTGACAACGAGGTTTCGTTCAACTCTTCTTTATTACCCCGAATAAAGACGACTTGTGTTCGTTCGAGAGAAACGCTGTTTCTCGTCCCCTAAATAGTGTACATCGATTAGAGAATTCGTAGAG
Organism: Lasioglossum vierecki; assembly: GCA_028455595.1. Lineage (NCBI taxonomy): Eukaryota > Metazoa > Arthropoda > Insecta > Hymenoptera > Halictidae > Lasioglossum > Lasioglossum vierecki. Next base: position 4,575,510 of record CM052339.1, read on the forward strand.
TGCATTACGGGTAGAATAAAGAATGTACAGAGACAATTCCCCAGAGAAAAACTGTTGAGAAGTTTTGTAATAACACATGACACCGGAAGCTCGGAATCGGCGACAATTTTATACATATTATGTATCTCGAAACGACGCTCGTAGAAAATAGGCTAAGAGGATCACACCCACGTTGAAACATTTTTGTCACCTTCGTCTTATCAGCTCGATGGATCGAAAGCAAGACCACCGTGTCCATAATCTTTTTTTATATTTTACAGAATAATATCCACCGAGAGTTTAGTACCAAGTCACGGATTTTGGTCTCGAACCCGTCACTACCCGCGTCGGTAGCCACGTTTTAAGTACACTTTAATCGGTTACGTATACATATATATAATATATATATAATCACATATTATGTATAGTGCAGATGAGAACCATCACAAAATTCGATTTTCATTCACCCGAAACGGATCCATCGACTGTACATTATTGCGATCGAGCTGAAACGGCGTTCGAATCGCGCTCTCTGCTTTTACGAAATGGTCGCGAGAACCTCGACCACCATGTGTAAATGGGGTCCCTTGGAAATCACCGACACAGATTTCCCCGCCTAAGTTTTCACCGACGACACTTCATCGACTCCAGATTTGACCGACAACGAATTGACCGATTCGACTTTGACCTACACCGAATTTGACTGACAACGAATTTAGCCGACAATGAATTGAACCGACAACGAATTTAACTGACAACGAATTTGACCGACAACGAATTTAGTCGACAATGAATTTAACCGACGACGAATTTAACCCACAACGAATTTAACCCACAACGAATTTAGCCGACAACGTATTTGACCGACAACGAATTTGACCGACAACGAATTTGACCGACAACGAATTTGACCGACAACGAATTTAGCCGACAATGAATTTAACCGACAACGAATTTTATCTTCAACGAATTTAACCGACAACGAATTTAGCCGACAACGCCTTTAACTGACAGCGGTTTAATCGACACAGATTTGACCGATAATGATTTTAGATTCGTTGTCGGTCAAATCCGCTGTCAGTTAAATTCGTTGTCGGTCAAATCTGGAGTGGGTGAACTGTTGTCGGTGAAAACTGTATCGGGGAAATCTGTATTGATGATTTCCATGGGACCCGTGTAAATGTACAAAAGATTGAATTTAAAAAAAACTCAACGAGAACCTGCGTAGTCGGAATCTTATTGTACAACAAATAAAAACAGATAGAAAATAATAGTGCTTTAGCCGACGATGACAGACTGTAGAAGACACCCGAAAACTTCTCGAGTCGTCGTCGTGGGAATCGACGGAACTATAATAATAATAATAATCGGTAACAACGGAACATTTATCACCTGGCTTTTAGTTCTTAATTCGTACCATTATCTGTTAGGTCGATGCTGGCCTATCGCTTATGTTTCAAGCGCACTTATGCTACTCTTTCTCTTCCTCGCTTATTTTAGATTTGCTAATCCAGCTGAGAGTTTCTTCTGTGTTCTAGTAAAAAGAAGAACAAGAACTTCATAATTGTTGATTTTCTTCGATTGTAGCTGAAGAACCTTTCGACCAAATTGAACAATTCCAGACGCCTTCGGAAGAGGAAGAGCGCAACTCCAGACTGATACAAAAAGGGATACACAAAAAGAGTTTACTTTCAAGAGAAAATCGCATTGAAATCATAAGCGACTCGTGCATCGACTCAACAATTTGTCATCTCCGCCGAACCATGATTCGGAAGAGTCGAAGTGTCTGAAGCAGCGTTAAAGTGATCGTATAAGTTTTAGAGAATCAGGACAATCATCCCCGGAAGCTGATAGACATGATCCTAACATCCAACCCCGCCTCAAAGTTTACCATCGAAAACCATCGCGCAAGCAAGGTTTACAATTGTAATCAGCGCAAGGACAACTAGGATAAGTCCCTGTCAAGCATTTCGAAGCCTCAGGACACTGGAGTCCCAATTCAAATCTCTTTCAACGTCTTTTTTAGAGTATCCTTCCAATAGTACTGTCGATAGATGGTCAGCCAGTTGTCCGTGTAATCGACGCGTTCGCTGTCCTCGAATCCTGGTTGCCAGCAGTGCTGATTGGCAAGCTGCCAGTGCGAGCTCTTCAGAATGAGCAGCAACGCGATAGAGACGAGGCGCGATCGCGTCACGCGGTTCACGTGGACGGGACAACAGAGTGTCGAAGACATCGTCGGAGATCAAGGGTTAATGGGCCTTGTTGTAGGTGTCCTTGTTCTGATAGCCCTGCACGTAGCCGGACTGGTCCGGCAAGTCCTTCCGACCTGCGATTCCCTTGCCCTTTCCTGTCTGGTCGAAACGCTGTTTGTGCGAGCCGGTGTATTTGCTGACGTCCGTCAGCCTGTCCACCGCGGACGCTGCCTTTCCGGCCTGCAAATTGTCAAAGTGCCCGCCTACTGTAGTTGAAATATTTTTCAAATTGATATCCTACCGCTGGAACTACCGAGCCCATCGGATGTCCGATTTTTCCTTTTTAAAATTCGTCGAGTTATAGACATACTTTCTTGAGAAATTCTTTAGTATATACATATATGTAGTATTTTATTTGATTCTCTTTGGGGTTACAAATCTTTTGACAAAACTCCTTTCTATACACTACTTTTAAATTTTAAATTTTAAATTTTTTAAAATTCTTTAGTATATATACTTCATTAAATTGAAAATTCGAAGAAATCTAAATAAATTCAATCCTGTTATTATTATAAAGGAATGCACATCAGTCTTGTTTAAATTTAAATTTTTTTAAAATTCTTTAGTATATATACTTCATTAAATTGAAAATTCGAAGAAATCTAAATAAATTCAATCCTGTTATTATTATAAAGGAATAAACATCAGTCCGTTTAAGGCTCGGTAGTTCTAGTGTCAACAATTTACCAATCAACAGTTACTCAAAGGACGAAATGCAAATGACGAAATGCAAATATTAATATACTACGAATCTTTATGTAGAATATAAATGTAGGTTCTAAAAAATATGATGGAACAGTAGGGAAGCAAGGTCGCAGAGTAATGGGGCAGGGAAATAATAGGATAATTATTTATTACAGAGTTGCGAAGGACTTTGCTGTCCGGTGGGGATATCGTCATTGACCAGGTTAATATGGTTATCAACGAAGATTCTATTAACGAGTGCGCGTTTGAAAAATGTTGAGCTGATTAGGTTATAGATTACAACTCGTGGGCGTCGCAACTCGTTCGTTTAAGATTTATTACTGTCGGCCATGTCTCTGTAAGGTTAAATCGCGATGACATCGTAAATCGTCAGTGTCGACAGCAAGACAGACAAGGCCATGGAAGGTAATAGGAGCACTACCTTTGCCTAGATTAATTTATAAAATGGCCAGCTGGCTTATGGATATCGATTAACGTTTACATAATGCTCGTCCACGACGTACGTACATAGTTTGCAACATTGAAGTTGAGAAAGGATTTGTCGAATTGATATTCAATTCGAGATACTCACTGCAGTGCTGCTTGTCACTCCGGGTGGTCCGCAGGTCGCCATTTTCTTCTTCATCTCGGCTAAATCGACCTTCTTCGCTTTGGCAAGCTCGTCCAAGAAGGCTTTGTACTGTTCTATGCCCAGCTTCATCGATCTGTCAATAAACAATTAGCATAATCTTATAATATACAAAAATTAAAAGTATGTATGTATATATTTTTCAAACTAAGAACAGGTGTGGATATGGGAAGTACACCCCCAATGAATGTGGGGGTGTATGTCGAAGAAGGATGACGAGAAGGTCCTTCCTCACCGAAGGACCTGGGCGGTGGGGGTTTTGTCTGTATGGCGATACACTACGTAAGATAATGACGTAAGGGGAGCCGAATCAGACAACCCTCCCCCTTCATCACCTAAGGGGAGGGAGTCCGTTTCTCCCACCGCCCTTAAAAAAAAAAAAAAAGGACAGCGTCACGGATGGATAGAGTCATTTCGATCATTAGAGGCAGTTATAATAATTTCAATTTAGTATAATACTCAATACTTCAATTTAGTATAAACTTCAGCATAATAATTATATATATAAAGGAAGATTACTTGGTCCCCTTAGGGTTTCAAGTCCATACACCACTACTCCCTTCTCTTTCCAATTTTCACCTATCGCCTAATTTCAATCAAATCCAACGGGACCTACTTTTTATGGTGGGTTCCGAACCAAAGGTGGTTCGGAATTATATATATATATATTAATAATAATTATATATATATATATATTTATATATATGTCAACGACCATAGCCTCGCTGAAAACACCGGTTCCCGTGCGATCACCGAAGTTAAACAGTGTTGGACGTGGGCCGGGCTGGGATGGGTGACCGCATGGGTATACAGTATACTTCAGGCGGTGACTTGTCTGGGTACTGGCCACGTGTTGTTGGCAAAAAAGGTGGTTCGGAACCCACCATAAAAAGTAGGTCCCGTTGGATTTGATTGAAATTAGGCGATAGGTGAAATTGGAAAGACAAGGGAGTGGTGCATAGACTTGAAACCCTAAGGGGACCAAGTATCTTCCTTTATCCTTTATATATTTATATATATAATATATGTTTATATATATAATGTATGTAATATATAATTATATATATTAATTATTAATATATAATTATATATTAATAATAATTAATTGCATATCCTTGGAACGTCTTGAACAAATTCAGTGTACGATATTCTAGTACGATGTTGAAGTTTATATTCTGCCGGGAATACTATCGATTTCTGTGAATGTCAATGGATGACCCATTACGAGAACTCGCTACGAATATTCCCAGCAAAGTTGACAAATAAAGGGTACTTGCTTGTGCTTTTTGAAGTAGATCCCCGTATCGGTGGTGGTGATCTTCCTCCCATCGATCACCTTCGCCTGTTTCATCCACTTGTCGCTTTGGCTCAGAGTGATCAGCTTCCCATCGCTTTTTGGGTCACCGAATTTCGAGAAAGCTTTGAAGTTCCCCAAAAAGCTTCCCGGCTGAGCGGCGCCAGGACTGCTTGGCGCCGAGCTTCCCGTATCATCTTCGATTTTCAAGCTTGCTGTTTTATTTGTGACCGTTTCTTCTGCTGAATCTTTCGATTCCGCCTTGGCCTCGCTCTTCTCCTCGACATGGTTCTTCTCGACCTTCTCGGTCTCGGTGTCGGTTTTCTCTGCTTGCATCCTTGCTCCTGGAAATTCAAGGTTCGAAATTCAATTCAATTCGAAAGTCAATTCTCTTCCTACATATTAGTAGAATTACACCAACATTCTACAAATTTTTTCGATAGAATTTCATTAGAATATAAAAACATATACATTTTTACAATTAATGTTTACTGCATGTGAAATTAGCTTTGTTGTTTCATTCTTTGCCAGGGCCGTGTATTATTACTTTTAAATAATTAATTAGTTGTCGATCGTAATTTATCTTCAGGATATTACAAATTTTTATTCGCGGTGCAAAGGTTCGATCGTTTACAACCATAATTAGCTATCTTTGCGAATACTAAACGCTGGATTCGGATTTGAATCTTCAGATTCGAGAACCACGTTAGCTATTAAAATGTTTTAATACGAGGAAAAGTATTCACAAAAATAGATTCGTTAAAATTTGTCGGCATAAAAAATATTGTTTACATTAATAATTTTTATTCGCGACGCAAAGATTCGATCATTTACAAAAATTATCTAATTGTTGTTGTAAATGATCGAACCTTCGCATCGCGAATAAAAATTATTACTTTTAATTAGGGGTTCAGCAACAAATTGCTATTTAGCTAAAAAAAAACATGATCATGAAGGAGAGGGACATCGTCGTAGACACGCTTCTGTTCCGTCAATAAACGTCCGAGAAGATTACTGTGATGGCTGAAGGGTAAATTAGCGCTCGAGCAGGTGCGGTACACTTTGTATTAATTATTGAAATTAGGTATACACGGGCTCGGATCAAGGTGTTTGCGTAATTCAGCAGTCGATCAGAAGAGAGCATCGATGACCCTCGATTCCTCATTAAAGCGTCAGCGTGAATTTTCACGTAGGGATGCGCCTACGGGAATTATGTTAAATCGATAGCTCGCGTTACTTGACCCCAAAACGTCACCGAGGTGTCAAACGCTAATAGCATGAACGGTGCTACTACACGATCCACATTGTAATAAATCGTAGGCTTACACTTGACCGTGACACGCGATCTACCCTGTGTTCACTGTCCGTCTTGGAAGACGTTGAAGCGTTTACAAAACCTCTTGAAAATACTACTAGAGCAATTAAAACACGATGAAAGATAATTGCTAGAGTCCCCCCGCGAAAATTAAATTTTTTTTTAATGTTAATTTAATAAAAAAGAGAATTTTTCTTAAATTAATTGAAGAATTAATTAAAATTTTCATTCGTACAAGCACGAATCCAAAACACATCTATATTACTAGTAATTAAATTTCGATCAAGAAATAATTTCATTTATATTACTAGT